>JAKWJD010001760.1:11261182-11644418 GCA_027705065.1 Solanum peruvianum
GTCACACCTGACGCCATATGATCGTGCGTGACCAAGGGCGATGATTGCATTCCACGCCCGACATCGTCCGACATTTTTTATACCCAATGGCCATGAAGGCGTGCGATGCTTTACGTCGTCCGATCGTTTGTGCTTCCCAAGGTTAATGTTGGAAAATAATATCTGACGTTGTCGAACGTGTGTGTTGCACAAGGGAGATGATGGCATTCCACTCCCGTCATCGTCCTTCCATATGTGTATTCCAAAGGCAATGATTGCATGCCTCGTCTACGTCATTGGATCGTATGTGCTGTCCCAAGGAGATCATGGCATTACGCGCCCAACGTAGTCTGACAGGTATGTTGCCCAAGGGCCATGGAGACATGCCACGCCCGACGTTGTGTGACCGTGTGTTTAGTCTATGGTCTATGATAACATGCCATGTCGGATGTTGTCCGATCATCTATGTTGTCCAAGGGTGATGATGGAATGTCACATGCGATGTCATCCGCCCATATGTGTTGCCCAAGGGCGACGATTGCATAGAATGCCAGACACCGTTGATCGTGAGTTCAGTCCAATGACGATGATGCCATGTCATACTCGACGTCGTCTTTCCATGTTTACTATCCAAAGTCGATATTGGCATGTTAGGCCCGACATCATCCGTTCGTGCGTGCTTTACAAGGGCGATGATTACGTCACGCCCAACGTCATTAGACCGTGTATGCTTTCCAAAGGAGATGATAGCATGCCACGCCCGACGTTGTCCGACCGTGGGTGGTGACCAAGGGCGATGATTGGAAGCCACCCCCGACGTTGTCCATATGTTTGTGCTTTCCAAGGGCGATGATGTCACGCAAAGCTCAATGTCATCCGACCGTATGCGCTTCCCAAGGGCCTTGCGGACATACCACGCCCTACGTAGTTTGACAGTGCGTTCTGTCCAATGGCGATGATGGCATGCCATGCCTGACGTCATTCGATCGTGTGTGCTATCCAAACGCGATGATGGCAATGCCACACATGACGTCATCCGACCGTGTGTGTTGCCTAAGGTCTATGCGGGCATTGCACGCCAGACTTAGTTTGACCGTTTGTGTTGCCCAAGGACGATGATTGCATGCTATCCCCGACGTTGTTTATTCGTGTGTTATGTCCAAGGGTGATGACAACATGCCATGCCCGATGTTGTCCGTCCGAGTATGTTGTCCAAGTGCGATGATGGCATGCCACTCTTGACATCGTCCGACCATGTATGCTCCCCAAGAGCGCTGATGACATGCCACGCCCGACGTCGTCTAACTGTGTGTGCTTTCCAAGGTCGGTGATGACATGCCATGCCTGACGTCATATATCGTTGTGTGTTCTAAGTGCGATGATGCATGTCATGCCTGACATTATCCGATAGTGTGTTCTATCCAATGGCAATGATGGCAATGCCACGCCTGACGTCATTCGACCGTCTGTTCTTCCGAAGGGCCATGCAGGCATGGCACAACAGATGTAGTCCAACTATGTCTATTGCCCAAGGGCGATAATGGCATACAACGCAAGATATTGTTCGATCGTGTGTTCTGTTCAAAGGCGATGACAACACGCTACGACCGATGTCGTACGACCGATGTCGTACGACCGAGTATGCTGTCTAAGGGCGATGATGCAATGCCCGACGTCGTCGGACTAGCGTGTTGCCCAAGGGATATACGGGCATGCCAAGCCCGACGTTGTCCAATCGTGTGTGTTTACAAAGGGCGAAGACAACATGCCATGCACAATGTCGTCTTAACGTGTATGTTGTCCAAGGGCGATGATGGAATGCCACGCCAGACGTCATTTGACCGTGTGTCCCGCCCAAGGGCAATGTTGGCATGCCATGCCCGATGTAGCTCGTTCATGTGTCTTTTCCAAGGGCGATGATGGCATGCCACGCTTAACATCGTTAGATGTGTGTGCTACACTAGGAATATGAAAGCATGCCACGCCCGACATCGTTCGACCGTGTGTGCTTCCCAAGGGCGATGATTGCATGCCATGCCCGACGTCGTCCAACCGTGTGTGTTGTCCAAGGGCGATGATGACATGCCATGCCGATGTCATTTGTTTGTGTGTGTTTCCAAGGGCGATGATAGCATTCCACGCCTGACTTCATTTGTGTTTGTGTGTTTCCAAAGGCAATGATGACATGTAACGCCTAACATCGTCCAACCGTGTGTGCTGCCCAAGGCGATGATGGCATACCACGCCGATGTTGTCGGACTGTGTGTGATGCCCAAGGTCCATCTGGACATGCCACGCTTGATGTCGTCCATCCGTATGTGTAGTCAGAGGGCGATGATGGCATACAATGCCCGACGTCATTCTTACGTGTGTGCTTTCCAAAGGCAATGATGGCATGTAATTCTCGATGTCGTCCAACTGTGTGCGCTTCCCAAGTGAGATGATGGCATTCCTTTACCGACGTCGTCCGATCGTATGTGCTTTCTAAAGGCGATGATAACATGCTACGCCCGACGCTGTCCAACCGTGTGTGATTTCCATGGGCCATGTGGCATGTCAGGCCCGACGTAGTCCAACCGTGTGTGCTGCCCAAGGGAAATGATAGCATGCAATTCCATACGTCGTCCAACTGTGTGTTTAGTCCAATGAGGATGACGCTATGCCATATTCAATGTTGTCCGTCCGTTTTTGCTATCCAAAGGCGATGATTCCTTGTCATCCATTCATGTGTTGTCCAAGGGCGATGATTACATGTCACGCACGATGTTGTCATCCCGTGTATGCTTTTCAAGGGAGATGATAGCATGCCACGCCCAACGTCGCCTAACTGTGGGTGCTGACCAATGGAGATGATTGCAAGCCACGCCCGATGTAGTCCAATAGTGTTTGCTGTCCAAGAGAGATGATGGCATGCCATGCCCAACATTGTCTGACTGTATGTGCTGCCAAGGTCCTTGCAGGCATGCCACGTCTGACGTCATCTGATCGTGTGTACTATCAAAAGGAGATGATGGCAATGCCACGCTTGATGTCATTCGACCGTGTGTGCTTCCCAAGGGCCATGCAGGCATTACACGCCAGAAGTAGTCCGACCGTTTGTGTTGCCCAAGGGCGATGATGACATTCTATGTCCGAGGTCGTTCAGTCGTGTGTTCTGTCCAAGAGCGATAACAACATGCCACGCCCGACGTCATCAGGAGTATGTTGTCCAAGGGCGATGATGGCATGCCACGCCCGACATTGTCCGACCCTCTGTGTTGCCCATGGGCGATGATGGCATCCCACGCCCAACGTCGTGCAATAGTGTGTGCTGTCCAAGGGCGATGATGACATGCCATGCCCGACGTCATTTGTCTGTGTGTGTTTCCAAGGGCAATGATTACATGTAACGCCTGTCGTTGTCCGACCGTGTGTGCTGCGCAAGGGTGATAATGGCATACCACGCCCGACATTTTTCGACTGTGTGTGCTACCCAAGGGCCATATGGGCATGCCACGACCAACATCGTCTGTTCGTGTGTGCAGTCCAAAGGCAATGATGACATGCCATGCCCGACATCATTCGACCGTGTGTGCTGACTTAGGGCCATGTGGGCATGCCACGCCCGACGTTATCCGACTGTGTGTTCTCTCCAAGGGCGATGATAACATGCCACGCTCGACGTCGTTCGACCGTGTATGTTTTCCTACGGCGATGATAGCATGCCACACCCGACAACATCCGATCGTGTTAGCTACCCAGAGGTTGATTGCATGTCCAGCAAGACGTCGTCATACCATGTGTGCTGCCCAATGCCGATGATGACCTTCTTTGTCTGACGTCATCCGACTGTGCGTGCTGCCGAAGATCCATGTGGGCCTGCTAACCCCGACGTGGTCTGATCGTGTGTGCTGTCCAAGGGCTATGTTAACATGCCACGCAAGACGTCATTCGACCATGTATTCTTTCAAAGGGAGATGACGGCATGCCACGCCTGATGTCGTCCAACCGTGTGTGCTGCCCATGGGCGATGATGGCATACCATGCCGACGCAGTCCGATCATGTGTGCTTTCCAAGGGTGATGATGTCATGCCACACTCGACGTCTTCCGACCGTGTGTGTTGTCCAAGGGCGATGATGGCATGCCACGTCCGATGTCGTTCATTCGAGTGTTTTGTCCAAAGGAGATGATGGCATGCCACGCCTGACGTTGTCCTACCGTGTGTGTTGTCCAAGTGCGATATGGCATGTCACGCCTGATGTAGTCCACTATATGATCTACCAAAGGGCAATGGATGCATCTAACACTCGACGTCATCTGATCATGTGTGTTGAACTAGGGCGATGATAACATGCCAAGCCTGACGTTGTACGACACTGTTAGCTGCCCAAGGGTGATGATGGCATTCCACGCTCGACGTTGTTCGATCGTGTGTTTTGTCTTAGGGCGATAATAACATGCCATGCCCGACGTCGTCCGACCGTTTATGTTGTCCAAGGCTATGATGGCATGCCATGCCCGACATTGTCCAAACGTTTGTGCTGCCCAACGACCATGATGGCATGCCATGCCCGACGTCGTTCCACCATGTATGCCAAAGGGCGATGATGTCATGACACGCCCGATGTCGTTGGACCGTGTGCGCTTCCCAAGGGAGATGGTGGCATCCCATGCTTACGTCGTGCGACTGTGTCAGCTGCCCAAGGGCCAAGCAGGCATGCAACGTGCGACGTCATCCGACCATGTGTTCTATCCAAGGGTGATGATAACTTGCCACGACTAACGTCAATAGACCGTGTATGTTGTTCTAGGGGGATGATGCCATGTCACGCCCGACGTTGCCCTACCTTGTGTGCTTCCCAATGGCTATGATGGTATGTGATGCCCGATGTCGTCCGACAGTGTGTGCTGTCCAATGGCGATGATGGCATGCCACACCTGAGGTCATTCGACCGTGTGTGCTGCCAAAGGTCCATGCGGGCTTGCCACGCCCGACATGGTCTGATCGTGTGTGCTCTCCAAGGGCGATGATAACATTCCACGACCAACGTCGTCTGACCATGTATGCTTCCCAAGGGTGATGATGTCATGCCATGTGCGATGTCGTCTGACCATGTGTAATGGCTAAGGGCGATGATATCTTGCCACGTCCGATGTCATTTTTTCGAGTGTGTTGTCTTAAGTTGGTGATGGCATGCCACGCGTGATGTCGTCCCACCTTTGTGTTCTTTCCAAGGAAATTATGGCATGCAAAACGTGTGATGTAGTCAAACCATGTATGCTGCTCAAGGGAAATGATGGAATCTAACGTCCGACATCGTCCGATCATGTGTGCTGCAAAAAGGCAATGATGGCATGCCATGCTCAATGTCGTTTGATCGTGTGTTCTGTCGAAAGGAGATGATACCATAACACACACGATGTCGTCCGACCGTGTATGTTGTCCAAGGGCTAAGATGGCATGCCACGCACAATGTTGTTCGTCTGTGTGTGTTGACCAAAGGGATGATAAAATGCCATGCCCGACGTCCTACGACCGTCTATGCTATCCAAGGGCGATGATGGTATGCCAGGCCCGACGTAGTAGAGTGCCTCAGCTGCCCATGGTCAATGATGGCATTTAACGGCTGACTTCGTTCGATCGTGACTGACCAAGGGCGATGATGGCATGCCACGCCCAACATCGTCCAACCATTTGTGCTACCCAAGGACCATGATGGCATGCTACGCCCGACGTCGTCCGACCATGTGGTTAAGGGCGATTATGGCATGCCATGACAGATGTCGTTCAACCAAGTGTGCTTCCTAATGATGATGGTAGCATGTCCTGCCGACATCGTCGGCGTGTGTGTGTTGCATAAGGGCCATGCCGGCACGCCGCACCCGACGTCGTCTGATCGTGTGTTCTGTCTAAGAGCGATGATGGCGTGCCACGCCCAATGTAGGACGACCGTGAGGGCTGCCCAAGGGCAATGATGACATGTAAGGCCCGATGTCGTCCGACAGTGTTTGCCCAAGGGAGACGATGGGATTCCACGCCCAACATTGTCCAATTGTTTGTGCTTCCCAAGGACCAAGATGGCATGTCACACTTGGAGCCATATGATCGTGTGTGACAAAGGGCGAGGATGGAATGCCACGCACGACTTCGTCCGACCATGTGTGCTACCCAATGGCCATGTAGGCATGCTACGCTTTACGTCGTCCGACGGTGTGTTCTGACAAAATGTAATGATAACATTGCACGCCTGACATCGTCCGGCCGTGTATGCAGTCCTAGGGCGATGATGGCACGCCACGCCCGATGACGTCCAACCGTATATGCTTCCCAAGGGCGATGATGGCATGTCACACCTACTTGGTCCGACCGTGTGTGCTACCCAATGACGATGATGGCATTCCAAGCCCGACGTCATACGACCGTGTTTTCTTCTAAAGAGCTTTGATGTCATGCCACGCTCAATGTCTTCCAACCGTGTGTGCTGCCTAAAGACCATGCTGGCATGCCACGTCCGACATCATCCGACCGTGTGTGTTGTCCAAAGGTGATGTTAGCATGACATGTCCGATGTCGTTCGTCCCTGTGCGTTGTCCAAAGACGATGATGGCATGCCACGCCTAACATTGTCCGACCGTGTGTGCTATCCAAGGGCAATATGGTAATGACACGCCTGACGTAGTCTGACCGTGTGCGCTGCCCAAGGGCAATGATGGAATCTAATGCCCGATGTGGTCCGATCATGTGTGCTGCACAAAGGCGATGATGTCATACCACGCCCGACGTCGTACGACGTTGTTGGCTTATCTAGGGCTTTGATGGCATGCCACGCTCGACGTCGTTCAACCATGTGTTCTGTCCAAGGGAGATGATAACATGCAATGGCCAAAATCATCCAATCGTGTATATTGTCCAAGGGTGATGATGGCATGCCACGCCCAACATCCTTCGACCGTTTGCGCTACCCAAGGACCACGTCTGATGCCCTCCGACCGTATGTGCCCAAGGGAGAATATGGCATGACATTCCCGACGTAGTACAATTTTGTGTGTTTTCAAAGAGAGTTGATTGCATGTCACGCCCGATTACGTCATACCATGTGTGCTGCTCAAGGGCGATGAGGTCATGCCACCCCAACATAGTCGGACAATTTGTGTTGTCGAAGGGCGATGATGGACTCTTATGCCTGACGTCGTTTGACCGTGTGTACAGCCGGAGGGCGATGATTGCATTCCCATACGACATCGCCCCACTATGTGTGCTACCCTAGGGACATGCAGGTATGCCATGCCCAATTTTGTCCAACAATTTTTGCAGGCTAAGGGCGATGATGGAATGCCACGCCCGATGTTTTTTGTCTGTGTCTATTGTCCAAAGGGATGATGATATGCCATTCTCTACATTTTACGACTGTTTGTGCTTCCAAATGGAGATAATGGCATGCCATGACCGACGTAGTCCAACCGTGTGTGCAACTAAAGGGCCATGAGGGCATGCCATGCCCAACGTTGTCCAATTGTGTGTGCTGTCCAAGGGTGATGATAACATGCCACGCCCGCGTTGTCTGACCGTATATATTTTCCAAGGGTGATTATGGCAGTCCATACCGGATGTTGTCCGACCGCATGTCTTGTATAAGAGCAACGATGTCATGCCACGCTCGACGTCTTCCGACTTTGTGTGCTTCCTGAAGACCATGCTGACATGCCACGTCCGACATTGTTCGACCGTGTGTGTTGTTCAAGGGTGATGATGGCATCCACGTCTGATGTTGTTTGTTCATGTGTGTTGTCCAAAGGCAATGATTAAATCTTACGTCCGACATTGTCCGACCATGTATGTTGTCCAAGGGCGATATATCATGCCACGCCTGACGTAGTCCAACCGCGTATGCTTCCGAAGGGCAATGATGGCATTTAACTCCCGACGTCGTTGATCACGTGTGCTGGATAAGGGCGATTATGGTATGCCACACCCGATGTTGTAGGACGTTGTGTGCTGCCGAAGGGCTGTGATGGCATACATCTCTTGACGTCGTTGGACCGTGTGTTCTGTCTAACAGCAAGGATAACATGCCACGCTCGACGTCATCCAACCGTATATTATGTTTAAGGGCGATGATTGCATGCCATGACCGACGTCGTTCGTCCATGTGTGTTGTACAAAAGGATGATGACATGCCACGCCCGACATAGTCTGATCGTGTGTGCTACCGAAGCGCCATGCGGTCATGCCACACCCTACATGGTCTGATCGTGTGTTTTGTCTAGGGGCTATGATAACATTACATGCCAGATGTCATCCGATCGTATATATTTTACAAGGGCGATGATAGCATGCCACACCTGATTTGTACCACCGCGTGTGCTTCCCAAGGACGATGATGGCATATCATGCCGACATAGTCCAATCGTGTGTGTTGTCCAAGGGAAATGATGGAATGCCACACTCTACGTCTTCCGATCTTTTGTGCTTCCCGAAGACCATGCTGGCATGCCACGCTTGACGTCGTCCAACCGTGTGTGTTTTCCAAGGGCGATGATGGCATGCATCATCCAATGTCGTTCATTTGTGTGTGTTTTCTAAAGGCGATGATGGCATGTTATGCCCGACATTGTCCGACTGTGTATGATGTCCAAGGCCGATATGGCATGCCACGTCTCACGTAGTCCGACATTGTGTACCACCCAAGGGAAATTATGGCATCTAACACCCAACATTGTCCGATCATGTTTGCTCCACGAGGGGATGATGGCATTCCATGCCCGACGTCGTAGGACATTGTGTGTTACCCAAGGGAGATGATGGCATGACACACTCGACGTCATTCGACCGTGGGTGCTGTCCAAAGGCGATGATGGACAGCCAAGCCCGACAATGTCTGACTGTTTTTGCTGCCCAAGGACCATGATTACATGTCACGCTCGACGTCGTCTGACCGTGTGTGCCTAACGGAAATGATTGCATGCCATTCTCGACGTAGTCCGATCTTATGTTCTTTCGAAGGGAGATGATTGAATGCCACGCTCGATGTCGTCTGACCATGTGTGAAGCCCAAGGTCAATGTGGTTATGCTACGCTCGACGTAGTCCGACCCGGTGTGCTTCCCAAGGATGATGATAGCATGTTATGCTCGACATCGTCCGACCGTGTGTGCTGCCCAAATGAGATGATGGCATGCCATGCCGACGTCGTCCGACTGTGTGTGCTTCCCAAGAGCCATGTAGTCATGCTATGCCCGGTGTCGTCTACTGTATGTGCAGTCAAAGGACGATGATGGGATTCCATGCCCGACGTCGTTCGTCTTGTGTTTTGTCCAAAGGGATGATGACATTCCATGCCAGACATAGTACGACCGTATGTGTTGTCCATAGGAGATTATGGCATGACACGCCCGACGTTGTACAATCGTGTGAGCTGCCCAAGGTCAATGATGGCATGTATCATCCGACATCGTTCGACCGTGTGTTCTGCCCAAGGACAATGCTAGCATGCCACGCCCAACATCGTCCGACCGTGTGTGCTATCCAAGGGCGATGGTGCATACCACGTCCGATGTCGTTCGTCCGTGTGTGTTGTCCAAAGGCGATGATGGAATGCCACGCCTGACGGAGTCCGATCGTGAGTTTTTCCCAAGGGAAATGATGGCATCTAAACGCCCAACGTCGTCCGATCGTTTGTGCTACACAATGGTGATGATGGCATGCCACGCTCGATGATCCTTACTTATGTGTAGTCCAAAGGCGATGATGGCATGCAATGTCGATGTTGTCTGACCATGTATGCTGTCCAAGGGCAGTGATGGAATGCATGCCTCACATCATCCGACCCTGTGCATGTTTTCCAAGACCGATGATAGCATGCCACACCCGATATTGTCCGACCGTGTGTTCATTCCAAGGGAGATTATGGAATGCCACGCTCGACGTCATCCAATTGTGTATGATGTCTAATGGCAATGATGGCATGCCACATCCGACGACATTCGATCGTGTGTGCTGCAAAAGGGCGATGATAACATGCCATGCCAGACGGCGTCAGACTGTGTATGTTGTCCAAGGGAGATGATGGCATGCCACGCTCGACATCGTCCGACGTGTGTCCTGCCCAAGGGTGATGATGGCATGCCATGCCGGACATACTCTAGTCTTATTGTGTTGTACAAGGGCAATGATTGCATGCCACACTCAACATCGTCCGACAGCGTGTGTTGCCCAAGGACCATGATGGCATTCCATGCCCGACGTCATCCGACCGTGTGTGCTGCCCAAGGGCAATGATGTCTTGCCATGCCCAACATAGTCCGATCTTGTGTGTTGTCCAAGAAAAATGAGGGCATTCCACGCTCAACGTTGTCTGACCATGCGCGCTTCCCAATCACCATGCGAGCATTCCACGCCCGACATAGTCCAACCATGTGTGCTGCTGTCATATCCAGGTTTATCCCTTAGACGTAACTGGCGTCATCGTCTGTATCACGGAATAAGACTAGCCTTATAGACTCATTTTATTACATTCATAGGTTGAATAATGCGGAAAAATTTAAAACTTTCATTACCACGACTTGGAGGTTTACATAGACCTCTATATACACATAATATATATTCATATCGAGTATACATAGACCCTTAGTATAGGAAGGTTACATAGCCTTCTACTTTTATTGCACATACATATATAAAAATATAGAATTAGTCTCAATGGTTGTCTCGTCTCATACCATCTAAACGATTATCACAATATGGGCATAACCCTTACATCAATTAAAGAAGACTATGTATAGGTCATACGAAAGTATAATAGTCAATTAAAAGGAAACGAACGATAGAGTCAATAAGGTCATCACAAAATCCGTAAGCTAGATGATGGAATTGCCCTCGAAATTTGATGACCTACCCTATTTTGATGAAAGGAAGAATCCAAGCCTTCAACAGTGTTGCCTTTCGAACTGGTCAACGACCGGGACCTAAAATGTTTTGGAAAAGGGAAAACAATGGGTTTAATACTTAATAAGTACTATGGATGAGATTTTATGCACATACACAAGAAAAACATGCTAAAAGAGACTTTTCAGTCAAAACATGTCATTTTACCCATTTAGGGACTTAGTGCAAGGAAGTAAGTCATATCAATTAACCGAGCATGCTTACTATCTTTACAAGTACTACTTATCCTAAAATACCTTACAGCATGATTTACTACAACCCTAACATCAAAGAATAATATCACAAGAATGAATAAGATTCAAACATATCATAATAATCAAGAACACTACTCACAAGTCCTTATCAAGTAAACAAGTACAATGACAAAGCAAAGCCCCACAACCTTACTCAGTCAAGCATCCTCAACAAGAAAATAGGACCAATGTCAAACTTTACATATCATGGCATTTAGGTTTACATTTCATCATATATTAACATTACGATCCAAAGGCATATTCATATATGAACTAATGAACATATACTATAAAAAACGTGCCATAGTCATCATATATACATCATATATTATCATAACATAGACATACATAAGAATCTCCTCGTAAGACTCCCCTGAGGGCTAACTAGTCCAATGTTCAGGTAGAGTCCCATAACCCTACCTACACTAAGATAGACCCCTAAGGATATTCAAGTTACAGTTCAACTACTTTAATTCG
Source organism: Solanum peruvianum (assembly GCA_027705065.1). Lineage (NCBI taxonomy): Eukaryota > Viridiplantae > Streptophyta > Magnoliopsida > Solanales > Solanaceae > Solanum > Solanum peruvianum. The sequence continues at coordinate 11,272,797 of JAKWJD010001760.1, forward strand.
TTTTACCTCTTTGGAACATCTTTCCCTAACCGACATCGAGCACGTGATCTAGTGTGGAATCCGATGTCATAAAACCCTACACCGAAAGAAGGCGGACTTCTTACCAAGGTAGTACCAAAACATTAAACATAGCAACTATGTGGATCCACTAGCTAGTATTCCTATGGGGTTAACATATTCCAAGAAAGAGGAGATTTTGTTGGGAACCTGTTTATGCTCCATGCATTATAGTCTCCAATCTCAAGAGTAATGTAGTGTTCCTACCTTCCCTACGTGGGAAGGGACACTCCTCTATCTAGTTTACTCGGTGCTAAGCTAGAGTCCCTTTTTGAAATGTCTTTAAGACTGTAATGATCAACCATAGCTTAATTTAGGCGATAAGGTCTACCACTTGTATAATCATCATCGTCAGTATCTCAATGAGAATTGTATGAGTATAAGTCTTTTCATCACAATTCATATCAGTGAGGTTAACACATTAGCATTTCATAGCATATTAAGGCACATTGATAGTTTTCACCATCCAAATATAACATACACCTTAATCAACCTCACTACATAGTCAAGACATTTCAATTCATTATCATACAACCCTATAATCCTAGTATAAAGCGTGCTCCAATGTAATATCATGACTTAACAACAATTTATCATAATTTGAAGTAACGATAGAGATTATATGACTTAACAAGTCTTTCACATAGTCTATCATCAAGGTCTTACAATCACCAATAACTCAACCCAAGTTGGGGAGTAACTTCATCACACAATGATAACAAATAAGAATAACAAGGACAATTTCATCTCTATAACACAATTCATCTTTAGATCAGAACATGAGATAAATTACATAGGCTAATTTTACATTATAATTCATCACCTAAATCACATCTCAAGAACTAGCATGATAGGCATATAATTTATATTAATTTAATCATAATAACTCCATAGGATAGTAATCTAATCAACAACCAACTCAATTGAATGATCACAATATATTAATGGTCAAGATCACTACCTAGGGTTAGGGATAGAGAATCATATTCATTAATCTAGACAAAACAATCAACAATTACCATAAAGAAGTTGAGTTACATGTAATCTATTCAAATTAACCTATGAATGCATTAACAACCCAATCCATAACTTCAATTTCGTAACTAAAAGAAACCCATAAGAAAACTCAACTTTTATAATCTATTTTGAAGGAACCCTTTGAGGAAAGAGTCTCAAAGGTGAATAGAACCCATACCATAATATTTTGTCGAAAACTAAAGATGAATCGACCCTTTTCAGCCCCCAATTCACCTCCCAAGATCATCTTCTATGGAGTTTCCCAATTAAAGAGAGTAAGAAGACACAAAGGAGAGAGTTTCTTTGAGAGTTTTACTTAGATTAATGAGGATTGTGGGTACTTATAGTGGGTCTTAATCAAATTAATTAGTGTCCCTTCAATCCCAACTAACCTTTAACCACTTAATTAATTAAATTAAATCATTTAAAATTTGACAGTGAAACTCAACCCTCACAGACGAGACCACGATCAACGGGCCGTCAATAAGTCAACGGACAACCCCCACCCTTCGTTCTGCACTTCGTTGTATTGGTCATAGACTCTGCAGGCGATGGTTTCTTCTAAATTGTCTAAGTGTAGGACGACGCTTGCATCGATGCCCCGTCGATCTAAACATAGAATGTAGCATGTAACTCTACACTCCATCAAGGAGTTCAGAGGTTATTCAGGTGATGGGAACTTCTCCACCAGCCTAAGTGTGGGACAACGATGGCATCAACGCCACATCGATCCACACACGGGCTGTCTTTTGTCTCGTCGATGCACATTGTCACGTAGTGTTGCATCAAACTATAGGGGTCCTCCTCAAGGGCCCTGTGTTAGTCCATGGGGATTCATACCTAAACGTTTCAACCATGAAACAATCAAACGGCTATTAGCTACTTTTGCACCAATTTTCGTACATTTCTGACTACTTAAAGATAGTCAAATCGGCTAAGGCACACTAAGATCCTTTTGAACCAATTTCCCGGATGTTATGGACATTTTCGGACGTTTTAGTTCTTAAACCTCCTAAATGACCTATATTAATTAAAAGTTTACTTAGAAACAGTTCTTAGACTTTATGACACCTATGTTAGGCTTTACAATGTGTCTTGGATTTTCAAAGTGTTACATTATCCCTCTCTTAGGAACATCATCCCCGAATGACACTAAAATTCTTATTAAAAATGGAATAGACTGAAGACTAGCAGCCCCAAAATCAACAATATCAAATCAACATAAATCATGTCATTTAAATAAGGAAAATATCAAAACTCATATTACCAGACATAAGGCTGAAAACACATCATCATGAGGCATTTCCTTCTCACATCACTTATGAGCTCAACATAAATTACATGAGTAAGTTAGGACAAAGTTAAACTTAACAACATGCTACCTGTCATTTTAGAAAGACTCACCACAACAAAATGCACATCATAACTCAAAACAAGCAAAAAGCAAAATTTCAAGTTTTTAAGCGAAATACTACAAAAACTTCACCATATGTTTTTTTGAAAAAATGCATAATGTGCAAATCTTCACGCAAAAATAAAGAAACTTCAATTCTATCCATATTTATATTATTAAAAAGAATGACTAAACTTATTTTTCTAAAGGATGAGGGTAACTCGACTTCCTGTCGGCTTCGTCCTCCCAAGTTGCATCCTAAACTAGAGGATTTTTCAATAACACCTTTACAAAAACCACCACTTTGTTCCTCAACTTCTTTACTTACTGATCAATAATTTGAGCCGAAACTTCCTCATAAGAGAGGTTATCTTTGATGCAAAGACCCTCAATAGGAAGAATGGACTTAGGATCACCGATACACTTTTTCAACATAGAAACATAAAAAATCGGATTAACCGAAGCCAACTCACTAGGAATTTTAAATTCATAGGCAACCTTACCAACACTTTGCAAGATTTCATAGGGACCCCACATAACGAAGACTCAATTTCCCCTTATTGACAAATCTAACCACCCCTTTCATTGGTGAAATTTTCAAATACACCTTATCACCTTCTTCAAACTCCAAATCCTTCTCCTATGATCGGCATAAGACTTTTGCGGACTATAGGCCATTTGGAAACGGTTCCTTATGATATGAACCTTTCCCAAAGTTGTATAAATTAACCCGAAACCAAGAAGCGATGGCTCACCAACTTCAAACTAGACAATAGGAAACCTTTACCTCCTACCATACAAGGCTTCTTAGGGAGCCATTGAAATGGATGAATGAAAACTATTGTGGTAGGCAAACTCCACCAAAGGTGCTTGACCATTCGTTTTGGGATGAAAAGTGGTGCTTAACTTCACTATAGTACCTAACCCTTTTTTCAATGACCTCCAAAATATAGATGTGAGTTTTGTGCCCTAATCCGATATGATGGATAATGGAATGCCATGGTGGCACACAATCTTATCTATTATTATTCTTGCATAACCCTCCGTCGAATATGAAGACTTGAAAAGAATAAAGCAAACGAGCTTAGTCAATCGATCCAAAACCACCCATATGGAATCATACGTCTTTTAGGTCTGAGGTAAAGCTACTATAAAGTCCATATTGATGTCATCCCACTTCCAAGTAGGAGATTTTGATCTCTTATTGTAAGCCAACCGTCTTTAGGTTTTCGGGCTTTACTTGTTGGCAATTCGGACCCTTAGTGACAAACTTCACTATGTCCCTTTTTAGACCTTCCCACCAATATACCTCTCTTAGTTCATGGTATATTTTTGTCTACCCCGGATGAATTGAGTAGCAGGGCCCATGTTCTTCTTATAGGATCTGATCCCTCAACCCCTCTACATTGGGAACACATAATCTCCCTTGGTACCTTAACACACCATCTCCCCCTAAGGATAATGATTCATTCAAATTGCCGAGAATCGATTCTTTCAACTCCATTAAGGTTAAATCAAGGTGCTGTTTGGACTTACCTTAACAACTAAAAATGACTCGGAGCTATGATGAACTATAGCACCCCCATCCGAAGAACTCTCCAACCTCACTTCAGACTAGCCAACGTATGTACTTCTCTTGCTAGGTACTTTTTGGCTTCGTTAAGATGGGATATACTACCCATAGTCTTCTGGCTTAGGGCATCTGCAACTACATAAGCCTTCCCGAGGTGATAGAGGACACTCATATCATACACTTTCAACAACTATAGACACCATCTTTATCGTAGATTCAACTCCTTTTGTGTAAACACGTATTGGATGCTCTTATGATAGGTAAAAACATCAGTATGAACCCCACACAAGTAATGCCTCAAATTTTCAAAGAAAACATAACGGCCGCTTATTCAAGGTCATGTGTGGGGTAATTTCTCTAATCTAGTTTAGTTATCAACAGGCATAGGCTATCACTTTCTCGTATTGCATAAGCACACACACCAAACCCACTCAGGATGCATCACAATACACCACAAAACCCTTGGTACCCTCCGGTAAAGTAAACACCGGAGAGGAAGTGAGACTATTTTTCGATAATTAGAAACTTTTCTCACATGACTCCGACCACTCAAACTTGTTTTTCTTTTGAGTCAAAGTAATCAACGGAGATGCAATGGATATGAAAGCATCCATGAACCTCCTATTGTAACCGCTAAACCCAATAAACTTCTAATACTAGTCGGAGGTAATGGTCCATGCATGTTTTTGACCACTTTTGTTTTCCTTGGGTCTACCTCAACTCCCTCACTAGAGATAATGTGCCCAAGATAAGTCATCAACCTCAACCAAAACTTGCACTTACTATATTTTACATATAATATATGTTCTTTAACGGTTTGCAATACTACCCTGAAATGACCTATATGGTCATCCTCATTCATTGAATTTACCGACATATCATCAAATAAATACAATGACAAAAGAATCTAGGTATGTTAAAAATAATCTATTCATTAAATGCATAAATGCTGCCAGAGCATTAGTGAGTCTGAAAGACACGACCAAGAACTAATAGTGCCCATACCTAGTCTGAAAGGCCGTCTTTGGTATATCCTCCCCTCTCACCTTAAGTTGTTGATACCCCGACCTCAAGTCTATCGTTGAAAAGTAACTTGCCCCTTGGAATTGGTCAAATAAGTCATAAATCATAGGGAGAGGGTACTTATTCCTAATGGTGACCTTCTTGAGTTTGCGGTAATCAATACACATTCTCAAGGATCAATTTTTCTTTTTCTCAAACGAAAGTGGAGCACCTCACAGTGAAATACTAGGCCTTATAAAACCCTTATCTAGTAAATGCTTGAGTTAAGCCTTCAACTATTTCAACTAGGCCAAAGCCATACGATAAAGAGGAATTGATATGGGATTTGTATCCGATAGAAAATAAATGCCAAAGTAAAATTTCCGGTTTGACAGGAATACCGAGAAGGTCATGAGGGAAGACCTCCAGGAATTCACTAACTATGGGTAACGACTCGAAGGGAGGAACTTCGAAGTCTAAATCTTTTAATCTTACTATATGATAAAGAAAACCGTTTGAGATCATTTTGCATGCTTTTTGAAAAGAAATAATACGACCTCTAGGAATAGAATTTCCCCCCTTCCACTCAACAATGGGTTCATTTAGGAAGTTTAATCGCACCACTCTTGTCCTACAATTAATGTATGCAAAACATACATGTAACTAATCCATAACAAATAAAATATCAAAATCAAACATATCGAGTTCTACTAGATCAACATAATAAACTCAATTGGATAACATTATAGGACAATTTCAATCCACCTTTTTTTCAAAAACCGACTCACCCACCGGAGTAGACACTATAAAAGGCTTATGCAGAATATCAGGTAAATTTTTAAAACTTTTAGCTAATAGAGGTGTAACAAATGATAAAGTAGCATCGTGGATCAAGTAACACATATACATCAATAAAGAAAACTTTCAACATACCGATCTCCACGTTGGGAGAAGTCTCTAGCTCACCCCTAGCGCGGAGAGCATAGAAGCGGTTCTTCTTCGGAGCATCACTAGAACAATCCACACGGTCCGTCTTCTATCTCGTCAATGAACAATGCCATGTAATGTTGCATCAAACTACAAGGGCCCTCCTCGAGGGCCCTTGGTTGGTCCTTGGGGAGTCGTACCCAGACGTTTAAACGATGAAAAAACTCAAACAACTATTATCTACCTTTCCACCAATTTTTGTATATTTATGACTACTAAAACTTTGTCAAACAGGCTAAGGCATACTAACATCTCTTTGGACTAACTTCTCGGATGTCATGGACATTTTTGGATGTTTTGGTTCTTAAACCTCCTAAATGACTTATATTCATTAAAAATGGACATAGAAAAAGTGTTAGGACTTTATGATACCGATGTTAGGCTTTAAACTGCATCTAGAATTTTCAAGGTGTTACAACTCTCCAAGGGCAATGATGGTATTCCACGCCCGACGTCGTCCGACTGTGTGTATTTCCTAATAGGCATGTGGGAATTCCACGCCTGATGTCGTCAAATAAAATATGTTGTCCAAGGGTGATGATGGCATGCTATGCAAGACGTCGACCAAATGTGTGTGCATTCCAAGGGCGATAATGCCATGCAACGCCCGACGTTGTCCAATTGTGTTTGTGAATGAAGGGCCATGTGAACATGCCACTCCCGACGTAGTCCGATCATGTGTGTTTCCCAAGTGCGATTATGGAAGGCGATGCTCAAAATCGTCCGACCGTGTGTGTTGTGCCAAGAGATTATGATATGACACGCTCAACGTACTCCGATTATGTATGCTTCCCTAGGGCAATGATTTCATGTAATGTCAGACGTCGTCCAACCGTGTGTGCTTCCTAAGGGCGATGATTGCATGCCACACCCGACGTCGTCCGACCATGTGTGTAGTCCAAGGGTGATGATAGCATGACATTCCGATGTGATCCGTCCGTGTGTGCTTCCTAAAGGCGATGATTGCATGCCACGCCCGACGTAGTCCAATCGTGTGTGCTTTTCAAGGGCGATGATGGCATGCTACTACGGAAATTATCTAACGATGTGTGCTGCCCAAGGGCCATGTGGCATGCCACTCCCGACGTAGTCCGAACGTGAGTACTGGCCAAACGATATGATGGCATTTCACACCCGACATCGTCCGACCATGTGTTCTTCCAAAGGGCTATTATGTCATGCAACGCCCGACGTCGTGTGACTGTTTGTGTTGTCCAAAGACCATGCGGGCATGCCACGCTTCACGTCGTCTAGCCTTATGGGTTTACTAAGGGTGATGATAAGATGGCACGCCCGACGTAGTCATACCATGTAAATTGTCCAAGGGTAATGATTACATTCCACGCCCGATGTCGTTCGACCATGTGTGCTTCCCAAGGGAGATGATGGCATGCCATGCCTCCAGGCATCCTCAAATCTTGTGTTCTGTCCAAGATCCATGTGGGCATTGCCACACCCAACGTTGTCCAAAGTGTATTCTATCCACGGGATATATAACATGCCACGCCCGATGTCGTTCGACCTTGATTGCTATCCAAGCGTGATGATGGCATTTCATGCTCGACGTCGTCCGAACGTGTGTGCTGCCCAAGAGCATTGATTGCATGTCATGACTGATGTCGTGCGACCGTGTGTGTTGCCCAAGGTCCATGAGGGCATTCAATGCTTCACTTCGTACGATCGTATGTGCTGACTAATTGCAATGATAACATGGCACGACAGACGTAGTCTTGCCGTGCATGTATTCCAAGGGTTACGATGATATTCCACGCATGACGTCGTCCGACCGTGTGTGTTTCCCAAGGGAGATGATGGCATTCCATGCCAAAAGGCGTCATACGATCGTGTGTGCTTCCCAAGGGCCATGCGGGCATGCCATGTCGTACATTGTCTAACCATGTTTTCTGTCCAAGGGATATGACAACATGCCACGCCTGATGTCGTTCAATCGTTATTTCATTCCAATGGAGATAATGGCATGCCATGTATGACGCCATCTAACCCTATATGCTTCCAAAGGGCGATGATTGTGTGCCACTCCCGACATAGTCCGATCGTCCAAGGGTGATGATGGCATGCCACGCTCGACATCATCAGACCGTGTTTGCTGGCAAAGGTCCATACAAGCATGCCACGCCCTACATAGTTCGACCATGTATTCTATCCAAGGCTATGATGGCATGCCACGCCTGACGTCATTTGATCGTGTGAGTTGGTCATGGGTGATGATGGCATGCCACGATTGACATCATCCGATCATGTGTGTTTTCCAAAGCAGATGAGGGCATTCCATGCCTTAAATCATCTGACCACATGTGCTGCCCAAGGGCAATGATGTCATGTAACGCCCGATGTCGTTCGGTTTTACGTGCTGCCCTAGCGAGATGATGGCATGCCATGCCCTAGGTCGTCCAACTGCATGTGCAGTCCGAGGGCGATGCAAGCATGGCAGGGCCGACGTAGTTCATTCGTGTGTATTGTACAAAGATATAATGACATGTCACACCAGACGTCATACGACTGTCAGTGTTGTCCAAGGGCGTTGATGGCATGCCACACTCAACGTAGTGTGACCATGTATGCTACCCAAAGGAAATGATGGCATGTAACGCCCGAGGTCATCTGACCGTGTATGCTACCCAAGGGCGATGATGGAATACAACGCCCAACATATTCCGACCATGTGTGCATTCCAAGAGCGATGATAGCATGCCACGCCCGACATCGTCTATCCGTGTATGCTGTCCAAAGGCGATGAGAGAATGCTACTCCAGACCACATCTAACCGTATGTTCTGTGCAAAGCCCATGTGGCATTCCACGCACGACATAGTCCATCTGTGTGTGCTGCCCAAGGGTGATGATTGCATGTCATACCCAACGTCGTTCAACCTCGTGTGCTGACCTAGGGCTATGATGGCATTGCCACGCCTCACATTGAGCAAACTTAAGGGTCAGGCGGGCATGCCACGCTTGACATCGTTTGATCGTGTGAGATGACCAAGAGCAATGATAACATTGCACACCCGACGTTGTTTGACCATGTGTTCTTCTAAAGAGTGATGATGTCATACCACACTTGACGTATTTCAACTGTATGATCTTTCCAAGGACAATGAGGTCATGCTCGACGTTATATGATCATGTGTGCTGCCCTAGGACTATGGTGGCATGCCACGCCCGACGTCGTTCCACAATCTATGCTGTCGAAGGGCGTGATGGCTTTCCACATCCGACGTCAATCGTTTGTGTGTGTTGTCTAAAGTAGATGAAGGAACGCCACGCCCGACATTGTCTGACCATGTGTTGTCCAAGGGCGAGATGGCATGCCACGCAAGATGTTGTCCGACTGTGTGTGCTACCCAAGCGCAATGATGGCATCTAACTCCCGACGTCATTCGACCCTTTGCGAAGCACAAGGTCAATGATAGCATGGCACATACGACGTAGAACGATGATATGTGCTTCCTATGGGAGATGATGGAATTCCATGCTCGACGTTATCCAACCGTCTGTTCAGTCACCGGGCGATGATAACATGCCACGCCCAACGTCATCCGACCGTGTATGCTGTCCAAGGGCGATGATGGACTGCCACGCCCGGGTCGTTCGACCATGTGTGTTGCCCAAGGCTATGCAATCATGCCACGCCCAACGCCGTCTGACCGTGTATGCAGTCTAAGGGCGATGATGGCATGCCACGCATGACGTCGTCCCATTATTAGTGCTACCAAAGGGAAATAATGGCATGCCAATACCAATATAGTCCGACTGTGTGAGCTATCTAAGGCTATGATGGCATGTGACGCTCGATGTTGTTCGACAGTGTGTGCTGCCCAAGGGCGATTATGACATATCACTCCCTGGCGTTGTCGATCGTGTGGGATTCCCAAGGGAAATGATGGCATGCCACGCCCGATATAATCAGACTGTGTATGCTACCCTAGGTCAATGCAGGCATGCCACGTCCAACGTCATCCGATCAGGTGAGATTTCCAAGGGCAATGATAACATGCCACGCCGAACATTGTTCGACCATATACGCTTTTATAGGGCAATGATGTCATGTCATGCCCGATGTTTATTACCTTTTATGCTTCCCGAGGGCAAAGATAGCATGCCACGCCCGACGTAATTGGACTGGGTGTGCTTCCCAAGGGCAATGATGGCATGCGACAATCGACGTTGTCCGACCATGTGTGTTGCCTAAGGACCATGCATGTATGTTACTCCCTACGTTGTCCGACCGTGTGTGCTGCCCAAGGGTGATAATGGCATGTCACGCCCGACATCGTCAAACAATTTATGTTGCCCAAGGCCCATGCAGGCATGCCATACCATACTTAATTTGACTGATTGTTCACACCAAGGGTGATCATTGCATGACACGCGTGACATCGTCTGACCTTGCGTGGTCTCTGAGGGCGATGATGGCATGCCACACCAAACATCATCTAATCGTGTGTGCTGTTATAGAGAGACGATGGCATACTACCCCTGACATAGTCTGATCATGTGTGTGGTCTAATGGAGATGATGGCATACGATGATCGACGTCATATGATCGTGTGTGATGTCCAAGGACCATGTGGTCATGCCACGCCCAGCATCATCTGATCGCGTGTGCTGTGAAAGGGCGATGATGACATGCATACCCGACGTCGTTTGTCTATGTGTGTTTTCCAAGGGCGATGAGGGCATGCCACGCCCGACGCTATCCTATCGATGTGTGTATTGCAAGGGAAATGAGAGCATGCCACACCCGACGTAGTCTAATCGTGTGCATTGTCCAATGGAGATGATGGCATGCGACGATCAATGTCGTCCGACCGTGTGCGCTGCCCAAAGACCATGCGAGCATGCCACGCCCAATGTTATCCGACCGTGTGTGCTGTCCAAGGGTAATTATGCCATGCCATGCCAGACATTCTTTATCTATGTGCGCTATCCAAGGGCGATAATGGCATGTTAAGATTGACGTCGTCTGACCGTGTGTGCATTCTAAGATCAATGATTGCATGCCACGCCCGACATTATCAAACTGTGTGTGCTGCCCCTATCCCATGATGACATGCCATAACCGACGTAGTCCGATCGTGGGTGTTGTCCAAAGGAGATGATGGCATGCCACGCCCGATGTCATCTGACTGTGTGTGCATTCCTAGGGCGATAATACCATGCCATGGAAGATGTCGTCTTTCCGGGTGTGATGTCCGAAGGCAATGACATCATGCAACGCCCGACGTGATCCAACTGTGTGTGCTACCTAAGGGCCATTCAATCATACCACGCCCGACTTAGTCCGACTGTGTGGGTTGCCCAATAACGACGACGGCATGTCCCACCCAGCATAATCTGACTGTGTGAGCTGCCTAAGGGTGATTATGGAATACCACGACTGACGTTTTCCAATTGTGTGTGTTGCCCAAGAGCCATGTGGGCATGCCACTCCCGACGTAGTCTGACTATGTGAGTTGTCCAAGGCCGATGATATCATATCACGCCCGACGTTGTCCGATCATGTGACCCATTGTCCATGCGGGCATACCACGCCAGACGTTATTCCGATCGTGTATTCAGTCCAAGGGCGATAATAACATGTCACGCCCGACGTTGTCTATTCATGTATGGTGTCCAAGAGGCGTTAATGGGATGACATGCCCAATATTGTTTGACCTGTGTGTTGTCCAAGGGAGATGATGCAATGTCACGCCCAACGTTTGACGACCTTGTGTGTTGCCCAAGGTCAATGATTGCATGTCATGCCTGATGTTGTTCGACCGTGTGTGTTGCAAAAGGCCAATGATCTCATGCCACGCCCGACATCGTCTGACCGTGTGTGCAGTCCAAGGGTGATGATGCAATGCCATGACCGAGGACCTTCGACCGTGCGTACTACCAAGTGGCTATTATGGCATGCCAAGCGCGACGTCATATGACCGTGTGTGTTTCCCAAAGGCGATGATGGCATGTCACACCTGACGTCCTCCAACCGTATGTGCTACCCAAGGGCGATGATGACACGCCACGCTCGACGTCATCCGACCATGTGTACTGCCCAAGCATCATGCGGGTATTCCATGCCCGACGTAGTTTCGATCGTGTGTGCTATACAAGGGCGATGATAACATGCCACGCCCGACGTCGTCCGACCATGTATGCTGTCAAAGTGGGATAATGGAATGCCATGCCCAATATTGTCGGACTGTGTGTCCTGCTCAAGGGGTATGATGGCATGCCACGCTCGACGTTGTCAGGTCATGTTTGCTGTCCAAGGGCGATGATGGTATACCACACTCAACGTCGTCCGATCGTGCTTACTACCCAAGGGCAATGATGGCATGCCATGCCCGATGTAGTTCAATCTTGTGTGTTGTCCAAGGGAGATTATGGCATTCCAAACTTGACGTCGTCTGACCATGTGTGAAGCCCAATGGCCATCCGGCATGGCACACTTGATGTAGTCCCACAGTGTGTGATTCCCAAGGGCGATGATGGCATATCATGCCCAACGTCATCTGACTGTATGTGTTATCTAAAGGCGATAATGGAAACCATGCTCGACGTTGTCTGATTTTTTGTGCATTGAAATTTATGTTGATATTGATGTTGATGTTAACATTTACACTAATGTGGATGTTCACGTTTACGTTGACATTGACGTTCACATTTAGGTTGATTATCAGGTTCATGTTCACATTCACGCTCATGTTCAAGTTGACATTCTAATCGACGTTCACGTTGACGTCACGTTGATGTTCACGTTGACATTCACATTTACTCTCATGTTCATATTAACGTTCATATTCACGTTCACGTTGACGTTCACATTGATGTTGATGTTCACGTTTACGCTCACTTTGACGTTCACATTCACCTTCCCATTGACTTAACGTTCATCTTGATGTTCACAATGATGTTGATGTTCATGTTGACATTGACATTGATGTTTACATTAACGTTCATATTTACGTTGACATTGACGATAACGCTAAAGTTGACGTTGATACTGGCATAAACATTGACGTTCACATTGACCTTGACTTTGAAATTTCCATTAACATTTATTTTTTGTTCATGTTGATGTTTACGTTTATAAAAATATGGATGTTGACGTTTAAATTGACATTGACATTGACATTCAGTTAGACGTTCAAATTAACGTTCACATTAACGTTCATGTTCTAGTTAATGTTCAAGTCGAACATTCACGTTCACATTCACATTTGATGTTCATGTTGACGTTCACGTTGATGTTTATGTTGACTTTCACATTCACGTTGACATTCACATTGACGTTCACGTTCACGTTCACCCTCACATTGATGTTCACATTCACGTTCATGTTGGCATTCACATTGATGTTAATATTCAACTTGATGTTCAAATTGATATTGAGGTTCACGTTTACATTGACAATGATGTTCACATTGGCGTTCACCTTCACGTTCATATTTACATTGACATTGACGATCACATTCAAGTTTACATTGATGTAGGCATACACATTGACGTTCACATTGACATTGACGTTCATGTTCACGTTGATGTTCACGTTGATGTTCACATTGATGTTAATATTCACGTTGACGTTCATGTTGATGTTTAATTTTATGTTCACAGTGACGTTCAAGTTTACCTTGATGTTTATGTTGACATTCACGTTTACTTATACGTTGACGTTCATGCTAATGTTTACATTGATGTTTCATGTTGATGTTTACTTTTACGTTCACATTGACATTGAAGTTGATGTTCAAGTTTACATTGACGTTTACGTTGACATTCACACTCACGTTGATGTTGACGTTGAAATTGACGCTGATATTTTAGTTAACGTTCAAACTCACGTTTATCTTGATGTTGACGTTGACATTGTCGTTGACATTGACGTTGATATTCAAGTTGACATTAACTTTTATGTTGATGTTTACGTTGACGTTGACGTTGACATTTACCTTCACATTGTTGTATATGTTAAAATTTATATTGATGTTTATGTTGATGTTTACGTTTACACTAATATGGATGTAGACGTTTATGTTCACGTTGATGTTCCTTTTTCGTTCACATTGATTTTATATTGATATTCACATTTACGTTCAAGTTCACATTAACATTCACGTTTACGTTTACATAGATGTGCATATTGGCGTTAAATTAATCTTGACTTTTACTTTGATGTGACGTTAACGTTCACGTTGATCTTAACAGTCATGTTTATGTTAACATTGACATTACAGACATGTTAACATTCACGTTCACATTCACATTCATGTTTACGTTCACATTCATATCAACGTTCATATTCATGTTCACGTGCACCTTCTTCTTGACGTTCACGTTAACATTGACATTCCAATTGACGTTAACATTGACGTTCACATTGACATTGAAGTTGACGTTGACATTGGCGTTCACGTGTACGTTTCCATTGACGTTGACGCTAATGTTGATGTTGACGTCAATGTTTATATCGACTTTGATGTTGACGTTCATGCTGTTGTTTGTGTTGACGTTCCGTTGATGTTTATATAGACGTTAACGTTCAGGTTTACATTCAAGTTAACATTCACGTTGATGTTCATATTGATGTTAATGTTCACATTAATGTTAACAATGACATTGATATTGACGTTGACGTTGATATTGATATTGACATTGACGTTCAGATTAATGTTGACGTTCACATTCATGTTAAAATTTACATTGACATTCGTATTTATGTTGGTATTGACGTTAAAGTTTACGTTCCCATTTATATTCATGTTTAAGTTCACATCCACATTCACCTTTATGTTGACATTGATGTTGATGTTGACGTTCATGTTCACATTGACATTGACATTGACGTTCACATTCATTCAACTTAATGTTCATATCTAAGTTGATGTTGACTATCACTTTTAAGTTGACGTTTAAGTTGACGTACACATTGACGTTCACATTTACGTTGACGTACACATTGACGCTCCCATTTACGTTGACTTTTATATTGAAGTTCACATTGATATTCACGTTCACATAGACGTTCACGTTAAAGTTGATGTTGACGTTACTTTTTCACATTTATGTTCATGTTCATACTCACATTCATGTTAACGTTTACATTACATTTTCGTCGATATTCATATTGACATTGACGTTCATATTCATGTTTACTTGGCGTTCTTGTTGCTTATCATATTGATGTTGAAGTTGACGTCACATTTATGTGTACGTTGACGTTTACATTGACAATAATAGTCACGTTCAAGTTGATATTGACGTTGACGTACACATTGACATTCAAGATTAAGTTTACGTTCACATTGATGTTCATGTTTATATTGACGTTCACATTCGTGTTGATGTTAATGTTGATGTTCACATTGACATCGATCTACATCTTCACATTGACATTGATGTTGACATTAACATTCACATTGATGTTTACATTAACGTTCAAGTTTGTAACAAAACTAAAAAATGGTTGTGCGAAATAATGATTAATGTTTCTAGAGTGCCTACGATTAGATCAGGTTAAAAAGGATTGATTAGCGTATAACTAGACCTCTGAACCATTTCTACAGCCATGCTAACTAACTTGGTGATTGTGTTGAGCTAGAAAAGGTTGGGTCCAGCCATGCAGGCCTCTCGAATATGAAGATTTACCCGCATGAGTCTTACTAGACATAAAAAGGGGAAATCTTAAGTTTGGAGGGGTCTAGAGGTAAAATAGTCTTTTTCCAGGCTAAGGGTGGTATCGTAATTACCCTAAATATGTAATTAGTTATTTAATTAATAAGGGAGAGGGTAATTTTTTGTAGAGAGGGCCGAAATTTCCCTTTTAGAAAAATCTTGCTCCACCCGGGTTTGAATCTAGGTGCGAGCAATGATTTAATTTGTTTTTTTTTTAAATTGATAGAATAATTTAATAAAATTAATAATTAATGGATGATTTTAAGAAAGGGAAAAATCAGCTTTTATTTATTAAGTATTATTTATTAATTATTTTACTAAGTCTTTCCAACAAGTGCTAGTTCAAAGGGGGATAGTACCTCACACTTCTCTCTTCACGCCTACCGATCTATCTCGCACGTCAGCCTCTCTCTCAACTTCACGTTTTTATATACTTTACAAAACATAAAACAAAACAAAATTTCCTCACACTTGAAGAGCTTACAAAAAAACAAGGGAACAAGCTATCTAAGAAATGAAAAGTTAACGAAATTTCTATTAGGGTAAGGTGTGAGATTTGTTGGTTGACGGGAATTGGTGGTGGGTTTTGGGCAACAATTTCAAGTGTTGACAAAGTTTAAATCAGATATGGGTTTATCTCCTGGACTCTTTTCTCAAAAAGAATTTTCTTTTCCATTAATTCAACGAATCTTAAAACTAGGGTTGTTCCCGTTCTTATCGAACTCCTTGTTCCTAGTATCTCTTTGACTTCAATGTGAAATAGGTTAGAGATCATGTTGTTGGTATTTTTGCTGGTAGTTTAAGTATCAAATGTGATTTTCGTGATAATGTGTTTTGAATTGTAAGCATGTTAAGTTATGTCAACCGAAAATATGTGAAATATGATATGTTTTATGGTTAAATTTTATGTGCAAATGTTTGTGTAAATCTTGAGGTGTAAAAGATGTGTAATGTTTCTGGATTTAATGGTAATTCTTAGATGAATATAATCATACAAAGATTAAACTTAAAGATGCACCAAATGATCCACCAAATGCCTTAAGAATTAATGTGTGAATAATGATAAAAAGAAACTGAAAATAGTGAACAAATTTCCAGCCTTTGGTAGGTTGGGTTCGCCCAATCAAAGTGGTATAAAATGCAATGAAAAATGAATGTAAAATAAGTAAAATAACTAAGGATTGAAACCAAGATATCTTATATGAAAACTACAAAAAAATCAACAAAAGATTAAGACAAAAAAGAATTGAAGGAGATTACATTTCAAGCTTCCTAGAAATTATAGTCTCGGACAACTTTTAAAAAAATGAACATCGTTTAAAATTTCTTTTAAATGTGAGGTCTTGGAGATTGAACCCGTGACTCACCAATTGAAAGTTTCATAAATAATTTGTGAGAAAAATTCAAGGAAAAATAGATTTGTTGAGTGGGGATTGAACCCACCACCTCTTGAATGGATGAGAGAGTTGGGAGAAAAGTAAAGGAAAAAATAAATGTCAATAGTGGGGATTGAACCCACAACCTCTTGGATAAGTGAGAAAGTTAAGAAATAAATTAAAACAAAAATATTGAGCTTGTGGGGAATTGAACCCACAACAACCTTGACTTAAACGAAAAAGGAGAGGAGAAAAATAAATGAAATATCATGGGGTTGATGGAGATCGAACTAGGGTCTCCCAAATCTAAAAAAATGCAATTATGAAGTTTAAAATAAGATTAAGTGTTGTTCAAGGGATTTGAAGTAGGGTTTCATTGCCCAATTCCATATTGACACATAAGTCATACGTAAGTAAATACTTAATGAATGCTGCCTCTAAAGATCGAAATCGATATCTTGGAATATCTACAAGAAGCATAAGTCTTGTACCACATAATTTTGGGTAAACATGAATCACTTAGACAAACTATGAATGAAGCCTCATGGCTCGTATGTGTGGACTCATAACTCTAGCATACGTTTAAAAGTAGGCGTGCCTAAGATGTATGTGATAAAATTATGTAAACCCTAGAAGGGTTAGTAAGAGTGTGAAACATACTAAATGGCCAAGAGCATTAGCATATGTTGAAATGAACATTCACGTGAAGGGGTGAGTAATTATGAAAAACAAATGTAATAAGTTAATGAATGAGGTCACAATATGATAAGAGGCTAATGTGAAAGATGACAGCAATCTCAAATTAGCCTAAGTAAATTTAATCAAAACGTACTCACCTATAAGGCTGTAAAGCTAATAAAGAGACCAGTCTCTATCAACACTCTAATGAAAGTATTGAAGTTAATGCATATTTAATACTAATGATGAGATGATAAATAATATAATGATTTATGATGTCCTAGTGCTAGAACCTAGATTCCATGATGTATGAGTTGAATGTAAGGAAACTTAATACATAGCACTGTAGGCTAGCTATGAGCGCTGATGCCTTCCTTAGGGAAGGGCGGAGGTTCACGTAACTCTCATGAGATGAGATTGTCTAGTATACCGGTTATGGGTCTCTCTTTATATCTCCTAGTCTTTGAACATATACAACCAATAGAGGGATCTAGCAGGGTTCGATTTCCTATACGCTAGCATGTTTTTGTTCAACTTGGCCAGTGATTCCATCTCCTTTAGGTGTGGGGATTACACACTGGATTTCATGATGCTTACATGATCTACCAAAGAAGGAATGAGGCCACCTTCAACGAATGCACATAATGAAATGAACGATACCAAAAGTGTTAGGATAGGATAATGAAGAGGTGAGTTAGACTTAATTAATAACACTAGGTTATTCATGGTCATTGCACAACAAACCCGATGAGAGTCTTTAACTACATCATAGGTATGAATAGTGGTTATACTAGTATATGAAAGAATGAAAATGAGTATGTATGAATGAATAAAGCAGACTTTATGTTTGGTTAAGAAGGCTCCCTACTGGAGGTCCCATATGTTGAGCCCTCATTTTAAGAAGTCCTAATGTCCTGTCCATGTTTCCAGATTCTCATGGCATATGAAAGAATGATGTGAACTACATGATATAATATGTGCAATACGTTTTGTGCTGCTTGCAAAATGATAAGTATGATTGATACATGTTACTCTCATGACATGTCTTTTCTAATCCAAAATTTTCAAGTCCACTGACTTGACTTTCAATAAATCATGTCTTAGGAAAGAGATATTCTTACTCATGCATGTCAATTGTTGTGTACTTGCATATACCCATACATAGTACAAGTATGTATTATCCCATACAATATCTACTCTTAGGTGCAGGAACAGGTTGATGTTAGAGCATACAATACGACGTTGCAGCTATCCGGATGTGAAGTATTCATCTGGATTTGGTAGGACCTCATTCTTTCAAGGAGGCTTGCCCATTAGGATCTAGCATAGATATAGGTTTGAGTTAGTGGAGTATGCTCCACTAGCATTTCTTTCTCATCTCCAGATATTGTATTGGTGCCATTTTTGAAAGTATACACTTAATGTAGTATGTAACTGTTTCTTTCAATTAATGATCTTAATATTAGATGGTTGATTGTGAACCTTTATGAGTTTATGTAGAATGTTTTAAATGAATTATAAATCACAAAAAGTTCAAATTTTCCCCTAAAATTAACCTAGATGAAGTAACGATGACGTATGTCGGCTTGTCTGCTACTTTTGAGAGGTCAACGACGCAGGCCTCTTCTGGGTTCTAGACTCTAGTCGTGACAAACACAAAAATATACTAGGATGAGTCTTTACCGGACTTAAAAAGGGAAAATCTTAGGTTTGGAGGGACTAGGGGTATAATGGTCATTTCAAGGCTAAGGTTAATATTGTAATTACCCTAAGGAATTGATTAATTAATTTAATTAAGTGGGTGATTTGGGTCGGGTCAACCCGAAATGACCCATTTCACGGTGGTCACTCCATCAGGGTTTGAACCTCAACAGAAGCATCAATTAAACGTATTTAAATTGAGGTTTATAATCTAATTTTTTGAGGGCTTCATGGTCAATTCACTAAGCTAATTAAATCAGATTTTCATTAAGTTAATAAGGAGTCCTAGTGTACCTAATTCCCAAACTGAAATAGCTAATCTTAAATTACTCTCTCACGCTTGTCTCTGTCACATTTCTCCATTCTTCTCACGTTTTCTTTGCCAAATAAATGTACAAGAGCAAAAAAATTACAAAAAGTTTCACACTTGAAGAACTCATATGAAAAATATAATAAAAAAACAAGCAAAACGTTAGGCAAAAAGGGAAGTTTTTCCGTCGAGTTTGGTGTTGAAATTTCGGACTTGAACGTGATTTGGAGAGGGTGTTGGACATCAGGTCCTTTTACCAAGAGCCCTTAAGATTCAGCCAATTCTAATCCGAAAAACTAGGGTTGTTCCCCGTTGCATGTCCCTTTCATTAGTTCCCATTGATTCGTAGATTGGATATGTTTGCTGGTAGAATTTATGAATGTGACGTGTTTTCGTGATAATTATGTGTATGTATGTATGTTTGGAATAATGTGAGTAATGAAAGATGTTTTCCGGAAATGTGTGATATGGTTGTGTGGGTACATTGTTGTGACTATTTGTCACAGATTAGAGCATGAAATGGCATATTTAAATCATTGTATTTTATGTGCAAGAATGTGCGTAAAACGTGATGTTCATATGAAGTGTAATGTGGCTGATTTGATTGATCGTTTTTATCTGAAAGAATCAATAAAAATGCACCTAAAGATGTCCTAAAAGATCAATGAATTATCCTAAAAACCAACGCGTAATTGTGGATAAAAAGGAGCTGGGAATCATGACCAAATTTCCGGCATTATGTTAGCTTAGTTTTGTCTAGTGTTTGATGTTTAGGAGAGTGTGAAAATAATGTTTAAAACATGTGAGTTCAGTAGGGATTGAACCCAAAACTTCACTATAAGAAAGCAATAATTAAGTAAAATAAAAAGGTGTGGGGCACACGAGATTCGAACTTGAGTGCCCTTAGCAATCACCCTAAAACTAAAACAGAATTTAAGAAATGAGAGAAGTGGGATTCAAACCAACCACCTCTCGGTCAGATTTAATGAAAATCTTCAAAAGAAAAAAAAAGGTTGAGGAGTGTGGGAATCGAACCCACGACCTCTAGGCAGAATAAAAGGAATTAAGGAGAAATTAAAGTGGGGTTGTGGTGGTTCGATCCCACACCCTCTCGGTCAAACAAAATGGTTTAAGGAAATAGAGAATAAAAGAAAATGAGGTTGTGGGGATTCAATTCCACATCCTCTTGGTCACAAATGAACAAAAAATAAAGAAATTTAGGAAAATTTAAGAGAAGGTGTTGGGGCTAGATCTTAGGTCCATAAGCCGAGTGGATTAAACTAAAATAAATAAAAATGTAAGTGTTGTCCAAGGGATTCGAAATCGGATTCCGTTGCCTAATTTCCTTATTGTTACATAAGTCATACATGGATAAATGTTTAAAATAATGCTGCCTACATAGACCGAAATTCACGATCTTGGCATACATACAAGATGTCTAAGTATTGTATCACAAAATCCTAGGAAGATACGAATCACTTAAACGAACTATGAATGAATCCTTATGGCTTGTATGTATAGACCCATAAGTCTAGTATGCGTATAAAAGTAAGTGAACCTAAGATATATGTATGAAAGATGTATCTCTAGAAGGGTTAAGTAAGAGTGAGAAACACATTCAATGGCCAAGTACATTGGCATTTGATGAAATGAACATTCACGAAAAAGGTGAGAAATTATGAAAATCAAATGTGCGAAAGTTAATGAATCTGGTGACAACATGATAAGAGGCTAATGTGAAAGATGAGAGAAATCTCATATGAGCCTAAGTAGAAATTACCAAAACGTACTCACCTATGAGAGTGTAAAGTTAATGAAGAGATTAATCTCTATCAACACTCTAATGAAAATATTGAGATTAATGTATACTTAATACTAATGATGAGATGAGAAATCATTTATTGAGTTATGATGTCTTCATAATAGAAGCCAGCTTCCATGATGTATGAGTTTAATATAATGTAACGTAATACTAAGCACCGATAGGCTAGCTATGAGGGGTGATGCCTTCTTTCGAGAAAAGCGTAGGTTCACGTAACTTTCATGAGATGAGGATGTCCGGTATACTGAGGATGCATATCTTTATATCTCCTAGTATTTCAACCTATACTTCCAATATAGGGTTCTAGTAGGGTTAGACTCCCCATATACGCTAGCATGTTTTTGTTCAATTTGGCCGGTGATTCCACCTCTTTTCAGTGTGGGGTTAAACACTAGATTTCATGATGCTCACATTATCTATGTCGGCTAAGGTTAAAGTTCCCAAAGAAAGAATAAGGTCAGCCTCAATTAATGCACATAAATAAATGGATGATATTAAAGGTGTTAGGATAGGATAATCAAGAGCGGGCCTAGAATTATGTAATCACACTAGGTTATTCTTAATCATTGCAAAACAAACCCGGTGAGAGTGTTAAAACTACATCTTAGGTATAACTAGTGGTTGAACTAGTATGTGAATGAATGAAATTAAGTATGTATGAATGAATGAAGCAGACTCTCTGTTTTCTAAAGAAATCTCCCTAGTTGAGGTCCCATATGTTAAGCCCTCATTTTGGGAAGTCTTAATGTTAACTTCATGATTCCAAGGTCTCATGGCATATGATCGAATGATATGAAATATTTTAGGTGCTATATGCAATATGTTTTATGGTATGTGTAATATGTGATGTGATGCGTGCAATATGACACGTATGATGATGCATGTTACTCTCGTGAGTTCCTTAAATCTAAATTTAGCTAGTCCAATGACTTTCCTAATAAAAATCTGGCAAGTCCACTGACTTGACATAAATCATGTTGTTAGGGAAGAGATATTCTTACTCATGCATGTCCTTGGTGTGTTCTGAAATATACCCATACTTAGTACAAGTGTGTACTAACCACATACAATATCTACTTTTAGGTGCAGGAACAAGTGGACATTAAATCTTATAGTACAATGTTGCAACTATCAAGATTTTGAGCTTTCATCCGGATTTGGTAGGCCCTCATGCTTTCGAGGATGTCTACATGTAGAATAGATGTAGTCTTTAGATAGAGAAGCATGTTCCACTAGTGTTTCATTTCCATTTTCATTTAAGACTCTGTATTGGTGTCGCTTTGGCAAAAATACGTTTCATTCAATTATGAACTATTTCTTTCATTTGATAATCTTAATATTAGATGGTTAATTGTGAACGTTTATGAGTTTAAATAGAATGTTTTACATGAATTTAAGTAACAAGAATTTCAAATTTTCTAATAAAATTAACCTAGATGAAGTAACTATGATGTATGTAGGCTTGTCTGCGACCTTTGAGAGATCAACAATGCCGTACTTGTGTGTGGTCTAGATTCTGGTCATGAAAAAGTTGAAATTTACATTGATTATTACATTGAAATTCACATTCACATTCATATTGACATTCTAGTTGACGGTCACATTCATGTTCACGTTAACTTTCATGTTTACATTCACATTGGCATTGGGGTTGATATTGATGTTCACATTCATGTTAACAGTGACATTGACGTTTCAATTAACGTTGACATTACATACACATGATGTGGATGTTGACGTTCATGTTCATGTTCACGTTGAATTTTACATTGATGTTCACGTTCTCCCTGATGTTTACGTTCATATAGATGTTTATATTGACATTAACATTGACGTTCACATTGACGTTCAAGTTGACATTAATGTTGAGTTCAGGTTCAATTTATCATTTACGTGTATGTTCATGTTTACATTGATGTTGACATTTACGCTGATATTTATGTTGGCGTTCAGGTTGACGTTTATGATGACATTAACATTGACGTTGATGTTCAAGTTGACGTTCATGTTAACCTTCACATTGACATTCACATTGATGTTGACGTTCACATTCACTTTCATGTTGACATTGATATTGACGTTGACGTTGACGTGGACATTGATGTTCACGTCAATATTGACGTTCATATTCGCATTTACATTTTTGTTCGTGTTAATATTTATGTTAATGATCACATTCAAGTTGACATTGACGTTGAAGTTCACATTGATTTTTATGTTAACGTTTTACATTGATGTTTATATTGAAGTTCACATTGATGTTCACTTTCATGTTCACGCTCACGTTCACATTAACATTCACATTCACGTTTACATTGACATTCAGAGAGACGTTGACGTGCGCGTTCACATTAACGTTTATGTTAAAATTGAGGGTCACATTCACATTCATGTTGGCGTTCACGTAGGTGTTCACATTGACATTGATGTTTACGTTCACATTTACTTTGACAATAATGATCATGTTCAAGTTGACATTGATGTTCATGTGTATGTTGTCATTCACATTGACCTTCGCGTTCAAGTTGACATACACGTTAATATTCACATTCACGTCGACTTCAATGTATACGTTTATGTGCATGTTCACATTGATATGCATATTCATGCTGAGGTTCACATTGACGTTTACATTGACTTTCAAGTTGATGTTTATATTGACGTTCACGAGGACATTGAGGTTTACGTTATTGTTTACGTTCACATTTATGTTGACATAGATGTTGAAGTTCATTTTGATATTCGTGTTAACGTTGATGATGATATTCACGTTCATGTTGGATTTCACATTCATGTTAATATTATCATTGACGTTCACATTGATATTAATTTTCACATTGACGTTCATGTAGATGTTTACGTTTACTTTCACGTTTATATTCACGTTGATGTTTACATTGATGTTGATGTTGATGATAGCACTGATGTTTTAGTTGACGTTCAAGCTGACGTTTACATTAACGTTCACGTTGACGTTCACACCAACTTTCCTGTTGACATTAACGTTAATGTTGACATTCCTGTTGACATTTACTTTTAATGTCCACGTTCATATCATGCGCATGTTTACATTGAAATTTATGTTCACGTTGATGTTCATGTTGATGTTTACATTGAGATTCACGTTCACGTTCATGTTTATATTGACGTTAATGTTCACGTCGATGTTTATATTGTTGTTCACGTTCACGTCGATGTTTATATTGTTGTTCACGTTCACGTTCACATTAACATTGATTTTGACATTGACATTCACATTGACGATTACGTCGACATTTTTGTTAATATTGATGTTTACATTTACATTTGTACTTATGTGGATATTGACTGTCACGACCAGAATCTAGACCCCAGACGAGACCGTCATCGTTGACCTCTTAGAGGTCGTAGTCAAGCCTTCATACGTCATTCTTACTTCATGTAGGTTAGTTTTAGCGGAAAATTTGAACTTTTTGTTTTCTTATTTCATTCTAAACATCTTAAACCTAACATCATAGGCATTCAGAAATCAACAATCTAATATAGAGATAATCAAATGAATGAAATAGTTCTTAATTACATTAAATGTATTCTTGCCAAAACAGCACCAATACAAAGTCTTAAAATAAAAGTGGAAGGAAACACTAGCAGAACATACTGCACTAGCTAAAGCCTACATCTATGCTAGATAATAACGGTAGACATCCTCGAAAGCATGAGGGCCTACCAAGACAGGATGAAAGCTCCATGTCTAGATCGCTGCAACGTCAACTTGTAAGCTCTAGCGTCCACTAGTTCCTTCACCTAAACTTGTAGAATTCTATTGGATTAGTACACACTTGTACTATGTATGGGTATATGCAAGCATACCAAGGACAGGCATGAGTAAAAACAGCTCTTTCCTAACAACATGATTATGGCAAGTCAAGTTAGTAGACTGGGCAGGTTTGGATTAGGAATATCAGTGGACTTGCCAAATTTGGATTAGGAAAGTGATGCCATGAGATTAACTTCCATCATCAGACTTATCATATTGCACACAAACATAACATCTTGCATATAGCTCATAACATATTGCATATAGCACATCACATTTATCATATCATTCGTTTATTTTCAATGAGAACTTGGAATCATGGACTTGTCAATACGAATTCTCGAAATAAGGGCTCAACATATGGGACCTCATCTAGGGAGACTTCTTTTAGTAAACATAGAGTAAGCTTCATCATTCATACGTTCTTCATTTCATTTGTTTCATAGGCAAGTGTAAACACCAGGTATACCTAGGATGTAGTTTAAGACTTTCATTGGTTTAGCTGCGCATGATCAAGAATGACCTAGTGTCATTACTTAAGTCTAGCTCACCTCTTGATCATCATATCCTAACATCTTTCGTATCATTCATTTCCATACGTGCATCATTTCAGGTTGGCCTTATTCTTTCATTGTGAACTTTAACTTTAACTGACATATATCATGTGAGCCTCGTGTAATCAAGTGTCTCCCCCACATCGAAAAGTTCTGGAATAACTAGCAAAAGTGACCCAAAATATTCTAGCGTACATGGGAATTGAACCCCACCAAATCCCTATATTGGCAGTGTAGCTTCGAAGACTAGGAGATATAAGGATACCCATACCCGGCATGCCGGACAGTCTCATCTCATGAGAGTAACGTGAACCTCCGCCCATTCCGAAAAAAGGCATCACCGTTCATAGCTAGTCAATCTGTGTTCAATATAAAGATCCATTACACTCAACTCATGCGTCATGGAAGCTAACTTATAGTATGAGGACATCATAGCTCAATAGATGATTTCTCCTATCATCATTAGTATTAAGTGTGTTAATCTCAATACTTTCACTAAAGTGTTCATAGAGACTTGTCTCTTCATTAACTTTACACTCTCATAGGTGAGTACATTTTTGTAACATTTACTAAGGCTCATTTGAGATTGCGCTCATATTTTACATTAGCTTGATATCATGTTTTCACCACATTCATTAACATTTGCACATTTGCTTTACATAATTACACACCCCTTTTTACGTGAATGTTCATTTAATCATGTGTCAATGCACTTGGCCATTTAGTGTGTTTCACACGCTTACTTAACCCTTCTAGGGTTTCATGATTTCATTGTTCATTTCATCATGTGCCAATGAACTTGGACATTAAGTATAATTTACACTATTACTTAACCCTTGTAGGGTTACATCATTTCATTACATACATCTTCAATTCACTTATTTTTAAAAGTATGCACGACTTATGGGTCTATACATACAGGCCATATGTCTTCATTCATTGTTAATTTATCTGATTCATATCTACTTAAGATTATGTGGTATAAGACTTATGCATATTTTATGTGTTCCAAGATCTTGATTTCTATGTAAGTATGCAACATTATTCCTTAATATTTAATTCACATACGACTTATCTATCAATATAGAATTTGGGTAAGGGAACCCGGATTCGTATCTCCTAGACAACACTTACATTTTTCATTTATTTTACTTTGGAACACGCGAATTGGGGACCCAAGATCAAGCCCCAACGCCTTTATTTTCTTTTAATTTCTTTTATTTACATTTTCTCTTTCTTGGCCGAGTGGTTGTGGGATCGAACCTCCACAATCCCTTTTATTTTAATTCCTTTTTCCATGGATTCTTAAAGTTGACCATGAGGTTGTGGGATCAATGACCCACAACCTCCCTTTATTTTTCATATAACGCTTCTTTTCCGCCTAGAGGTCGTGGGTTCGATACCCACACCTCATACTTATTTTCTTTTAATTTTTCCTTAAGCATGACAGAGAGATTGTGGGTTCAAATCCCACTCTTCTCATTTCTTATTTTCATACATTATTTTCCAACAAAGACCATGGTTCGAATCCCCTTCACCACATTCTTTTTTACTTCTTTATTTTTCATGGTTTATAACATGGTGACGTCACGGGTTGAATCCTCCTTGACCTCACTTGTTTTAATTCATTTTTTCACAACATTTTTAACCCTCTTAACTTGGCCTAAAATAATCATTTGAAACTGGAAATTTTGGTTGTTTTTCTCAGAATCTTTTCATCAAGTTACACATTAGTTCTTAGGGAATTCCATAGTTCATTTAAAACATTTTAGGTGTATTTTCATCGATTCGATTAGACAAGAGTTTCTCATTAAATCAGACACATTACACTTCATATAAACATCACGATTTACATAAGTTTGTGCACGTAAAATCACAAGCATAACATTATAATTTTATAGCCTTAACCCGAGAACACCTAGTCACGGTCACATTTTTGCACACATGCACATATTCTCAGAACACATAGGTTGTCATTCATACGATTTCAAACACACATACATGAATATTTTCATCACGAAAACTCAAAACATGCCTAATATCTACAAGAAAACATACACAACCTACGAATCATTGGGAGCTAGTGACAAGGACATGCAACGGGGAACAACCCTAGTTTTCAGAATAGATTCGTTTGAACCTTAGGGGTCCCTTGGAAAGGGACCAAGAGAGAATAGAACACATACCTTTTTGATGTTCAAATCTCGACTTGCTTCCCAAAAAATTCTCCAAACACACGTCCAACACAAAAAGACCAACACCTCACTCGATGGAAAACCTTATCTTTGCCTACGTGATTGATTAATGTTTGTTTTACTCATATTTTTGTGTGAGTTCTTCAAGGGTGAACAAACTTGGTAAATTTTCTGTTCTTAAATGATATTTGGAAGAGAGAAACTTGAATTGGAGAAGAGAGATTGAACATGAAAGTTAGATAGACGTGAGAGGAGAGAGTTACCTTAGGCTTAGGAGTCTAGTTTAGGACTTAGTCAAATAAGGTTTGGTTGATTTAAAAATAAAATCTGATTTTCCTTTTATTTTAAATCATTAAATAATAATATTAATTAATTATATTAATTTACGACATTAAATAAAAACAATTTAAATCATCACCTCCATCTAGGTTCAAACCCGGGTGGAGCAAGATTTCACTCTAAGAGCAAATTGTCGGCCCTCTCGCCCCGAAATGCCGCTCCACCTTATTAATAAAATAATTAATTATATAATTAAGGTAAATACAATACTAACCTTAGCCTAAAAAAGGACATTTTACCTCTAGACCCTCCAAACTTAAGATTTCCCTTTTTTAAATACAGTAAAGACTCATTCGGGTAAATCTTCATATTTGGTAGACCTACATGGCAGGAACCAACCTTTTCTAGCTCAAATAACTCTCCAAGTTAGTTGGCTTGGCTATGTAAGGGTTTAGAGGCCTTGTTCTACGCGCATCAATCTGTGAACCCGGTCAATCATACGCATTCTATCCACATCAAGCATTATTTAGTATATCTGTTTTTTAGGGTTGTTACATTTACATTCCTTTGTCATTGATGTTGACATTGACATTCATGTTACTTTTAATGTTTATGATGATGTTGGCATTTACGTTGACGTTCATTTTGACATTTACATTGACATTTACATTTATGTTGATGTTCACTAGCACGTTGACATTTACATTGACGTTGATGTTTACATGTACGTTCACGTGCATGTTCACATTGACGTGCACCCTAATGTTGATGTTCAGATTAACGTTTATAGTAACTTTCACGTAACCTTTATGTTGACATTAAGATTGACGTTCATGTTGACGTTTACGTTGACGTTCACCTTCACCCTCACACTCACGTTCAGGCTCAGCACATTGTCATTGATGTTAATGTTGATGCTCAAGATCACGTTGACGATGACATTCACGTTCACTTTGCCGTTTATATTGACATCCATATTAACATTAATGTTTATGTTGACTTCTTTTGTTGTTGTTTACTTTTACGTTCACATTTACATTGACGTTGATGTTCAAGTCTACATTGACATTTACGTTGACATTGCTTTTCACGTTGATGTTGACGTGGATGTAAACATTCACCCTGATGTTTTAGTTGACGTTCAAGATGACGTTTATGTTGATGTCGACATTTGAGTTGACGTTGATGTTTATATTGACGTTTACATTTACATTCATCTTGACACTGACATTGACGTAGATGTTCATGTTGACATCTACATTGGTGTTTATGTTGACATTTACATTGAAATTAATGTTGATGTTGATGTTGACTTTTACCTTTACAGTTATGTGGATGCTTACATTTATGTTCACCCTGATATTCACATTGACGTTCATGTTGACATTCACATTAACATTAACGTTTACGTTCAACTTGATGATCACATTGACATTTGCATTCACTCTACATAACGTTCACATTCACATTCATGTTGATGGTCACGTTTACGTTCATATTGACATTAACGTTCACATTCACATTAACGTTCCATTCAGTTTCACATTGGCGTTCACACTGATGTTCACATTGACATTGACATTGATGTTGATGTTTATGTTCATGTTTACATTTAGATTTACGTTGACAATGACGATCACGTTCAAGTTGACATCGATGTTCACGTTTAAATCAATGTTGCCATTCAATGTCACATTGACGTTGACTTTCATGTTTATATTGGCATTGACGTTTATGTTAATTTTTTCATTGACATTCACATTGACTTTCTCATTGACGTTGACATTAACATTGACGTTCATGTTGACATTGATATTCACATTCACGTTCACGCCCACGTTTATGTTGACGTTCATGTTCAGATTGATGTTCATATTGATGTTTACATTGACGTTCACATTGACGTTCAAGGTTACGTTCACATTGACTATCACATTCATGCTTACATTTACGTTAATATTCATATTCACCTACACATTGACGTTCATTTTGATTTTGACGTTCACGTTCACGTTAATGTTTATATTATCATGGACGTTGACGTTTATGCTCACATTTACGTTCATATTTACATCGATTATGACAACCACATTCAAGTTTACGTTGACATACACGTTTATATTGACGTTTACGTTCAAGTTGACGTTCACAATGATGTTCAAATTCACTTTGATGATCACATATATGTTCACGTGCATGTTCATGTTTACGTTCATGTTACCGTTCATGTTTATGTTGACATTTAAGTTCACATTGATGTTTATGTTGACTTTAACATTGACCCCCAGATTCACGTTAACGTTCACATTCATTTTCACATTGACGTTCACATTGACATTGACGTTCATATTCATGTTCACATTGGATTTTACATTTACGTTCACATTGGTGTTCACATTTATGTCCACATTTAGGTTCACATATACGTTGACAATGACGATCACGTTCAAGTTGACATTGATGTACACGTTGATGTTCATGCTTACATTAACGTTGACGTTCAATATCACATTGACGTTTTCATTCAATGTCACATTAACGTTGATGTTGATGTTGACATTGACGTTCATGTTTATGTTGACATTGACATTCATGTTAGTATTAATGTTGAGGTTGACATTGACTTTCACATTGATATTAATGTTAACATTGACATTCTTATTGACGTTAACGTACACATTCTCATTCATGCCCACATTTATGTTGACGTTCATGTTTACGTTAACATTTATGTTGATTTTTACGGTGACATTCACGTTGACATTCAAGTCGACGTTCACATTGTTGTTCACTCTGACATTCACATTCACACTCACATTCACGTTGATGATCACATTGACGTTGACGTTCACATTCACGTCTATATTTACATTCGCATTCATGTTGACATTGACATTAAGATTCACATTAATGTTTACTTACATTAACCATGAAGATCATGTTGAAGTTTAAATTGATGCACACGCTGATGTTCACGTTTACATTAACATTCACGGTAAGGTTGACATTCACATTCACATTAACGTTAACATTGACGTTAATGTAGATCATAGGATTGACATTGACGTTCATTGTCAAATTGACATTGACATTAACGTTCATGTTGATATTGATGTTAATGTTCACATTAGTGTTTACATTGACGTTGACATTACCGTTTACATTCATGTTCATGTTCACACCCACATTTACGTTTATGTTCATGTTCATATTGATTGTCATACTGATGTTTATATTGACATTCACGTTGACGGTCTAGTTCAAATTTATTTTGATGTTGATGTTAATATTTACTTGAAGTGTATGTTCATGTTGACATAGACGTTCCACGTTAACATTGACGTTGACATTGACATTCACATTGACGATTACATTGACATTTACGTTAATGTTGATGGTGACATTTATGTTTACACTTATATGGATATGGACATTTACATTCATGTTGACGTTCATGTTGACATTGATGTTCATGTTTACATTCACGTAAATATTCACATTTTTCAATGTTGTTTGCGTTCATGGGGACATTAATGTTTACATTTATGATAATGTGAACGTTGATGTTAAAATTGACATTGACGTTCACGCTATTCTTTATGTAAGACGTTCAAGCTGACATTTACATTTATGTTAAAATTGACGTTGATGTTAACTTTGAAATTCATGTTCACATTGTCGTTCAAGATTACATTGGGGTTTACGTTCTCCTTCACTTTCATGTTGAAGGTCATGTTCACATTCAGGTTGATGTTCACATTGAAGATGACTTTCATGTTGACATTGACATTGATGTTCACATTAACATTCATTTTAACGTTGACATTGATGATCACGTTCAAGTTGACATTGACATTGAATTAACATTGATGTTCACATTTACGTTGAAATTTACATTGAAGCTCACATTGATGTTCACATTCACGTTAACATTCACACTCACATTTGCATTGACATTCACATTGACGTTTACATTAACGTCAAAACTGACGTTCATGTTGACGTTCATGTTGACAATCACATTCACGTTCACGTTGACATTCACGTTAATATTCACATTGACGCTCACGTTGGCATACATGATGATGTTCACATTTAAGTTCACGTTCTTATTGAGGTTCACATTAACATTGACGTTCACATTCAAGTTCATTTTCACGTTCACGTTAACATGGATATTCATGTTGACGTTCACTTTCACGTTTACATTGACGTTGACATTCACATCGAAATTAACATTGAAATTTACATGACGTTAAACTTGATGTTCGCATTCATATTTATGTTCATGTTCACATTCCCGTTCTAGATGACTTTCACGTTCATGTTCACGTTCACGTTTACCTTCACGTTGACGTTCACATTGGCATTAACGTTCATGTTGGTGTTGATGTTGACATTGACATTTATGTTAATATTGATATAACATTCATGTTGATATTGACGTTCACATTCACGTTCATGTTGATATTCACATTTACATCGACATTAATGTTGATGTTCACGTGCACGTTCTCCTTGATGTTCTCATTCATGTTGACATTCACATTGACGTTGACGTTGACATTCACGTGCACGTCCTCCTTGATGTTCATATTCACGTTGACATTGAAGTTGACGTTGACAATAACATTCAATTTGATATTCATATTAATGTTAATGTTCAAATTGACATTGATATTGATGTTCATATTGACATTCACATTAACATACACATTTACATTGACATTGAAAATCACGTTCAAATTAATGTGACATTGAATTCACATTGACTTTCCCATTTATGTTGACATTTACATTGAAGCTCACATTGATGTTCACATTGATGTTGACGTTAACGTTAACGTTGAGGTTCACATTAAAGTTCACGTTCATGTTCACATTCACGCTTACGTTTGTGTTAAAGTTCAAACTCACATTTACATTGACGTTTACATAGACATTGACGTTCACATTGACAATCACATTTACGTTGGCATTCATGTTAATGTTCCCATAGACGTTGACGTTGCGTACATGCTGACGTTAACATTTAAGTACATGGTTACATTGACATTCACATTCAAGTTCACATTCACATTTATGTTTACATGGATGTTCCGGTTGACGTTCACGTTCATGTTTACATTAAAATTAACATTGACAATAAAAATTCATGTTGATGTTTACATTGACGTTCAAGTTGATGTTGACGTTCATATTCACATTAACGTTCACGTTCTAGTCCATGTTCATGTAATGTTTACCTTCGCGTTGATGTTCACATTGGAGTTGACGTTCACGTTAATATTGACATTGACATTGACGTTTATGTTAATATTGACATTACATTCACATTAACATTGACGTTCACATTCACGTTCATGTTGATATTCATATTTATATTGAAATTAATGATGGTGTTCGTGCACGTCATCCTTGATGTGCACGTTCATGTTGACATTCACATTGATGTTAACGTTGATATTCATGTGCACGTTTTCCTTGACTTTCACCTTCACGTTGACATTGATGTTGACTTTGACATTGATATTGACGTTGATGTTTGTGTTGACATTGATATTGATGTTGACGAATTTGTTCATGCTGATGTTTACGTTGACTTTCAGGTTGAAGATTACGTTGATGTTAACATTCACGTTTATGTTCAACTTAACCTTAACATTTACGTTTAAGTTTACATTGACATTGACATTGACGTTGATGTTCACGTTTACATTGACATTGACGTTTACATTGACATTCACATTAATGTTCACATATACATTGATATTGACGATACCGTTCAAGTTGACATTGACGTACATATTGACATTCACATTTATATTTACGTTTACATTGAAGTTTATGTTGACGTTTACATTGACATTGACATTAACGTTCACATTGGCTTTTACCTTTATGTTGACATTTACATTAACATTTTTCATTCACATTCACATTGACGTTCACATTAATGTTGACTTTGACATTCACATTGATGTTCATGTTCATGTTGAAGTTCATATTGATATTCACCTTGACGTTGACATTGACATTCACATTGATGTTCACATTGATGTACACATTGATGTTAATGTTGGCTTTCATATTTATGTTGAAAATAACAATCATATTCAAGTTGACATTGACGTCAATATTTATATTGATGTTCACATTGACGTACATGATAATGTTCACATTGAAGTTCGTATTGATGTTTTCATTCACGTAGACGTTCACGTTCATGTGGACGTTCACATTGACATTCACATTTATGTTTACATTCACGCTGATGTTTATGTTGGCATTCACATTCACGTTGATGGTGACTTTTATGTTAAAGTTCACGTTCACGTTCACGTTCACATTGACGTTAACATTAATATTGACGTTGATGTTGACATTAACATTCATGTTAACATTGACGTTAACATTAAAATTGATGTTCATGTTGACTTTCACATTGACGTTGATATTCACATTTACATTAACGTTCACATTCAGGTTCACATTTATTGACATTCATGTCAATGTGGATATTGACATTAATGTTGATGTTCATGTTGACATTGACGATTGCATTCCCATTTACGGTTATATTCACGTTGATGTTGATGTTAGCATTTACGTTTACACTTATGTAGATGTTGATGTTTTTGTTCACAATGATGTTAACATTGACATTTGCGTTCATGTTGACATTTACATTGATGTTTTTGTTGACGTGCACGGTAACATTCACATTGACGTTGAAATTTATGTTGACATTCACGTTCACGTTCAGATTGATAGCTATGTTGATGTTCAAGTTTACATTTACTTACACAATGATGATCACTTTGACACTTATGTTCGCCTTCTCGTTCAAGTTTATGTTTATGTTAATGTTCAAATTCCCATTCACGTTCATGTTTCAGTTCACATTCACGTTTAAATTCACCTTCACGTTGACGTTGATGTTGAAGTTGACATGGACATTGACGTTCATGTTAATGTTCACATTTACATTGTCATTGATGATCACATTCAAGTTGACATTGACGTTAATGTAAACATTGACATTCATATTTTTATTGACGTTTACATTGAATGTCACATTGGCGTTATCGTTCATATTGACGTTGACGTTGACATTCACATTGACATATATGTTATGTTCACGTTCACGTTATAATTCACATTCACGTTTATGTTGAAGTTTACATTAATGTTGACATTCACGTTCACGTTGATAGTCATATTCATATTCACCTTAGCATTCATGTTGATGTTCACATTGATGTTTATGTTGCCATTCACATTGGTATTCACGTCAATGTTCATATTGACATTCATGATGATATTTACATTTACATTCACGTTGACATTGACATTGATGTTCTAGTTTATATTGACATTTATGTTGACATTCACGTTCATAGTGACGTTGACACTGATATTTTAGTTGATTTTCAAGCTCATGTTTATGTTGATGTTGACGTTGACATTGTCATTAACCTTCACGTTGATATTCAATTTGTCATTAACTTTTATGTTGACATTTACGTCGACATTGACGTTAACATTCATGTTCACGTTGTCGTTTACATTGAAATTTATATTTATGTTGATGTTGAAGTTTATGTTTACACTGATGTGTATGTTGACGTTTACGTTCACATTGACGTTCACATTTAGGTTGATGTTTACATTCATGTTTACGTTCACATTGATATTGACGTTTACATTGACAGTCAATTCCACGTTGACGTGCTCATTGACATTCACATTAACATTGACTTTCACGTTGTTGTGGTGTTCACATTCACATTAATATGGACATTGATGTTTATGTTAACGTTGACATTACATACACATTGATGTTGACGTTCACATTCACATTCAATATGAAGTTCATATTTACATTAACTTTCACGTTGATGTTAAGGTGCACGTTCTCCTTAACGTTCACGTTCATTATGACATACACATTGACGTTAACATTGATGTTCACATTGATATTGAAATTAAGATAAACATTGACGTTCACGTGCATGTTTACATTGACGTTGACGTTCATGTTGACGTTCACACTAATGTTTGTGTTAACATTCAGGTTGACGTTAAAATTCATGCTAACGTATAAATTGACGTTCATGTTAACCATAACATTGACGTTCACATTAACGTTGACGTTAATGTTGACGTTGACATTGACGTTCACTTAATTTTTACGTTTACATTCACGTTCACATTCACGTTCACATTTGTAAGTTTTAATTGTATACTAATATTCTTTATTTATTTTCCAGCATGTTAATTATTATTCTTAATTATTAAATTTAATTTGTTCTGTAAGTCCAATAGACATTTTATTTTTAAATCAAATGTATAAAAACAAAAATATTTTAAATAACATTAATTTGTCTTCACAATCTACTAAGAATGCTAAAATTGAAAATGATTTAAAAAACGGGAGTATTCCAGAAGAACCATTCCAAAAAATTTATCACTTAGGTAATTTCAGCTATCTTACTCGTTGTAATATTAAGACCTGTGAGTCTACTATTGCTATTAATAATTCTTCAGAAATTATTCATCTCCTTAAAGAAAATGTTTTAGATCGTTATAAATCTAATTTTAATTATTTGCATATTGGTTTAGCACAAATTGTTGTTAATCCTTTATTTACAAAAGGACATAAAAATGTTGTTTGTGTCCTCCTTAAAGATTACAGATTTTAAAATTTTGATGATTCCTTATTAGGAGTTTTGCAGAGTAACCATGCTAATGAGCTATTTTACTTTAATTGTTATCTTAACTTCTCTATTGACATTAATGATCCTAATGTTATAAATACATTGACACTCAATGTCAAAACCAAAAATCTGAACAGCAAAATCAATACTCGTGAAAAAGCTATTATTTACCTTGTTTATTACCGTCTTATGAAAACTCAACTTGCTCCTAAATCTCATCATGAGATCATAAGGGACGAGACTACGCTTCTGGAAGCCAACCATGAACATAGTTCTATCTTTGATCCTAGAACTTTGCAATGGAAAGATATACTCCCCAATAATAATTGGCATTTTGAGAATATAACTCAACCCTTAGCTTCACACTCTCAACGATCTCAGATCAAAAGAGTTATTCAGTTTCCTAATGGTTCTATTGATCTCAAATTTCTTGATAATTCATGAATGAGATCTTCATCTAACTGAAGTTCATCTTGGTCTCAATCTACTTCGTGTCCCTCGAGGATGGTTCCCAGACCACCTTCTTCTTCAAAAACCCAAGAGGAGAAGGATGATATCATCTCAGTTGCTGACAACAGTAAAAATAAAGTCACAAGTGTAGACTTTTCAGGTAATACTAATGTATTTTACAAAGATATTTTAGGAAGTCCATCCGCAAGTGAGATTGAACCTCCTAATGAGAAGCTAGCTTTTCTAGGAATGATTAAGGTAAAAAAGCCTTTTAAACCTAACACTGATATTCTACAGGAACAATGGACTCATCCTGATAATCAAGTAAAGAGAGAATGGTATGTCTCTTCCTATACTATCCACCAAAGAGAATATTTTAGAGATATATGAATGAAAGATATGAGAACAATAGGTTGTAAAATTGAATTCTTCAAATTGTTTGAAATGACTGGAAGAATTGAAAATTGTGTTGATTCATTAAAATTTATCATTAACAAATGGTATACTACTTCTAACAAGGTTGTTGAATCTGTTGTTCCTCCTCTTGAAGGAATTAATATTCCAGTTGCAGGTAGAGTGATTAAAGTTTTTCCTTTAAAAGAGAAAAGTGATAAAAACAGGTGCTTTACTCACATCTGCATATATTGTATAGAAATGTTGAACAAAAAACTATTTAAACCAAATTCTTCATGTTATCTCTAAACAAATAGAAGATACCAAACCAAATCTTAGTGGAAGACCAACTCCAACTTGTACTTCATCCATTCCTAATATTGAAACCTACTGAGGATTTCGAATCCCCAAATTTTCTAAAGAAAAATTCCCAAAACCTTCGGATAGTTTCAAAGTAACAGGAAATATCATTGAAAAAATCAATGCCCAACTCAATCACTTTAATATCTCTTTAGAGAAGATAAAACTCCCAAAAAGATTTCTACCATTCAAAAAGAAACCAATTTCCAATCCAAAGTGAAATCCAATCTTCTTCAAAAACATCCCAATAATTGTTTTCATAATTTCAAAAACTACAACAGCAAACCATCCTTTCCAGATTAGCTATATAAGGAAAATGCTTTCTTAACTACTTCATCTCAAGAATGAAGGAGCATCACTAATTGGAATATTGATTGCCTTGCAGAGCATCAAATTTATAATTAGCTCCATCAAATGGGTTTTGCTATCACTGCGTATAAAATGCATGGATATGTGGATAGAGATACTGCTTATATGGTCATTGCAGGTTCCACAGGAATGTTGAAACATTGGTGGGATAATTATTGTACTAATGAAATCGAATAATTGATTATCGATGCTACTGCAAATGAGACTGTTGTAAAGATGTAAGGTAATATACACTCAACTTCTTCTGTCACAAGAGAAGATGCTTATGCTACTTTACTTTACCATATTGCTAAACATATTATTGGAGAACCAAAGTTGTTTGAACACAGAAGTCTCCAAATTTTGAGCAATCTAAGTTGTCCAATTTAAGATAACTTTATTCATTACAAGCATGCCTTTATTAGTAAGGTTGTGATTCGTCCATATTGAAATTTGAATTTTTGGAAAGAACGTTTCATCAGTGGTCTACCTCCTCTCCTTGCAGATAAGGTAAGGTCGAGAATTCAAGATTGGAATAATGGAAGTATTCCTTATGGTAATCTTACTGATGGTGATTTAGTAAGCACCATTAATATTGTAACCCTAGAGCTATGCACAAATATTAAACTTAAGCATTAGCTTAAGAAAGAACAATCTTCTTCTCTAAAGGAACTTGGACATTTTTTCAAAGACTTTGAATTTATCACCCATTTAGAAAGAATAAAAATAGACAACAAGAAGAAGTCCTACAAGAGAATTTTTTTTATTAAGAGTAGATTTTAAATCTGCTAAATTTTTTTTACAAAAAGATGTTAAACATTGTTTCTAAACAAATCTTTGCTAGATGGCAAGATCTACTATCTAGTTATGATCTTGAAATTGAATTTATTAATGGGGAAAATAATTCTCTACCACATTTTCTAACCCATGAATTTTTGCAGGGAAAACATGAGGCTGTTTAGACCAATTGCTCCTTCTAAAGGAGATAACAATACTCAAAAACCAAAAATTGTTAGACGATTTGTTCTTACAACTCTCACTCCAGCTAAAACTAAATCTTCGGTAAGGCCTGATCTAACCTTCCAAAACAAATTCACATCTTTAGATGATTACTCAAAGTTACCTAGCCCTTCCCAACCAAAGCTTCTATAGCCTCTTTGTCCACCTCAACCAAATTTGATCAATTACAGAACAACAAAAACAACAGCTCAAGAAGCTTCTTAAAGTGTTATTCAAACCAAAGCAAATTATGCTATGAAAATACCTGAATCTTTTGCCCAAACAGTTAATCTAGAATTAACTAAAACTATCCCTTCCAAAATCCTTCCAAAAGAAGAGACTTTTAATTTTATTGTTTCACAGGTATTGCCTCTTATGGGTCTCAACAAAAATATGCAAATATGGATATTCATTCATTGATCAGACCTTGTTACATAGACAACAATTATGTGGATTCAGAAAATCCATTGAAAACCAGGAGATTTTATGAAGCTATCCTGTTAGATACTGACTCCATAGAAATCGACCATTCTAAAGATGCGAATAATTATATTATATATTCTAGATTTAATGTCAAGAAGATATTGGATCCTTTTGAATGGTTTGAAGACCATTTACATACTCCTATTGAGTTTATAATGGCTCATAAACACAGACTTATAATTGGTATGATTATAAAGCATCATCGACGAATTTTCTCTATTTAGACCAATACATACTTGGTTTATGAAATACAATCCAGCAATCACTAAAACTATCATTCCCAAATGGTTTTATGAATGGTGGAATTTATTCGGATGAACTAAAAAGATTCTTCCACAACAATTTCTCAACAGGTTTGAAGAATTCTAAACTAAAGAAGAAATTATGACTTTACCAAGTCATATTAAATTATTCAAGTATTATATCAAGAAAAAAGATTTCTTATATTATTACTTGGAATTTCTCAAAGATTGATATATATCGAATTCTTTACTTGTGAATACAAGTTCAAATTAAAGGTTGGATTCCCAAACAACCAAATTCAAAGGTTAAAAAAAAAAGATTAGATCTTCCTCGAAGAAACTATCTAAAGCAGCCCTCAAACAACAATTGAAAGAGGCAATGGATAACATTGATGATTATAGTGAAGACCAAATCATGAAGATGGTCGAAGATATTGCTTGAACAGAAAGTAGTAGTGAAGACAATGGAGATATGTGTAATACACAAGGTTTAGCCTTGGCTTACATAGAATCTGATTATAAATAGGAAAACAACCCTTGGGGGGAAATAGAGGCAAAGCCAAAATTATTTTCTCACATAGTGGCATTTCACTATTCTTGATTAGCATTCAATGAAAAGCTACAGGACAAAACACTTTTGGAAAAGTTGTTCCCATTTTTTCTAAAGAATTATTAATAGCAGAATTAGACTCACAAGTGTTGATATTATAACTTCTTAAAAAATTTAAATTACCCATTTGGTATATTTTTTGATAAGGTTCTTAAGGGATAGACAAATTTTGAAGTCTATTTTCTTTTTTAAAAATAGAAATATTAACACTGTTAGCAATATGATTATTCATGAAAGTAGAGACGTTGTCTTTAGGCTAGTTCATAGACAGTGATTATGTCACGACCCAAATCGGGGACGCGACTGGCACCCACATTTACCCTCATATGTGAGCGAACCAACCCATCTAAACCTTAACATTTAAAGATATTTAATAGAAAATAATGCGGAAGACTTAAACTCATTAATAAAACAATTCAAAACTATTATTATTATCCCCAAAATCTGGAAGTCATCATCACAAGAACATCTATCCTCAAATTACTAAACTAAAAACGTCTAAGAAGCTAAAACAATTAAAAGCTAGTCCATGCCGGAAGTTCAAGGCATCAAGACTTGAAGAAGAAGATCCAGTCCAAGCTAGACGCATTAGCTCACCCTGAATTTCCGAAGGTAGTGAAGACTGGCTAGATCTACTGTTGAGTTGAAGTTGACGGAACGTTTGCTGCATTCCACAAATAACAAAGAAGAAAACATAAAAGTAGAGGGTCAGTACAACCACAAGTACTGAGTAGATATCATCGGCAAACTCAAAATAGAAAACAGTATATATCAGTTAATATTATAAATCAACTATAAACTCAACATGTAGCATCAACAAGTACCATAAAGTTCATCCATAAGGCTCAAGCCTCAATACCATACTCATTTGGGAATTAAGTTTATTAGATTGAGTATATTTATCATCTTTCAAGATTCATTATCTTTCTTCCTCTTGTGTCGGTACGTGACACTCCGATCCCCTACCACTATGTGTCGGTACGTGACACTCCGATCCCCTAATTCTACGTGTCGGTTCGTGACACCCGATCCCCTATATCTGTCGGTACGTGACACTCCGATCCCCTATATGTGTTGGAACGTGACACTCCGATCCCCTATATGTGTCGGTATGTGACACTCCGATCCCCTAATTCTACGTGTCGGTTCGTGACACCCGTCCCACTAATACTATGTGTCGGAACGTGACACTCCGATCCACTAATACTATGTGTCGGAACGTGACACTCCGATCCACTAATCTCACTCTATCCGTTCATCAAGCCTTCTCTATACCAAGGCATCATCAATCCCATTACTTTAATTCATCAAGCCTTCTTTTATACCAAGGCATCATCATTAGTAAGTAGATTAAAGTTTCTTTCAAGATTTGGGATTCAATAGTTTTCATCATGCTTGTTTTATCAAAATCACATAATCATATTCATGCAAGCATACAATTAAGCATATAGACAGGTTTACAATACTACCAATACATATCATTCACTATTAAGAGTTCACTACGAATATCGTAAAAACCATAACCTACCTCCACCGAAGAATTGAAATCAAGCAAGTTAATCCTCAAAGCTGCTTCGTTCCTCTCTCTCTTGATCGATTCTCCCTCTCTCTGTTCTTTTCTCTTTTTCTTATTCAAACCCTCTTTCTTTTACCCTAATTAACATATAATTAAGTGTAAAGGATGACAATAATACCCCACTAATTAATCCAAAGTTACCTCTTTTATCCCTCAAGAATCTGAGTTATTAATGTAAACCCACGAAACCTATAATTAAGGAAGAATAGTCCAAAACGTCCCTTAAAACGTGTGAAGAAATCTGATTCTGCCTGGGATTTGCGCAACCTGTGACGGGCCGTCGTGCCTGCGACGGTCCGTCACGCAGGTCGTCGCAGCCTCTTAAAACTCAAGTGGACTGTGACGGTCCGTCACACCTGTGACGGTCCGTCCTGCAAGTTCGTTACGAAGTTCAGAGAGTCGATTTTCAGTACCCAATTTCAGAATTCCTAAGTATATTGAAACGAGACCCTGCGACGGTCCGTCGTGCCTGTGACGGTCCGTCGGGGGTTCCGTCGTTTCAGCCAATTTTCCAGAAGTGAAATCTGCTGCTCAAAACGACTAAACATGTCCTTACAGATTATCATATAAAATAGCTTTGATACAGATTAACATATTAATGTAAAGATTAACAATGATATAGATAAATATATAGATATAGGATATTACTCAACTTTATTTATCAAACATATTGGATATTACTCAAACTTTGTCAAGTCATCTTGTTGGACGGAACACCAAGTAGTCTTTCATTGCCACCCTAGGCTTACTCGACCACATTTCAGGCTTAAGTCATCTTGTTTGATGGAACACCAAGTAGTGTTTCATTGCCACCCTTGGCTTACTCGACCACATTTCAGGCTTACCAAGTCTCTATGCCGGAAATTAATCGGAACACTCATACTTAGATAAAGTTTGAAACCTCGACATGATAAAAAGGAAACTTTAACCTATAAATTTGTTAACCAAAGTTAATAAATACATGAATGAGGTAATTTTTGTCAAAACTTTTTCTACGGTAATTACATGAATTAAACTGCCCAGACAACTAATAAATTTAGCTATCCATGCAAACAGGGTCAAGAAAATGCAAACATGGCTCTGATGACTGGGAAATTTTAATCTATTACTGAACCCCTTCCTATCCAATCTTCTAGTTCTTCCCTAGAAAGTATTACCCAATTTTTAGACGGATCTATTAAACTTATGTTTTTAAGATTCAGCTCCTTTACCCAAGCTTCTTCAAGTAGAAGAATGTCTTCGGCTAGAACGTCTTCTTCAAACACCCGAGAGGATGATCATGTTTCTGAATCCTCTGAGGCTTTAAAACAAAGTAATTTCCATGGCGTTGACTTTACCAACACTATTTCTAAGGTTTATTATTAATCCCCTTCAGATCAAGGAAGTCCCTCTCCTATAAAAATGAAGCCATCTTTCCATAAAAAGAAAGATTTAGTTGATGTTATCAAATTTGCAGAGAACTTTACTCCAGACAAAAAAAGGATCACCAAAGGTGGAACAACCCTAAGCATGCTCTTGAAAAATCTTGGTATGTTGATACATATACAAAAAGTTTGACAATCTCATTCAGAGAGAAATGGTTCAAAGACATGAATTCTTCAAGTGGTTTGAATTTTCCCGCCAAATTGATGAAACGAATTCATCCTTTCAGGTTTTGATACACAAGTTGCATACCAAAGATAAGGTTGTTGAAAGTATAACTCCTCTTCTTGAACGTATTAGCATTCCATATACGAAAGAAGTCCTGAAAGCTGATCCTTTCAAGAAGCCTTCAGAAAAAGACACCAGCACAATAACTGTTGTAGAAGTCAACAAAGTATTCGAACAGAATAACTATACTAACAAAGTTTTTC
Source organism: Solanum peruvianum (assembly GCA_027705065.1). NCBI lineage: Eukaryota > Viridiplantae > Streptophyta > Magnoliopsida > Solanales > Solanaceae > Solanum > Solanum peruvianum. Next base: position 11,317,251 of record JAKWJD010001760.1, read on the forward strand.
ATGTTCTTTCTAAACAGATAGAAGACTTCAGTTATAATTACAGCGGTACAAGTCAGATTGGTAATAAACCCAGTTCTTCGAAAAATTGTTTTAATTTAGAAACCAGTACTATTTTTAAAGTCCATAAATTCTCTCCTGAAGCTTTTTCTAATGCTTCAAATTAATTCAATAACTCTCGTGAGATCCTTGAAAGGATCAATGACCAGCTCTCGAAGCTCAAAATAACTCTGGGCGGAAAAATCAGCGCTCTTAAGGATAGGCTCCCCTATTCCAAAAACATTTATCCTAGATCCTCTTTTTCCGATGTTCAGTTCGAAGAAAACCATATGCATACTCAAGGAATCGCAGATGGCACGGGAATTACAAAATGGAATATTGATGGAACGGCGGATGGTCAGATATCAACAAACTTCAAGAGATGGGCATGAATGTCACAACTTATAAATTGAATAATTTCACAGACAAAAAAGCTGCTAACAGGTAGTAGCAAGTTTCACAGGAACTCTTAGAAATTGGTGGGACAATTATCTCAAAGATAAGAATAGAGCTGACATTTTTGATATAGTAGCAAACAAATAAGTTGTCAAAACTGAAGGAGGACAAACCTCTACATCTATAGAAGCAGTAGAAGATGCAACGACTAATCTTATCTATAGTATTGGTAAACATTTCGTCGGAGAACCACGTCTTTTCCAAGATAGAAGTTTAGAAACTCTAAACAATCTTTAGTGCAAGAAATTAAATGATTTTAGGTTGAATAAAGACATATCTATAACCAAAGTGATGATAAGAGAAGACTGCAACAACGACTATTGGAAAGAACGTTTCCTTAATGGTTTGCCTCCCCACTTTGTTGAGAAAGTAAGGTAAAAAATAAGAGACCAATGAGAAGGTAAAAATCCTAACTCAGAACTCTCTTATGGTCATCTAATTAGTTTAATCAATTTTCTAGACATGGAGCTTTGCACTGATCCTAAGCTAAAAGAATATCTTAAGAAGGATCAAAAGTTTTAAGTTTCCAAACACAAACCACCTTCAGCAAGAAAGGTTTCTAAGAAAGAGCGATTTGGAGAATCGCCAGATCATAAAAATCCTCTAGAAAGAAAACCCATTCAAAAGGAAAGAGAAGTAAAAGAGCTTCTCAAGAAGATAAATGTTGGAATTGTGGCTAGAGAGGTCATAAGTCTCCTGATTGTCCCAGAAACAAAAGGAAAAAGAAGAAAATCAATCTTTTTGAAGTAGGCAAAGAAACTAAGAAACAATTTCTCTCTATCTAAGATGAAGAAGAGTCAGATTCTAAATCCTCTTCTGATAATAAAACTGAAGACGAAGAGTTTCTCAATGTAGTTCAAACACAGATGACAGTATCCTAGAGTGCAACTTTCAAGGAGCCTTTTGCCTATGCGACAATCAGTCTATTAGAGTTATCTCTGAAGATTCAACTGAAATCTTATTTGTCACAATTTAAAATATCAAAGATGATAATGCTCGAAGAAGTTATTTATTGGAACTCCAAAAATTTTTTAGTAACCGAAAAGAAAAAGAGGTTACTTTAAGTTTAACTCCTTTCAGCATGAAGAAAATCATGAACAAATTATATAGCAAGAAGGAAGAACCTTCTATCAATGAACTTGGTCCGAAGTTAACCTTCTAAAGGAAGAAGTCAGAGATATTAAATCTAGACTTCAATGGATTGAAATAGATGCCCTCGCAAAGAAAATCCTAAAGGACGCTACACAGACATTTAAAGGAAAAGAACTAGCCTGCTCAGATAATGAAGACAATAGTTCCGAGGATTTCTCATCACCAATGGATGAAACCGAAATAGGTGTAAATATGATCACAAAAATTCATTCTCAGAGTTCTAATATACTAATCAAATTAGTTATTAATAATAATTTTGTGCTTAATAAAATTGCCTTGTTAGACAATTGTGCAGACACAAATTGCATAGTAGAAGGGCTCATTCCTACTAAATATCTCCGAAAGGGATCTACTAAGCTATACAACGCGACTAGTGAGGTATGTGTATAAGTTATAAACTATCCAATGACCACATTTACAATTATGGTATTTGTCTTTCTAATGATTTCGTTATTACTGAAAATAATAATGAAGAAATCATTTTAGGAATTCCTTTTATCACTAAGGTAAAACCATATATTTAAGATTTCGATTCTATCAAAACAAAAATATTGGGAAAACAAATTTCATATCCCTTTATTGAAACACTTTCTCTCGAAGAAATTAAAATTTTACACAAACAAAATGCGTTAAAAAAAACCAGATTTTTTTTCTTAAAGAAGATATCAAACTTAATAAAATAGAGCAAATTTTAAAAATCCCGGGAATGGTTGCTAATATTAATAATCTTCAAAAAATCATTTGAAAAAGAAATTTGCTCTGAGTTTCCAAATGCTTTTTGGTTTCGAAAGACCCACATTATAGATTTACCATATATTGATGGTTTTGATTAAAGGGTCATTTCAATGAAATCTAGGCCTATTAAGATGAAACATGAACTGATGGAAATTTGTAAAAAGGAAATTAAATCTCTTTTGGCTAATAAAATTATTAGACCTTTTAAACCTCGTTGGAGTTGTTAAACATTTTATGTTAATAGTGCAGCTAAGCAAGAACGAGGTTCTCCAAGACTTGTTATAAATTACAAGCCTTTAAACACAGCCTTGAAATGGATTCGCTATCCAATTCCAAATAAAAGAGATCTTTTGAAAAGAACTTTCAAGGCAAATATTTATAGCAAATTTGATTTAAAATCAAGTTTTTGGAAAATCCTTCCAAATAGGCTACATATAAATATGCTTTCAATGTCCCGTTCGGACAATTTGAATGAAACGTCATGCCTTTTGGGCTTAAGAACGCCCCTTCTGAATTTCAAAATATAATGAATTCAATTTTAATAACATTAGCAATATATCAATTATATATATTGATGATGTTTTATTCGTTTTGAAGGACATTGATTCTCATTTCAAACATGTTAATGTTTTCTTCAAAATAATTAAGCACAATGGTTTAGTCAATAGTGCTAAGAAAATAAAAAAATTTCAAAGACAAATCTGATAATTAGGTCATGATTTGTATTAAGGTAACTATAAACCTATTTGGAGGGCCAATGAGTTTTTTATACATTTCCCTGATATTATTCTTGATAAAACTCAATTGCAAAGGTTCTTAGGAAGCGTTATTTATGTTGCCGACTTTATCCCTAAAGTAAGGCAATTCTGTAAATTGCTCTTTGACAGGTTAAAAAAAAAATATGTCTCCCTGGACTAATGATCATACTGAATCAGTTGTTCTTCTTAAATTTATGGTTAAATGCATTCCTTGTCTAGGTATTTCTAACTCAGACTATTTTATGATCGTCGAGGCTGATGCATATGATATAGGATTTGGTGGTATCCTCAAATAGAGAAAACCCCCAGATTCATAAGAACAATTAGTTCGTTATACCTCAAGAGTCTGGAATTCAGCACAAAAGAATAATAATACTGTTAAGATAGAAGTTCTTTCTATAGTTCTTTGTATTTTTAAATTTCAAGATGATGTTATAAGTAAATAATTCTTGCTTAGAGTATATTGTAAATCTGCTAAAGACATTATCTAAAAGGATGTCAAAAATCTTGTTTTCAAACAAATATTTGCAAGGTGGCAAGCCTTATTATCCAGCATTGATTTTTAAATCGAATTCCTTAAAGGAGAAGAAAATTTTTGCGAGATTTCCTAACATGAGAATTCTTTCAGGGAAAAGTATGTGGCCCTCAGCAGGAGCCATAACTTGGAGTCCCTTCAAGAATAAGGGAAAAAAATCCTGAAGGAAATTCTTCAGCAAAACCATTTGCATTAAAGCCATTTGTGAATGACCTTAACAAGCTTTCGGCACTAGCAAGCTTGCCATTAATAAATTCGGAATTATCAATATCTCAATTTCCAACATCGCCTCCAAATTCCTCATCCAATAAACCTTTCAGGCAAAAGGTAGTAGGGCATTTAGACCTATTAGGATGGTGGCCCCGTAGCTAAAATGACTCTAAGAAAATAACTGATTGTAAAACAAAGAAAACCTCTATTAGAAAATTTATTTGAATCTTGAAATATATACTAATATTCTTTATTTATTTTCCAGCATGTTAAGTATAATTCATACTGGTTAAATTAAATTTTGTCATGTAAGTCCAATAGAAGTATATTCTAAATCAAATGGGTAGAAACCAAAATATTTTAAACAATATTAATTTGTCTTCACAATATACAAAGATTGCTAAAATTGAAAATTATTTAAAAAACTGGAGTATTCCATAAGAACCTTCCAAAAAAATTTATCACTTAGGTAATTTCAGTTATCTTACTCGTTGTAATATTAAGACTTCTGAGTCTACTATTGCTATTAATAATTCTTTAGAAATTATTCATCTTCTTCAAAAAATGATTTAGATTGTTATAACATAATTTAAATTATTCGCATATTGGTTTAGTGCAAATTGTTGTTAAGCCTTTATTTAGAAAAGGACTTCATATTCCTGTTTGTGTCCTCTTTAGAGATGACAGATTTTTAAATTTTGATGATACCTTATTAGGAGTTTTGAAGAGTAACTTTGGTTATGGGCCAGCTTACTTTAATTGTTATCCTAACTTCTCTGTTGACATTAATGATCCTAATATCATCAATACTTTGACACTCAATGTCAAAACCATAAATCTTAATAGCAAAATCAATACTCGTGAAATAACTATTATTTACTAAGTGTATTACCATTTTATGAAAAATCAACTTGCTCCTAAAGCTCGCCATGAGAGCATAAGGTGTGAGACTTTGCCTATGGAATCCAACCATCAACATTGTTCAATCTTTGTTCCTAGAACATTGTAATGGAAATATATACTCTCCTATAATGATTGGAATTTTGAGAATATAACTTAACCCTTTGCTTCACACTCTCAACGATCTCAGATCGAAAGAGTTATTCAGTTTCCTGATGGGTCTACTAATCTCGAATTCCTTTATAATCCATCAATGTGATCTTCATCAACCCGAAGGTCATCTTGGTTTCCTTCTACTTCGTGTCCCTCAAGGATGGTTCCCAGACCACCTTCTTCTTCAATAACCCTGGAGGAGGAAAATGATATCATCTCTATTGCAAACAATCGTAAAAGTAAAGTCACAGGTGTACACTCTTCAGGCAATACACCTAAAGTATTTTACAAAGATATTTCATTAAGTCCAACCGCAAGCGAGATGGAACCTCCTAACGAGAAGCTAGTTTGGCTAGGAATGCTTAAGGTTAACAAGACTTTTAAACCTAACCCTGATATTCTACAGGAATAATTGAGTCATCCTGATAATCAGGTAAAGAGAAAATGGTATGTCTCTTCCTATACTATCCACCAAAGAGAATATTTTAAAGATAAATGGATGAAAAATATGAGAAAAATAGGTTGTGAAAGTGAATTTTTCTAATGGTTTGAAATGACTGGAAGAATTGAAAATTGTACCAAGTCATTACAAGTTATCATTAACAAATGGTATATTGCTTCTAACAAGGTTGTTGAATAAGTTACCCCTCATCTTGAAAAAATTGATATCCCTGTTGCAAGTACAGTGATCAAAACTTCTCCTTTCAAAGAAAAAAGTGATAAGATAGGTGCTTTACTCACATCCGCATATATTGATAGAATTGTTGAATAAAACAAATATTCAAATTAAATTCTTCATGTTATCTTTAGATGAATAAAAGATACCAAACCAAATTTTAGTGGAAGACCAACTCCATCTTCTACTTCATCCAATCATAATATTGAAACCTACCCAGGATTAAGAATCCCCGAATTTTCCAAAGAAAAATTCCGAAAACTTTTGGATACTTTTGAAGTAACAGGAACCCCCAAACTCAATAACTTTAATATCTCTTTTAGATAAGATAAAACCCCCAAAAAGATTTCTACCATTCAAAAACTTGTCAATAATCGTTTTCATAATTTGAAAAACTACAATAGCAAGCCATCCTTTTCAGATATGCATCATTAGGAAAATGATTTCTTATATACTTCATCTCATTAAGTAAGGAGCATCACTAAATGCAATTGATGGCCTTGCAAACATCAAGTTTATAATAAGCTCCATGAAATGGGTGTTGCTATCACTGCATCTAAAATGCGTGGATCAGCAGACAGAGATGCTGCTAATATGATCATTGCAGGTTTCACAAGAATGTTAAAACATTGGTGGGATAATTATTGTACTGATGAAGTCAAACAATAGATTATCAATGCCACTACAAATGAGACTGGTGTAAAGATGAAAGGTAATATACAGTCAACTTCTAATGTGACAAGATAAGATGATTGTGCTACTTTATTTTATTATATTGTTAAACATTTTATTGGAGAATCGAAGTTGTTTTAATATAGAAGTCTCCAAATTTTGAGCAATCTAAGTTGTCAAAATTTAGATAGCTTTGTTCATTGCAAGCATGCCTTTATTAGTAAGGTTATAATTCATCGAGATTGCAATTTAGATTTTTTAAAAGAAAGTTTCATCAGTGGTCTACCTCCTCTCTTTGCACATAAGGTAAGGTTAAATATTCAAGATCGAAATAATGGAAGTATTCCTTATGGTAATCTTACTCATGTTGATTTAGTAAACACCATTAATGTTGTATCACTAGAGATATGCACATATATTAAGCTTAAGCATCAACTTAAGAAAGAATAATCTAATTCTTGAAAGGAAGTTGGATGTTTTTGCAAAGACTTTGGATTTGTCTCCCCTCCAGATAGATTCAAAAAAGAAAAAAGGGAGAAGTCCTACCGGAGAAAGTCTCGAAGAAGAGATGATTCAACCAGGCCAAAGAAATATAGGTCTAAAAGTAATAAATCAAAACAGAAGTTTGTTGGACCTGTGGTATAACATGTCATAAGGCAAATGAATGTAGTTCCAAGGCTAAGGCAAAGAAGATTAATCTTTTTAACATTGATGAAGAAACTAAATGTAAGCTTCTTGCTATTCTTGATGAACCATTTTCTGAATCTTCAGGTACATCTGATGGATATAGCAATGGTGAATATATTGTTCTTGATTATAATTAAGATGTTAGATAATGAGGAAAAGATTGTACTTATATTGGAGCTATATGTACTTGCGATAGTACACCTCAGATTCATGTTCTTTCAGATAATTCTAAAGAAGCTCTTTTCGATGTTATTCAACACATAACTGATGACGAGGCTAGGAATCATTTTCTTCTGTAACTGAAAAATATTCTTCTCAATTTGGACTAACCTAAAACTCGTCCGACCATTGAACCCTTCATCATGAAACAAATCATGAATCGCTCAGTTAACCATTCTGAACCCTCCATTTATGATCTTCGTCATGAAGTTTCTATTCTCAACGAAGAAATTAGAAATATCAAATCACGACTTTCTATCATATAATTGGATTTACAAGTCAATCGGGATTCTTAAAAATCGGCCTTCCAAGAATTGGAGTCTAACAAAAATTCTTCTAGCAATGATTCTGATGAGGATGTTGATATTAATCTTACTAATATCAATAATTATCATTTAGTTGAAAATCTTGTTCCCAATACAAGTAATGACACTTCCACTTCTACAGCACCAGGAGTAACTGTAATTGCTTCTTTAAGACCGCAGAGTAATCATATACATGTTAAGATAGTTGTTATTAAAAAAATTTTATTAAAAAAATTACTTTGCTTGATAGTGGTGAAGATAGGAATTGCTTTACGAAAGGCATTGTTCAAACTAAGTATTTGGAAAAAATTACTTCAAAATTATACTCCTCTACAGGAGAACATTTGAAATTAAATTATAAGCATTCTAAAGCTCATATTTGCAATTATAACATTTGTTTAACAAATAATTTTGTCATAAGTTAGGATATTAATAAATATATTGGTATACCTTTTATCACGCAGATAAAACCTTATTTTACCGATCTTGATGGTATCACTAAAACCATTTTAGGAAAACATTTACGTTTTCCATTTATAAAAACTCTTTCACAAAATCAAAGTGATTTTGTAAGAGAAAATACTGTTTTTAAAAGAAACAAACTTTTTCAACATCTCACCTTTTTAAAAAATGAAATTCCCTTTACAAAAATCGACCAAATTTTGAAAACCTCAGAGATAGTTACTAAAATAGATAATCTTTAAGAAAAATATATCCAAGAAATATATTCGTATTTTAGTAATGCACTTTGGAATAGTAAAAATTTCATTGTTGATTTACCATACATTGAAGGAGTCAATGAACATGCCATTTCCACTAAGACTAGACCTATTCAAATAAATCATAAAAAGATGGAATTTTGCAAAAAGGAGATTGATACTCTTTTAAAATATAAAATTATAAGGACTTCTAAATCTCGTTGGAGTTTCTCTGCTTTCTATGTGAAAAAAATGCTGAGAATGAAATAGAAGCACCAAGACTTGTAATTAATTACTAACCATTAAATTCTTTTTTAAAATAAATCAGGTATCCCATACCTAACAAACGAGATCTTTTGAAATTAACTTTTAATGTTAATTTATATAGAAAATTTGATATGAAATCGGGATTTTGGCAAATTCAGATTTCAGAGAAAGATAAATATAAAACAACTTTTAATGTTCCATTTGGTCAATATGACTAGAATGTTACGCCTTGTGGGGCTAAAGAATGCCTCTTCAGAATTTGAAAACATCATGAGTTCCATTTTTAATGATTATTCTTATATGTCAATTGTTGACATTGATGATGTGTTAATTTTTTCAAAGAACATGAATTCTCATTTTAAACATTTTAAACATCTTAACACATTTTTAAATGTAATAAAAAATGGTTTGGTTATCAGTGCCGAGAATGGTTTTATTCCACACTACAATAAGGTTTTTGGGACATGATCTATTTCAAGGAACTTATAAACCTATTTGCTAGGCCTTAGAGTTCTCTTCTAAATTTTCTGATTAAATTCCTTATAAAACCCATTTTCAGAGATTTTTAGGAAGTTTAAATTATGTAGCTGATGTTATCCTAAAAATCAGACTAGTTTGTGAACCTTTGTATAAAAGACTTAAGGAAAAACTCCGTTCCTTGGAGTATTGAGAAAACTCAAGCCTTTATCCAAGTTAAAATCTTTTTCAAATTATTCCTTGTTAAGGAATCCCCAACCCTGATGCTTTCATGATTGTTGAAACTGATGCTTCTGATGCAGGATATGGAGGAATCCTTAAAAAAAAGTAGATCCTGAATCTACAGAGCAATTAGATCGTTTCACATCAGGAATCTGAAATTTCTCACAGAAAAACTATTCTTGTGTCAAAAAAGAGATTTTATGTATTGTTTGTGTATTAAAAATTCCGAGATGATCTTATCAAAATAGATTTTTTACTAATAGTAGATTGGAAATCAGCTAAAGAAATTTTACAAAAAGATGTTAAAAACATTGTTTCTAAGCAAATCTTTGCTAGATGGCAAGCTTTAGTATCTAGTTTTGATTTTGAAATTGAATTTATTTAAGGGGAATTAATTCTCTACCAGATTTTCTAACCCGCGAATTTTCGCAGGGAAAACATGAGGTCATTTAGACATATTGATCTTTCCAAAGGAAATAACAATCCTCCAAAACCAAAAATGGCTAGACCATTTATTCTTCCACCTCTCACTCCAGCAAAAGATGAATCTTCGGCAAGGCCTGATCTAATCTTCCAAAACAAATTCACAGCTTTAGCTTATTACCCAAAGTTACCTAGACCTTCAAAACCAAAGCTTCTAAAGCCTCTTTGTCTACCTCAACAAAAGTTGATCAATCTTTGACCAAGAAAAACTTTAGATCAAGAATCTTCTCCAAGTGTTATTCAAACAAAAGCAAATTATGCTATGAAAACACTGGAATCTTTTCCCAAGCAGTTAATCTATAATTAACTAAAACTATCCCTTCCAAAATCCTTCCAAAAGAAGAGACTTTTGATTTTATTGTTTCAAATGTATTGCTTCTAATGGATCTCAACAAGGATATGAAAATATGGATATTCATTCATTCATCAGACCTAGTTACACACATAACGATTATGTGGATACAGAAAATCCATTGAAAACCAGGAGATTTTATGAAGCTATCCTTGTATATACTTACTCCATAGAAATTGATCATTCCATAGATATGAATAATTATATTCAATATTCAATATTTACTAATAAGAAGATCTTGGATCCTTTTGAATGGTTTGAAGACCATTTACATACTTCTATTAAGTTTTTAATGGCTCATAAACACAGACTTATAATTTGTATGATAATAAGGCAGCATGGATGAATTTTCTCTATTTAAGACCAAGACATACTTGGTTTATGAAAACTCAAACCGCTCCTAAAGATCGTCATGAGAACATAAGGGGTAAGACTATGCTTATGGAAGCAAACCATGAACATAGTTCTACATTTGTTCCTAAAAATTTGTAATGGAAAGATATACTCTCCAATAATGATTGGTATTTTGAGAATATATCTCAAACCATTGCTTCACACTCTCAACAATCTCAGATAGAAAGAGTTATTCAGTTTCCTGATGGGTCTGTTGATCTCAAATTTCTTGATGATCCATCAATGAGATCTTCATTGACCTGAAGGTCATTATTTGTCTCCTTTTACTTCGTGTCCCTCGAGGATGGTTCCGAGACACTCTTCTTCTTCAAGAACCTAGGAGGAGGAGGAGGACATCATTTCTGTTGCACACAACAGTAAAGGTAAAGACAAAGGTGTATACTTTTCAAGTAATATACCTAAAGTGTTTTACCAAGATATTTCGGGAAGTCCAACTGCAACTGAAATCGAACCTCCTAATGAGAAGCCAGCTTGGCTAGGAATTCTTATGGTAAACAAGCCTTTTAAAACCTAACCCTGATATTCTACATGATCAATGGACTCATCCTGATAATCAGGTAAAGAGAAAATGGTATGTCTCTTCCTGTACTCTCCCCTAAAGAGAATATTTTATAGATATATGGATGAAAGATATGAGAAGAATAGGTTGTGAAATTGAATTCTTCAAATGGTTTTAAATGACTGGAAGAATTGAAAATTGAACTGACTCATTACAAGTTATCATTAACAAATGGTATACTGCTTCTAACAAGGTTTATGAATCTGTTACTCCACCTCTTGAAGGAAATAATATTCTTGTTGCAGATATAGTGATCAAAGCTTCTCCTTTCAAAGAGAAAAGTGATAACACAAGTTCTTTACTTACATCTGTTGATATTGATAGAGTTGTTGAGCAAAACAGCTATTGAAACAAAATTCTTCATGTTATCTCTAGACAAATAGAAGATACTAAACCAAATCTTAGTGGAAGACCGACTCCGGCTTCTAGTTCATCCAATCATAATATTGAAACCTACTCAGGATTCATAATCCTCAAGTTTTCTAAAGAAAAGTTTGCAAAACAGTCTGATACTTTTGAAACAGGAAATATCATTGAGAAAATCAATGCACAACTCAATTACTTTAATATCTCTTTTAGATAATATAAAGCACACAAAAAGGTTTCTACCATTCAAAAAGAAACCAATTTCCAATCCAAAGTGAAATCCAATTTTCTCCAAAAACTTGCCAATAATCGTTTTGATTATTTGAAAAACTACCATAGCAAAACATCCTTTTCAGATATGCCGTACGAGGAAAATGCTTTCTTATCTACTTCATCTCATGAAGGAAGGAGCGTCACTGAAAGGAATATGGATGGCCTTGTAGAGCATCAACTTTAGAATAAGCTCCATGAAATGGGTGTTGCTATCATTGTATATAAAATGTGTAGATCAACAGATAGTGATGTTGCTAATATGATCATTAAAGGCTTCACAAGAATGTTGAAACATTGGTGGGATAATTATTGTACTGAGGAAATCAAACAATTTATTATCAATGCCACTGCAAATGAGACTCTAGTAAAAATGGAAGGTAATATACAGTAAACTTCTTCTGTGACTAGAGAAGATGCTTGTGCTACTTTACTTTACCGTGTTGCTACACATTTTATTGGAGAACTGAAGTTATTTCAAGACAGAAGTCTCCAAAGTTTGAGCAATCTAAGTTGTCCGAATTTAGATAAATTTATTCATTACAATTATGTCTTTCTTCGTAAGGTTATGATTCGCCCATATTGCAATTTGGATTTTTGGAAAGAATGTTTCATCAGTAGTCTACCTCCTCTCTTAGCAGATAAGGTAAGGTCAAAAATTCAAGATCGGAATAATGGGAGTATTCCTTATAGTAATCTTACTTATAGTTATTTAGTAAGCACCATTAATGTTGTAGCCCTAGATTTATACACATATATTAAGCTTAAGCATCAGCTTTAGAAAGTACAATCTTCTTATTGAAAGGTACTTGGAAGTTTTTGCAAAGACATTGGGTTTATCACCCCTCCAAATAGAATAAAAATGGATAAAAAGGAAAAGTCCTACAGGAATAAATCTCGAAGAAGAGATGATTCTACCAGACCAAAGAAAAAGAGATATAGTTCTGAAAGACCTAAAAACAAAAAAAAAATGTTTGTTGGACTTGTCGTAAAACTGGTGATACGGCAAATGAATGTTGTTCCAAGACTAAGGCAAAGAAGATTAATCTTCTTAATATTGATAAAGAAACTAAAGGTAAGCTTCTTGCTATTCTTGATGAACCATTTTCTTAATTTTCAGGTACATCTAATTAATATAGAGATTATTAAGACATTGATCTTGATTATGATTCAGATGTTAGTTAATCAGGGAAAGATTGCACTTGTACTGGAGCTTTTTGTACTTGCAATAGTACACCTCAGATTTAAGTTCTTTTAGATCATTCTAATGAAGCTAGTTTTGATGTTATTCAACAAATTACTGATGACGAGGCTAGGAATCATTTTTTCCTAGAACCCACTAATATTCTTCTAAATACGAACAAATCCAAAACTCTTCCGATCATTGAACCCTTCTGCGTGAAATAAATCATGAACCGTCAGATAACCAACTGAATCCTCTATTTTTGATCTTCATCATAAAGTTTCTAGTCTCAAAGAAGAAATTAGAAATATCAAATCTCGTCTTTCTATCATCGAAATTGATTTTCTAGTCACTCAGGACTCTAACAAATCAACCTTCCATTATTTTTTGTATAACAAAAATTCTTCCAGTAAAGATTATGATGATGATGTTGATATTAATATCCCTAATATCAATAATGTTCATTTAGTTGAAAATCTTTTTCCCAATACAAGTAATGAAACTTCCACGTCTGCAGCACCAGAAGTAACGGTAATTACTTCTATTAGACCACAGAGTCATAATATACCTGTTAAGATTGTTTTTAGTAAGTATTTTGTTATTAACAAAATTGCGTTGCTTGACACTGGTGCAAATAGGAATTGCATTATTAAAGGCATTGTTCCAACTAAGTATTCACAAAAAATTACTTCAAAAATATACTCCGCTACGGAAAACTTTTGAAAATAAATTATAAGCTTTCTAAAGCTCATATTTGCAATAATAACATTTGTTTAACAAATGATTTTGTCATAACCGAGGATATTAATAAAGATATTATTCTTGGTATACCTTTTATCACGCAAATAAAACCTAATTTTACCATTCTTGATGGTATCAGTACAACCATTTTAGGAAAAGATTTACAATTGCCATTTGTCAAAACACTTTCACAAAAATGAAAGTGATTTTGTAAGCGAAAATACTTCTTTTAAAATAAACAAACTTTCTCAACATCTCAACTTTTTAAAAGATGAAATTCGTGTTAAGAAAATCAAACAGATTTAAAAAAACCCAGAGATAGTTACTAAATTAGTTATATCTTCAATGTAACAACCCATTTAGTCGGTTTGAGCGGTAGAATGATATTAATAAATATTTACCGAGTCGACGGACCTAGCGACGGATCGTCGTGGTCACGACGGACCGTCGTGGACTCCGTCGTCCCATACTTGTACAATTCTTCTGCTGCTCTCTTCACTACCCTCGACGACAAGTATGACGAATCGTCATAGGCACAACGATTCGTCGAGCTCCTTCGTTCTAAAACACTTAAACTCTTTAAATCAGGGTACGGGGATCAATTCTCTGAACTTTCTGACGGACCTGCAGGACGGACCGTCACAGATACGACGGACCGTCACAAGTTACGTAACCGCACTACAGGAATTAAGTCTCTGAACTTCCTGACGGACTGCACTACGGACCGTCATAGATACGACGGACTATCACAAGCTGTGTAACTCCACCCTGGGTCGGACTTCCGTGAAAATTTAAATGGGTGGTTTGGACTATTCATGATTATAATTATATAATTAGTGGGGTAAGTTTAGCAATTTATTTAGTTGGGGGTTAAAGATGATAATGGGGAAATAAATAGTGGATTACTTTATCATAATTGATTATATGACAGTTAGGGTAAAAATAATCTGGAGAAGAAAAACAAAGGGAAGAGAAGAGGAGAACGAGCGAGAGGGAGTGAAAGAAAGAAGAGAGCAAGCGACCTAGGCTACAAATTGAAACGGTTCAAAGGCATTGGAGAGGTAGCTTGATTGATTTCGGTTCTTCGGTGGAGGTAGGTTATGGTTTATTTCTATGTGATAGATAAACTCTAAATAGTGATCGATATGTATTGGGTGGTATTGTAAAGTCTTCTATGTACTTGATTTTGTGTTTGTATGGTTTGATTGTGTAGTTGTGGTTGGGTAGAATGATGAGACTGTTAAATTTTAAAGCTTAAATCCCCTCTATTAAAAAGAATCCTTAAATAAAGAAGGCTGGATTAAATAAAGTTATGAGATAATTGGATCGGAGTGTCACGTTCCGACACAATATTAGGGGATCGGAGTGTCGCGTTCCAACACGATATTAGAGGAACGTAGTGTCACCTTCTGACATGGTATACGGATTGGAGTGTCACGTTCTGACACGATAATAATAAAATGAAAGGAATCTTGAATCATATTAATTTACTCAAATTCAAAGAACCTATTTCCCAAATGAGTATGGTGTGGAGGATTGATTCCTCATAGGTGTGATTGGTGTTGTTGCCAATGGTTCATGTACTTGTTGCTTGTCACCTGTTAAGTATTGTGGCTAATTTTATATTATTATTGGGTATATATTGTTTTCTATTGTGAGTTGGCCGATGATACCTACTCAGTACGTGTTCCTTCTACTGACCCCTACTTGTATTTTCTTCTTTGTTATTTTGTGGAGTGCAGCAAGCGTGCCATCGACTTCGACTCGTCCTCAGCTCTAGCCGGTCTTCAGCACTTCAGAGTTCAGGGTGAGCTATTGTTCCTAGCTCGTGCTGGATTCTCTCCTTCGAGTATTGATATATTGAATTTCCGACATGGACCATCTTGTTACTTACTTTGGTTTTTTATAAATACTCTTAGATTTAGTAATTTGAGGATAGATGTTCTTGATGTGATGACTTCCAGATTTTTGGGATAATAAGTGTTAAATTTTAGAAGTTTATTTACTTGGTTATGTTAATAAGTTTTTGGATCTTTTGCATTATCTTGTTAATTATAGTCAAACTATTTGTAAATGTTGGCATATACATTGGTTGGTTCGCTCACCTAGTAGACAAAGGGTGGTTGCCACTCACGAATCGTTTTTGGGTCGTGACAAACTTGGTATCAGAGCGTTAGGTTCGTTGGTCTCATCACACAAGAACAGGTCTAGTAGAGTCTTGAGGAACGGTATGGGGATTCCTTTACTTATCTTCGAGAGGCTATATGACTTTAGGAAAAACTATATTTTCTTTCTTTCTCTCGTGCTATTACTTGGATCCAATTGGTATCTAGGTGATACAAATTGGTATCTGACATCATCACTCTATTTCGCTGATGGTTAGAACTAGAGCAACAACTGTGCCAACACCAACACCGTCAAGACAGGGTGCGTCTGAGCCAAACCTTGAGGCTGTAACTCGAGGAGGAGCAGTGGTAAGAGGCCGTGGTAGGGGTCACAGGATGGCACCCACTAGAGGTAGAGGACAAACACTTGGTCCACCGAGGAATAGCGCAGTGACTCCTCCACTGACAGATGAGGTAGTAAGAGAGGGTGAGGAGGGGGAAAATGAGCAGGTTCAAGATGAGTAATTACCACCCTAGCCTACCCCAGAGATGATTAATCAGGTTCTCACTTATCTTAGCGGGTTATCCGATCAGGTCCAGACACCTACAGTGTTTTCTGCACCAGCACCTCAGGATCCGGGAGTACAACATGCAGCTGCTGTGGCTCCCCGCATGGAGGCATCATTGGGAGTAGGCACATTTCCTCGATTGACTACAGGGTCTATAATGACAGGTAATCATCATGAACTTTTTGTTAAGTTCTTAAAGCTGAAACCTCCTGTCTTCAAGGGTGCTGAATCAGAAGATGCCTATGATTTTCTGGTTGATTGTCATGAGCTGCTACATAAGATGGACATAGTAGAACGATTCATTGTCGAGTTTGTGACCTACCAGTTTCAGGGGGATGCCAAAATGTGGTGGCGCTCGTATGTTGAGTGTCTACCACCCATGACTTGGGCATCATTTTCTAGCTTATTTATGGAGAAGTATATACCTCGGACTTTGAGGGATAGGAGGAGAGATAAGCTTCTGAGCCTAGAGAAAGGAAGGATGTCTGTTGCTGCTTATGAGGATAAGTTTCGTGCACTATTCAAGTATGCCACTCAGCTTTGCTTCAACTCACAAGAGTGGATTCGCCGCTTTGTGAAAGGATTGAGGTCAGATCTGCAGATTTCAGCCTTACAGGTAGCTGCTGCAGCAAAATCTTTTCAGGAAGTTGTTAATTTTGTGATAGAGGTAGAGGTGGTGAAGCCAAACGACCTCACCACAGCATCGACATTTAAGAAGTTCCGTAAGGGAGGTGAGTTTAGTGGTTATTACTCCAGAGGGCAGAGTTCAGGAGGTTACCCAGCCCGTCCTATCCAGTCTTCAATGTAGGCTGTAGATGGGGGTCCATCGCAGACCGGTAAGTAATTTTCTGAGTTTGGAAGTTATCCCCAGACTTCGTCATTCTCACAGAGACCTATGCATGACTCCAGGAATTGTTATGGTTGTGGAGAAACTAGGCATATTAGGAAAAATTGTCCAAAACAGAGTTACAGATCCCCAATAGCTAGATGTAGTGGTGGTCATGGTAGAGGCCGCAATTCTGGAGAACGTGGTGGCCAAGGAAATGGTGGTCACCAAATCAGTCGGGGTGGCGGACAAGTTGGAACTACTGCAGCGCAACCTGGTAGGGACAATGGACAGATAGGTGATAGGGCCCATTGTTATGCTTTCCCCGGAGGTCTGAAGCAGAGACATCTTATGCTGTTATCACAGGTACTCTTTTGGTCTGTGATTGCATGGCTTCTGTATTATTGGATCCTTGATCCACATTTTCATATGTATCTTCCTCATTTGCTACTGGTCTTGATTTACATTGTGATTTGCTTGACATGCCTATTCGTGTCTCTACTCATGTGGGTGAGTCTGTGATAGTTGAGAAAGTGTATAGGTCTTGCCTTGTGACTTTTGTGGGGAGAAATACTTATGTAGATTTGATTATTTTAGAAATGGTTGATTTTGATGTAATTCTAGGTATGACTTGGCTTTCTCAAAATTTTGCAATCTTAGATTGTAATGCTAAAACTGTGACATTGGTCAAGCCTGGGAAAAATTCGTTAGTTTGGGAGGGTGACTACATTTCCACCCCAGTTCGTATTATCTCTTTTCTTCGTGCTAGGAGGATGGTTAGTAAGGGTTGTTTAGCTTTCTTGGCCCATCTCAGGGATGATACTTCCAAAGTACCTTCGATTGAGTCTGTTTCGATATTCCGTGAGTTTCTGGATGTGTTTCCTGCAGACCTTCCTGGTATGCCACCGGATAGGGATATTGATTTTTGTATTGATCAAGAGCCGGGTACTCGCCCCATTTCTATTCCCCCTAATAGAATGACTCCAGCTGATTTAAGAGAGTTAAAGGCCAAACATCAGTAGTTGTTAGGTAAAGGTTTTATTAGACCGAGTGCATATCCTTGGGGTGCTCCATTTTTATTTGTGAAGAAGAACGATGGAAGTTTTCGGATGTGCATACACTATAGGCAGCTGAATAAGGTAACTGTTAAGAACAAATATCCCATTCGTCGCAATGATGATTTGTTCGATCAGTTACAAGGTGCTTGTGTCTTCTCTAAAGTTGATTTGAGATCCGGTTATCATCAATTGAAAATACGGACAACTGATGTGCCAAAGACTTCTTTTCGAACCAGGTATGGGCATTATGAATTCGTAGTGATGTCTTTTGGTCTGACGAATGGCCCTGCTGCTTTCATGAGCCTAATGAAAGGGATTTTTAAGCCATATCTGGATCTCTTTGTTGTTGTATTTATTGATGATATACTGATATACTCAAAGAGCAGGAAAGAACATGAGGAGCATTTGAGAATTGTATTGGAGTTGTTGATGAAGAAAAGGCTTTATGCCAAATTCTCCAAGTGCGAGTTTTGGCTAGATTTAGTGTCCTTCTTGGGGCACTTCTTAGGGCATGTGGTTTCTAAGGATGGAGTGATGGTGGACCCTTCTAAGATTGAAACAGTGAAGATTTGGGTAAGACCTACTAATGTTTCAGAGGTAAGGAGTTTTGTTGGTTTAGTTAGCTTCTACCGTCGATTTGTCAAGGGATTTTCTTCTATTGCTTCCCAGCTGACAAATTTGATGAAGCAAAACATTCCATTTGTATGTTTGGACGAATGTGAAGAAAGCTTTCAGAAACTCAAGACCTTGCTGACTACTGCACCAATTCTTACCTTGCTAGTGGAAGGTAAGAATTTCATTGTTTATTGTGATGCATCGTATTCTGGGTTGGGTGCAGTGCTAATGCAGGAGAGGAATGTAATTGCTTATGCTTCGAGGCAACCAAAAGTTCATGAACGTAACTATCCGACCCATGATTTTGAGTTGGCTGCAGTTGTATTTGCATTAAAGCAATGGAGACATTATCTATATGGGGTCAAGTGTGAAGTTTACACAAATCATCGTAGTTTGCAGTCTGTCTTTACCTAGAAAGATTTGAATTTGAGGCAGAGGAGGTGGATGGAGCTATTGAAAGACTATGATATTACTATTTTGTAACACCCAGGTAAAGCTAATGTAGTGGCAGATGCCTTAAGTAGAAAAGCAGGGAGCATGGGTAGTTTTGCCCACTTACAGGTTTTCTAGACGCCCATTGGCAAGAGAGGTCCAGACTTTGGCTAACGACTTTATAAGGCTGGAAGTACTAGAGAAAGGGGGAGTTTTGTCTTGTGTGAAGGCAAGATCTTCTTTTTTTGACAAGATTAAGGGAAGGCAGTTTGATGATGAGAAGCTGAGCCGGATTCGGGATATGGTGTTGCGAGGAGGATAAAAAGGCAATAATTGATGAGGAAGGCATTTTGAGAATTAATGGAAGGGTATGTGTGCCCCGTGTTGATGATTTGATCCCCACTATTCTTACAGAGGCTCATAGTTCAGGATATTCTATACATCCTGGTGCAACCAAGATGTATCGTGACCTAAAGCAACATTTTTTGTGGAGTAGAATGAATCATGACAATGTTGATTTTATTGCCCAATGTCCAAATTGTCAACAGGTAAAGTATGAACAGAAGAGGCCCGGAGGGACACTTCAGAGAATGCCCATTCCTGAATGGAAGTGGGAAAGAATTGAAATGGATTTCGTGGTTGGTCTTCCAAAGACATTGGGTAAGTTTGATTCTATTTGGGTTATTATTGACAGGTTAACTAAGTCTGCTCACTTCATTCCGGTCAAGACGACTTACAATGCAGAGAAGTTAGCCAAACTCTATATCTCAGAAATTGTTCGATTGCATGGAGTTCCACTTTCCATCATATCAGATAGAGATACACAATATACTTCTAAGATTTGGAGAACACTACATGCTGAATTAGGTACTAGGTTGGATCTTAGTACTGCATTTCACCCTCAGACCGATGGTCAGTCTGAGCGAACGATTCAAGTGTTGGAAGATATGCTTCGTGCATGTTTGATAGAAATTGGTGGTCATTGGGATAAATTCTTACCCTTAGCAGAGTTTTCGTACAATAATAACTATCACTCAAGTACTGATATGGCCCCATTTGAGGCACTGTATGGGAGGAGATGTAGGTCTCCCATAGGTTTGTTTGATGCATTTGAGGTTAGACCTTAGGGTACTAATCTTCTGAGGGATTCATTAGAGAAAGTGAAATTTATTCAAGAAAAGCTTTTAGTAGCTCAGAGTAGGCAGAAGGAATATGCAGATCGAAAGGTTAGAGACTTGGATTTTATGGAGGGTGAGCTAGTCTTGCTGAAGGTTTCACCCATGAAGGGTGTGATGCGGTTTGGTAAGAGAGGTAAGCTAAGTCCGAGGTATGTTGGACCATTTGAAGTACTTAAGCGCGTAGGGGAGGTGGCCTATGAATTGGCATTACCTCCAGGGTAGTCACGAGTGCACCCGGTATTTCATGTGTCTATGCTGAAAAAATACCATGGTGATGGAAATTATATTATTTGTTGGGATTCAATTCTTCTTGATGAGAATATGTCTTATGAAGAACAACATGTTTCTATTCTAGATAGGGAGGTTCGCAAGTTGAGATCAAAGGAGATTGCATCTATCAAGGTTCAGTGGAAGAATCGTCCAGTTGAAGAGTCCACTTGGGAGAGTGAGGTTGATATGCAAGAAAGATATCCACATTTTTTACAGATTCAGGTACTCTTTCTCGCCCTCGCCCTCGCCTTTCTTTTTGATCGTTCGAGGACGAACGATGGGTAAATTGGTATCTATTGTAACAACCCATTTAGTCGGTTTAGCAGTAGAATGATTTTAATAAATATTTACCGAGTCGATGGACCTTGCGACGGATCGTCGTGGTCACGACGGACCGTCGTGGACTCCGTCGTCCCATACTTGTACAATTCTTCTGCTGCACTCTTCACTACCCTCGACGGCAAGTATGACGAATCGTCATAGGCACAACGGTCCGTCAGGCTTCTTCGTTCTAAAACACTTAAACTCTTGAAATCTCGGTACGGGGATCAATTCTCTGAACTTTGTGACGGACCTGCAGGACGGACCGTCAAAGATACGACGGACCGTCACAAGTTGCGTAAATGCACTACAGGAATTAAGTCACTGAACTTCTTGACGGACCTGCAGGACGGACCGTCATAGATACGACGGACCATCACAAGCAGCGTAACTCCACCCTGAGTCGGACTTCCGTGAAAATTTAAATGGGTGGTTTGGACTATTCATGATTATAATTATAAAATTAGTGGGGTAAGTTTAGCAATTTATTTAGTTGGGGGTTAAAGAAGATAATGGGGAAATAAATAGTGGATTACTTTATCATAATTGATTATATGACAATTAGGGTAAAAAGAATCTGGAGAAGAAAAACAAAAGGAAGAGAAGAGGACAACGAGTGAGAGGGAGTGAAAGAAAGCAGAGAGCAAGTGACCTAGGCTTCAAATTGAAACGGTTCAAAGGCATTAGAGAGATAGCTTGATTGATTTCGGTTCTTCGGTGGAGGTAAGTTATGGTTTATTTCTATGTGATAGATAAACTCTAAATAGTGATCGATATGTATTGGGTGGTATTGTAAAGTCTTCTATGTACTTGCTTGTGTTTTTATGGTTTGATTGTGTAGTTGTCGTTGGTTAGAATGATGAGACAGTTAAATGTTCAAGCTTAAATCCCCTTTATTAAAAAGAAGCCTTGAATAAAGAAGGCTGGATTAAATAAAGTAATGAGATAATTGGATCGGAGTGTCACGTTCCGACACAATATTAGGGGATCGGAGTGTCGCGTTCCTACACGATATTAAAGGAACGGAGTATCACGTTCCGACACGGTATATGGGATCGGAGTGTCACGTTCCGACACGATAATAATAAAATGAAAGGAATCTTGAATCATATTAATATACTCAAATTCAAAGAACCTATTTCCCAAATGAGTATGGTGTGGAGGCATGAGTCCTCATAAGTGTGCTTGGTGTTGTTGCCAATGGTTCATGTACTTGTTGCCTCTCACGTGTTAAGTAATGTGGCTGATTTTATATTATTATTCGGTTTATGTTGTTTTCTATTGTGAGTTGGCCGATGATACCTACTCAGTACGTGTTCCTTGTACTGACGCCTACTTGTATTTTCTTCTTTTTTATTTTGTGGAGTGCAGCAAGCGTGCCATCAACTTCGACTCGTCCTCAGCTCTAGCCGGTCTTCAGCACTTCAGAGTTCAGGGTGAGCTATTGTTCCTAGCTTGTGCTGGATTCTCTCCTTCACGTCTTGATGTCTTGAATTTCGGACATGGACCATCTTGTTACTTACTTTGGTTTTTCTTAAATACTCTTAGATTTAGTAATTTGAGGATAGATGTTCTTGATGTGATGACTTCCAGATTTTGGGGATAATAAGTGTTAAATTTTAGAAGTTTATTTGCTTGGTTACGTTAATAAGTTTTTGGATCTTCTGAATTATCTTGTTAATTATAGTCAAACTATTGGTAAATGTTGGGATATAGATTGGTTGGTTCACTCACCAAGTAGACTAAGGGTGGGTGCCACTCACGAATCGTTTTTGGGTCGTGACAAACTTTGTATCAGAGCGTTAGGTTCGTTGGTCTCATCACACAAGAACAGGTCTAGTAGAGTCTTGGGGAATGGTATGGGGACGCCTTTACTTTTCTTCGAGAGGTTATAGGACTTTAGGAAAAACTCCATTTTCTTTCTTTCTCTCATGCTATTACATGGATCCAATTGGTATCTAGGTGATACAAATTTGTATCTGACATCCTCACTCTATTTCGCAGATGGTTAGAACTAGAGCAAAAAATGTGCCAACACCAACACCGGCAAGACAGGGTGCGTCTGAGCCAAACCTTGAGGCTATAACTCGAGGAGGAGCAGTGGTAAGAGGCCGTGGTTGGGGTCGCAGGAGGGCGCCCACTAGAGGTAGAGGACAAACACCTGGTCCACCGAGGAATAGGGCAGTGACTCCTCCACTGACTGATGAGGTAGTAAGAGAGGGTGAGGAGGGGGAAAATGAGCAGGTTCAAGATGAGTAATTACCACCCAAGCCTACCCCAGAGATGATTAATTAGGTTCTCACTTATCTTAGCGGGTTATCCGATCAGGTCCAGACACCTACAGTGTTTTCTCCACCAGCACCTCAGGTTCCGGTAGTACAACATGCAGCTGCTGTGGCTCCCCGCATGGAGGCATCATTGGAAATAGGCACATTTCCTCGATTAACTACAGGGTCTATAATGACAGGTGATCAACATGAACTTTTCGTTAAGTTCTTAAGGCTCAAACCTCTAGTCTTCAAGGGTGCAGAATCAGAAGATGCCTATGATTTTCTAGTTGATTGTCATGAGCTGCTACATAAGATGGACATAGTATAACGATTCGGTGTCGAGTTCGTGACCTACCAGTTTCAGGGGGATGCCAAAATATGGTGGCGGTCGTCTGTTGAGTTTAAACCAGCACAAGTACCACCCATGACTTGGGCATCATTTTCTAGCTTATTTATGGAGAAGTATATACCCCGGACTTTGAGCGATAGGAGGAGAGATGAGTTCCTGAGCCTAGAGCAAGGAAGGATATCTGTTGCTGCTTATGAGGCTAAGTTTCGTGCACTATCCAGGTATGCCACTCAGCTTTGCTTCAGCCCACAAGAGCGGATTCGCCACTTTGTGAAAGGATTGATGTCAGATCTGCAGATTTCAGCCTTACATGTAGCTGCTGCAGAAAAATATTTTCAGGAAGTGGTTGATTTTGTTATAGAGGTAGAGGGGGTGAAGCCAAACGACCTCACCACAGCATCGAAATTTATGAAGTTCCATAAGGGAGGTGATTTTAGTGGTTCTTACTCCAGAGGGAAGAGTTCAGGAGGTTACCCAGCCCGTCCTATCCAGTCTTCACTGCAGGCTGTAGCTGGGGGTCCATCGCAGACCGGTCAGCAATTTTGTGAGTTTGGAAGTTATCCCCAGACTTCGTCATTCTCATAGAGACCTATGCTTGACTCCAAGAATTGTTATGGTTGTGGAGAAACTGGGCATATTACGATATATTGTCCAAAACATAGTTACAGACCCCTAATAGCTAGAGGTAGAGGTGGTCATGGTAGAGGCCGCCATTCTGGAGGATGTGGTGGCCAAGGAAATGGTGGTCACCGAATCAGTCAGGGTGGAGGACAAGTTGGAACTACTGCAGCGCGACCTGGTAGGGACAATGGACAGACAGGTGATAGGGCCCATTGTTATGCTTTCCCCGGGAGGTCTGAAGCAGAGAAATCTGATGTTGTTATCACAGGTACTCTTTTGGTCTGTGATTGCATGGCTTCTGTATTATTGGATCCTGGATCAATATTTTCATATGTATCTTCCTCATTTTCTACTGGTCTTGATTTACATTGTGATTTGCTTGACATGCCTATTCATGTCTCTACTCATGTGGGTGAGTCTGTGATAGTTGAGAAAGTGTATAGGTCTTGCCTTGTGACTATTGTGGGGAGCAATACTTATGTAGATTTGATTATTTCAAAAATGGTTGATTTTGATGTAATTCTAGGTATGACTTGGCTTTCTCCAAATTTTGCAATCTTAGATTGTAATGCTAAAACTGTGAAATTGGTCAAGCCTGGGACAAATCCGTTAGTGTGGGAGGATGACTACATTTCCACCCCAGTTCGTATTATCTCTTTTTTTCGTGCTAAGAGGATGGTTAGTAAGGGTTGTTTATCTTTCTTGGCCCATCTCAGGGATGATACTTCCAAAGTACCTTCGATTGAGTCTGTTTCGATAGTCCGTGAGTTTCTGGATGTGTTTCCTGAAGACCTTCCTGGTATGCCACCGGATAGGGATATTGATTTTTGTATTGATTTGGAGCCGGGTACTCGCCCCATTTCTATTCCCCCTTATAGAATGGCTCCAGCTGAGTTAAGAGAGTTAAAGGCCAAACTTCAGGAGTTGTTAGGTAAAGGTTTTATTAGACCGAGTGCATCCCCTTAGGGTGCTCCTGTTTTATTTGTGAAGAAGAAAGATGGAAGTTTTCGGATGTGCAGAGACTACAGGCAGCTGAATAAGGTAACTATTAAGAACAAGTATCCCATTCCTCGCATTGATGATTTGTTCGATCAGTTACAAGGTGCTTGTGTCTTCTCTAAAATTGATTTGAGATCCGGTTATCATCAATTGAAAATAAGGGCAACAGATGTGCCAAAGACTTCTTTTCGAACAAGGTATGGGCATTATGAATTCGTAGTAATATATTTTGGTCGTACGAATGCCCCTTGTGCTTTCATGAACCTAATGAACGGGATTTTTAAGCCATATATGGATCTCTTTTTTATTGTATTTATTTATGATATACTGATATACTCAAAGAACAGGAAAGAACAGGAGGAGCATTTGAGAATTATATTGGAGTTGTTGAGGAAGAAAAGTCTTTATGCCAAATTCTCCAAGTGTGAGTTTTGGCTAGATTTAGTGTCCTTCTTGGGGCACGTGGTTTCTAAGGATGGAGTGATGGTGGACCCTTCTAAGATTTAAAGAGTGAAGAGTTGGGTAAGACCTACTAATGTTTCAGAGGTATGGAGTTTTGTTGGTTTAGCTAGCTACTACCGTCGATTTGTCAAGGGATTTTCTTCTATTGCTTCCTAGCTGACAAATTTGACTAAGCAAAATGTTCCATTTGTATGGTCGGACGAATGTGAAGAAAGCTTACAGAATCTCAAGACCTTGCTTACTACAGCACCAATTCTTACCTTGCCAGTGGAAGGTAAGAATTTCATTGTTTATTGTGATGCATCTTATTCAGGGTTGGGTGCAGTGCTAATGCAGGAGAGGAATGTAATTGCTTATGCTTCGAGGCAACTAAAAGTGCATGAACGTAACTATCCGACCCATGATTTGGAGTTGGCTGCAGTTGTAGTTGCATTAAAGCAATGGAGACATTATCTATATGGGGCAAGTGTGAAGTTTACACAGATCATCGTAGTTTGCAGTATGTCTTTACCCAGAAAGATTTGAATTTGAGGAAGAGGAGGTGGATGCAACTATTGGAAGACTATGATATTACTATTTTGTACCACCCAGGAAAAAAGCTAATGTAGTGGCAGATGCCTTAAGTAGAAAAGCAGGGAGCATGGGTAGTTTAGCCAACTTACAGGTTTCTAGACACCCATTGGCTAGAGAGGTCCAGACTTTGTCTAACGACTTTATGAGGATGGAAGTACTAGAGAAATGAGGACTTTTTGCCTGTGTGGAGGCAAGATCTTTTTTTCTTGACAAGATTAAGGGAAGGCAGTTTGATGATGAGAAGCTGAGCCGGATTCAGGATAGGGTGTTGCGAGGAGAGGCTAAAAAGGCAATAATGTATGAGGAAGGCGTTTTGAGAATTAATGGAAGGGTATGTGTGCCCCGTGTTGATGATTTGATCCCCACTATTCTTACAGAGGCTCATAGTTCAGGATAGTCTATACATCCTGGTGTTACCAAGATGTATCGTGACCTAAAGCAACATTTTTGATGGAGTAGAATGAAGCGTGACATTATTGATTTTGTTGCCCAATGTCCAAATTGTCAGCAGGTAAAGTATGAACACCAGAGGGCCGGAGGGACACTTCAGAGAATGACCATTCCTGAATGAAAGTGGGAAAGAATTGCAAAGGATTTCATGGTTGGTCTTCCAAAGACATAGGGTAAGTTTGATTCTATTTGGGTGATTGTTGACAGGTTAACTAAGTCTGCTCACTTCAATCCGGTCAAGACGACTTACAATGCAGAGAAGTTAGCCAAACTCTATATCTCAGAAATTGTTCGATTGCATGGAGTTCCACTTTCCATTATATCAGATAGAGGTACGCAATTTACTTCTAAGTTTTGGAGAACACTACATGCTGAATTAGGTACTAGGTTGGATCTTAGTATTTCATTTCACCCTCAGACCGATGGTCAGTTTGAGCGAATGATTCAGGTGTTGGAGGATGTGCTTCGTGCAAGTGTGATAGAATTTAGTGCTCATTGGGCTAAATTCTTACCCTTAGCAGAGTTTTCATACAATAATAGCTATCACTCAAGTATTGATATGGCCCCATTTGAGGAACTGTATGGGAGGAGATGTAGGTCTCCCATAGGTTGGTTTTATGCATTTGAGGTTACACCTTGGGGTACAGATCTTCTGAGGGATTCATTAGAGAAAGTGAAATTTATTCAAGAAAAGCTTTTAGCAGCTCAGAGTAGTCAGAAGGAATATGCAGATTGAAAGGTTAGAGACTTGGATTTTATGGAGGGTGAGCAAGTCTTGCTGAAGGTTTCACCCATGAAGGGTGTGATGCGGTTTGGCAAGAGAGGTAAGCTAAGTCGGAGGTATGTTGGATAATTTGAAGTACTTAAGCGCGTAAGGGAGGTGGCCTATGAATTGGCATTGCCTCCAGGGTTGTCAGGAGTGCACCCGGTATTTCATGTGTCTATGCTGAAAAAATACCATGGTGATGGAAATTATATTATTCGTTGGGATTCAATTCTTCTTGATGAGAATCTGTCTGATGAAGAACAGTCTGTTTCTATTCTAGATAAGGAGGTACGCAAGTTGATATCAAAGGATATAGCATCTATAAAGGTTCAGTGGAAGAATCGGCCAGTTGAAGAGTCCACTTGGGAGAGTGAGGTTGATATGCAAGAGAGATATCCACATCTTTTTACAGATTCAGGTACTCTTTCTCGCCTTCGCCTTTTTTTTTTATCGTTCGAGGATGAACGATGGGTAAATTGGTATCTATTGTAAGAACCCATTTAGTCGGTTTGAGCAGTAGAATGATTTTAATAAATATTTACCGAGTCGACGGACCTAGCGACGGATCGTCGTGGTCACGACGAACCGTCGTGGACTCCGTCGTCCCATACTTTTACAATTCTTCTGCTGCTCTCTTCACTACCCTCGACGGCAAGTATGACGAATCATCATAGGCACAACGGTCCGTCGAGCTCCTTCGTTCTAAAACACTTAAACTCTTGAAATCTGGGTACGGGGATCAATTCTATGAACTTTGTGACGGACCTGCAGGACGGACCGTCACAGATACGACAGACCGTCACAGGTTGCGTAGCTGCACTACTGGAATAAAGTCTCTGAACTTCGTGACGGACCTGCAGGACGGAACGTCATAGATACGACTGACAGTCACAAGCTGCGTAACTCCACCCTGGGTCGGACTCTGTGAAAATTTAAATGGGTGGTTTGGACTATTCATGATTATAATTATAAAATTAGTGGGGTAAGTTTAGCAATTTATTTAGTTGGGGGTTAAAGAAGATAATGGGGAAATAAATAGTGGATTACTTTATCATAATTGATTATATGACAATTAGGGTAAAAAGAATCTGGAGAAGAAAAACAAAGGGAAGAGAAGAGGAGAACGAGCGAGAGGGAGTGAAAGAAAGAAGAGAGCAAGCGACCTAGGCTTCAAATTCAAACGGTTCAAAGGCATTGGAGAGGTAGCTTGATTGATTTTGGTTCTTCTGTGGAGGTAGGTTATGGTTTATTTTTATGTGATAGATAAACTCTAAATAGTGATCGATATGTATTGGGTGGTAATGTAAAGTCTTCTATGTACTTGATTGTGTGTTTGTATGGTTTGATTGTGTAGTTGTGGTTGGTTAGAATGATGAGGCTGTTAAATGTTCAAGCTTAAATTCCCTCTATTAAAAAGAAGCCTTGAATGAAGAAGGCTGGATTAAATAAAGTAATGAGATAATTGGATCGGAGTGTCACGTTCCGACATAATATTAGCGGATCGGAGTGTCGCGTTCCGACACGATATTAGAGGAACGGAGTGTCACTTTCCGACACGGTATATGGGATCGGAGTGTCACGTTCCGACACAATAATAATTAAATGAAAGGAATCTTGAATCATATTAATATACTCAAATTCAAAGAACCTATTTCCCAAATGATTATGGTGTGGAGGTATGAGTCCTCATAGGTGTGCTTGGTGTTGTTGCCAATGGTTCATGTACTTGTTGCTTGTCACCTGTTAAGTATTGTGGCTGATTTTATATTATTATTCGGAATATATTGTTTTCTATTGTAAGTTTGCCGATAATACCTACTCAGTATGTGTTCTTTGTACTGACCCCTACTTGTATTTTCTTCTTTGTTATTTTGTGGAGTGCAGCAAGCGTGCCATCGACTTCGACTCGTCCTCAGCTCTAGCCGGTCTTCAGCACTTCAGAGTTCAGGGTGAGCTATCGTTCCTTGCTCGTGCTGGATTCTCTCGTTCACGACTTGATATCTTGAATTTTGGACATGGACCATCTTGTTACTTACTTTGGTTTTTCTTAAATACTCTTAGATTTAGTAATTTGAGGATAGATGTTCTTGATGTGATGACCTCCAGATTTTGGGGATAATAAGTGTTAAATTTTAGAAGTTTATTTACTTGGTTACGTTAATAAGTTTTTGGATCTTCTGCATTATCTTGTTAATTATAGTCAAACTATTGGTAAATGCTGGGATATAGATTGGTTGGTTCGCTCACCTAGTAGACTAAGGGTGGGTGCCACTCAAGACTCGTTTTTGGATCGTGACATTCAAGAAATATTTAAAACAGTAAATATGTTCCAATTTTCCTAATGCTTTTTGGAATCTTAAAAGACATATTGTTGATTTACCATACATTGAAGGATTCAATAAACAAGCCATTTCCACTAAGGCAAGACCTATTCAAATGAATCATGAAATGATGGAATTTTGTAAAAAGGAGATTGATACTCTATTAAAAATAAAATTATAAGGACTTCTAAATCTCCTTAGAGTTGTTGTGCGTTCTATGTCAACAAAAATGCTGAGAAAGAAAGAGGAGCACAAAGACATGTAATTAATTACAAACCCACAAATTTTGTTTTAAAATGGATCAGGTACCCCATACCTAAAAATGAGATCTATTGAAAAGGACTTTAAATGCTAATTTATATTGCAAATTCGATATGAAATCGGGATTTTGTCAAAACCTGATTTAAGAGAAAGATAAATATAAAACAGTTGTTAATGTTCCATTTGGTCAATATGAATGGAATGTTATGCCTTTTGGCCTCAAGAATGCCGCTTCAGAATTTCAAAACATCATGAATATCATATTTAATGATTATTGTTATATGTCAATTGTTTACATTGATGATGTGTTAATTTTTCAGAGGACATCGATTCCTATTTTAAACATTTTAACACATTTTTTAATATCATAAAATAACAATGGTTTAGTTATCAGTGCCAAGAAAATGGTTTTATTCCAAAATACTATTAGGTTTTTGGGACATGATCTTTTTCAAAGAACTTATAAACCTATTTGAAGGGCCTTAGAGTTCTCTTCTAAATTTCCGAATGAAATTCTTGAAAAACCCAACTTCAAAGATTTTTAGAAAGTTTAAATTATGTAGTTGATTTTATTAAAAAAATCAGACAAGTTTGTGAACATTTGTATAAAAGACTTAGGGAAAACCCCGTTCCTTGGAGAATTGAGAAAACTCAAGCCGTTATTCAAGTTAAAAATCTTGTTGAAATTATTCCTTGTTTAGGAATCCCCAACCCTGATGCTTTCATGATTGTTGAAACTGATGTTTCTGATGTAGGATATGGAGGAATCCTTAAACAAAAAGTAGATCCTGAATCTACAAAGCAATTAGTTCATTTCACATTAGGAATCTGGAATTCCTCAAAAAACTATTCTACCGTAAAAAAAAAATTATCTGTTGTTATTATGTTTTACAAAATTCCAAGACGATCTTATCAACAATTTTTTTTAATAAAAAGTAGATTATAAATCTACTAAAGAAATATTTAAAAAAATATGTTTAAAACATTGTTTCTAAACAAATCTTTGCTAGATGGAAAGATTTACTATGTAGTTTTGATTTAGAAATTGAATTTATTAAAGGGGAAAATAGTTCTCTGACAGATTTTCAGACCCGCGAACTTTAACAGGGAAAAGGTGAGGCCGTTTAAACCAATTTCTCCTTCCATAGGAGATAACAATCCTCGAAAACCATAAATGGCTATACCATTTGTTCTTCCACCTGTCACTCCAGCAAAAGTTTAATCTTTGGCAAGGCCTTATCTAACATTCTAAAACAAATTCACAGCTTTAGTAGATCATCCAAAGTTACCTAGCCCTTCCCAACAAAAGCTTCTAATGCCTCTTTTTCCACCTCAATTAAAGTTGATGAATTTTAGACCAACAAAAACTTCATCTCAAGAAGCTTCTTCAAGTGTTATTAAAACAAAAGCAAATTATGCTATGAAAACACCAAAATCTTTTCCCCAATAAGTTAATATAATATTAACTAAAACTATTCCTTCCAAAATCCTTCCAAAAGAAGAGACTTTTGATTTTATTGTTTCATAGGTATTGCCTTATGGCTCTCAACAAGGAATATGCAAATATGGATATTAATTCAATGATTAGACCTTGTTACACATATAACAATTATGTGGATAAAGAAAATACATTAAAAACCAGAAGATTTTATGAAGCTATCCTATCTGATTATTCCATAGATATCGAGCAGGCTAGAGATGCGAATAATTATATTAAATATTTACTATCAAGAAGATCTTGGATCCTTTTGAATGGTTTGGAGACCATTTACATACTTCTATTGCGTTGACAATGGCTCATATACCACAGACTTATAATTGGTATGATTATAAGGCAGCATGAATGAGTTTTCTCTATTAAAGACCAAGACAGAGTTGGTTTTTGAAATACAGTCCAACAATCACTAAGACTATCATTCCTAGATGGTTTTATGAATGGTGAATTATTTTCGGAGGAACTGAAAAGATTCTTCCACAACAATTTATCAACAGGTTTGAAGAACTCCAAAACAAAGAAGAAATTAAGACTTTACCAAGGCATATAAAATTATGCAAATATTATATCAAGAAAAGGATCTCTTATATTATTAATTGGAATTTTTCAACGATTGATATAGATCGAATTCT
Source organism: Solanum peruvianum (assembly GCA_027705065.1). Classification (NCBI taxonomy): domain Eukaryota; kingdom Viridiplantae; phylum Streptophyta; class Magnoliopsida; order Solanales; family Solanaceae; genus Solanum; species Solanum peruvianum. The sequence goes on from JAKWJD010001760.1 coordinate 11,349,350, forward strand.
GTAGTTGTTCAAACAAGTTCAAATTAAAGGTTGGGTTCCCTAACAACCAAATGTAAATTTTCAAGAGAAGACTAGATCTTCCTTGAAAAAACTATCCAAAGCAGCCCTCAAACAAAGATTGAAAGAGGCAATGGATAACATTGATGATTATAGCGAAGAACAAAACATGAAGACTGTCGAAGATGCTGCTTCAACAGAAAGTAGTAGTGAAGACAATGGAGATATGTGGAATACACAAGGTTTAACCTTGGCTTACATGGAATCTGATTATGAATAGGAAAACAACCCTTCAGGAAAATAGAGGTGAAGTCGGAATTATTTTCCCACATAGTGGCATTTCACTATTCTTGATTAGAATTCAATGAGAAACTACAAGATAAAACTTATTTGGAAAATCTATATCCATTATTTCTTAAGAAGATTCCGAGTTAGCTAACAAAAGAACAAAATCAAGATACTCCACTATCTTTTAATAGGCCCCTTTTATTATCGGCAACATCTTAGTCGTCCATTTGTATGCCTAAGATATAAAGGCAATCTGTAATTGGCCCTATATAAGGAGCATTAGATTTGCTTAGAGAACATCAAAAAATTTCAAATATTCTGAAAATCTCTTTCTCTTCTATATCTAAGTTCTAAGCTGTGAATGTTTTTTTAAACATAAATTTTTGTAACTTATTTCTCTCTTTTTAGGTTTAATTATTTTTCATAAGAAGTGAAAAAATATTAAGAGAGAGGAATAACTAACAAAAACTGATGTTTATTAAGACATTGCAAACTTAGAACTTAGATATACAAGAGAGAGAGAGAGATTTTTAGAATATTTGAAATTTTCCGATGATCTCTAAGGAAAATTAATTCTCCTTATATAGGAGTAATTGGAGATTGCCTTTATATCTTAGGTATACAAATCGATGACTAAGAAGTTGCCGACAATAAAAGAGGGCCTACTAAAAGATATTGAAGCATCTTGCTTTTCTTCTTTTGTCAACTGAGTGGGAATCTTCTTTAGCAATAATGGAAATTGCTTTTCCAAAAGTGTTTTATCTTGTAGATTCTCATTGGATGCTTATGAAGAATAGTGAAATGCCACTATGTGGAAAAATAATTCCGGCTTTGCCTCTATTTTCCCCCAAGGGTTATTTCCCTTTTCATAATCAGATTCCATGTATGTCAAGAGTAAACCCTGTGGATTACACATATCTCCATTATGTTCACTACTACCTTTTCTTGAAGCAACATATTTAAGCATCTTCATGATTTGGTCTTCTCTATAATCATCAACGTTATCCATCGCCTCTTTAAATTTTTGTTTGAGGGCTGCTTTGGATAGTTTCTTCGAGGAAGATCTAGTCTTCTCTTGAACCTTTGCATTTTGTTGTTTAGGAACCCAAACTTTAATTTGAACTTGTTTGCACAAGTAAAGAATTCGATCTATATAAATCTTGGGAAAATTCCAATTAATAATATAAGAGATCCCTTTCTTGATATAATACTTGCATAATTTAATATGCCTTGGTAAAGTCGTAATTTCTTCTTTGGTTTGGAATTCTTCAAACCTGTTGAGAAATTGTTGTGGAATAATCTTATAAGTTCCTCCGAAAATATCCACCATTCATAAAACCATCTAGGAATGATAGTCTTAGTGATTGTTGGACTGTATTTCACAAACTAGTGTCTGTCTTGGTCTTAAATAGAGAAAATTAATCCATGTTGCCTTATAATCATACCACGTATAAGTCTTTGATTTATGAGCCATTGTCAAAACAATAGGAGTATGTAACTGGTCTGCAAACCATTCAAAAGGATCCAAGATCTTTTTTTATAGTAAATCTTGAATATTGAATATAATTATTCGCATCTTTGGAATGCCCAATTTCTATGGAGTCAGTATCTACCAGGATAGCTTCATAAAATCTCCTCGTTTTTAATGGATTTCTGTATCCACACAATTGTTATCTTTGTAACAAGGTCTAATCAATGAATGAATATCTATATTTGCACATTCCTTGTTGAGATACATAAGAGGCAATACATGTGAAACAATAAAATCAAAAGTTTCTTCTTTTGGAAGGATTTTGGAAGGGATAGTTTTAGTTAATTCTTGATTAACTGATTGGGCAAAAGATTTCGGTGTTTTCATCGCATAATTTTCTCTTTTTTGAATAACACTTGAAGAATCTTCTTGATCTTAAGTTTTTGTTGGTCTACGAATGATCAACTTTGGTTGAGGTGGACAAAGAGGCTTTAGAATTTTTGGTTGGAAAAGTCTAGGTAACTTTGGGTAATCAGCTAAAGCTATGAATTTGTTTTGGAAGTTTAGATAAGTCCTTGCCGAAGATTATGATTTTGTTGGAATGAGAGGTGGAAGAACAAATGGTCTATCCATTTTTCGTTTTGGAGTATTGTTATCTTCTTTGGAAGGAGCAATTGGTCTAAACAACCTCATGTTTTCTCTGCAAAAATTAGCAGGTTAGAAAATCTTGTAGAGAACTATTTTCCCCTTAAATAAATTCAATTTCAAAATTAAAACTAGAGAGTACAGCTTGCCAACTAGCAAATATATGTTTAGAAACAATGCTTAAAACATTTTTTTTGTCAACTTCTTTAGCAGATTTACAATCTACTTTTATTAAAAAAAATTTATTGATAAAATCATCTTTGAATTTTGTAATACGTAACACAATAGATAAAATCTCTTTTTTGACAGTGGAATACTTTTTTTTTGAGGAATTCCAGATTCCTGATGTGAAATGAACTAATTGGTCTGTAGATTCAGGATGTACTTTTTTTTAAGGATTCGTCCACATCCTGCATCAGAAACACCAGTTTCAACAATCATGAAAGCATTAGGGTTGGGGATTCCTAAACAAGGAATAATTTGAACATGATTTTTATCTTGAATAACGGCTTGAGTTTGCTCAATTCTCCTAGGAAAGGGATTTTTTCCTATGTCTTTTACACAAAGGTTCACAAACTTGTCTGATTTTTGGGATAAAATCAGCTACATAATTTAAACTTCCAAAAAAATTTTGAAGCTGGGTTTTATAAGGAATTTCATCAGCAAATTTAGAAGAGAACTCTAATGCCTAGCAAATAGGTTTATAAGCTCCTTGAAATAGATCATGACCAAAAAACTTAATAGTAGTATGGAATAAAAATATTTTGTAGGACTGATAACTAAACCATTTTTTGTATAACATTAAAAAATGTGTTAAGATGTTTAAAATGAGAATCGATGTTCTCTGAAAAATTAACACATCATCAATGTAAACAATTGACATATAAGAATAATCATTAAAAATGGAATTCATGATTTTTTGAAATTCGAAAGGGGTATTCTTGAACCCAAAAGGCATAACATTCCATTCATATTGACCAAATGCATCATTAAAAGCTGTTTTATATTTATCTTTCTCTGAAATCGGAATTTGTCAAAATCCCGATTTCATAACAATTTTGCTATATAAATTAACATTAAAAGTTATTTTCAAAAGATCTCATTTGTTAGGTATGGGATACCTGATCCCTTTTAAAATAGAATTTAAGGGTTTGTAATTAATTACAAGTCTTGGTGCTCCTCTTTCTGTCTCAGCTTTTTTTTTAACATAGAAAGCATAGCAATTCCAAGGAGATTTAGAAGTCCTAATAATTTTATTTTTAAAAAGATTACAAATCTCCTTTTTACAAAATTCAATCATTTAATTATTTTTTTTTAATAGGTCTTGCCTTAGTGGAAATGGCATTTTCATTGAATCCTTCAATGTATGGTAAATCAACAATATACTTTTTACGATTCCAAAAAGCATTAGGAAAATCGGAACATATTTCTTTGATAAAATTTTCTTAAAGATTAGCTATTTTGCAAACTATCTCCGGGGTTTGTAAAATCTGTTTGATTTTCTTAACACGTTTTTTGTCTTTTAAAAAGGTGAGATGTGGAGAAAGTTTGTTTATTTTGAAAACAGTATTCTCTCTTGCAAAATCACTTTCATTTTGTGAAAGATTTTTGACAAATGAAAAACGTTAATCTTTTCCTAAAATGGTTGTAGTGATACCATCAAGATCGGTAAAATAATGTTTTATCTGCTTGATAAAAGGTAGACCAAGAATAATATCTTCGTTAATATCCTCAGTTCTGACAAAATCAGTTGTTAAACAAATGTTATTATTTCAAATATGAGCTTTAGAAAGCTTATATTTATTTTCAAAAGTGCTCCTGTAGCGGAGTATAATTTTGAAGTACTTTTTTGCAAATACATAGTTGGAAAAATACCTTTCCTAATGTAATTCCTATTTTCTCCACTGTAATGAAAGCAATTTTTTTAATAAAATAATATTTACTAACAACTATCTTAAAAGGTATATGATGATGACTCTGCGGTCTTATAGAAGTAATTACCATTACTCCTGATGCTGCAGAAGTGGAAGTGTCATTACCTATATTAAGAACAGGATTTTCAAGTAAATGATCATTATTGATATTAGGAACAATAATATCAACATCGTCATCAGAATCATTGCTAGAAGAATTTCAGTTAGACTCCAAATCTTGGAACGGTGACTTTTTAGAATCCTTATTGACTGGAAAATCAGTTTCTATGATAGAAAATCGAGATTTGATATTTCTAATTTCTTTTTTGAGACTTGAAACTTCATGACGAAGATCAGAAATAGAGGATTCAGAATGGTTATCTGAGTAATTCATGATTTATTTCATGCTGAAGGGTTCAATGGTCGGACGAGTTTTGGGTTTGTCCGTATTGAGAATAATATTTTTATGTTCTAGGAGAAATGATTTCTAGCCTCGTCACAGGTGATGTGTTGAATAACATCGAAAAGAGCTTCTTTAGAATGATCTGAAAGAACTTGAATTTGAGGTGTACTATTGCAAGTACATAAAGCTCTAGTACAAGTACAATCTTTTCCTGAATGGCTAACATCTAAGTCATAATCAAGATCAATCTCTTCATCATCTCTATATTTATCGGATGTACCGGAAGATTAAGAAAATGGTTCATCAAGAATAGCAAGAAGCTTACCTTTAGTTTCTTCATCAATGTTTAGAAGATTAGTCTTCTTTGCCTTAGTCTTGAAACGACATTAATTTGCCTTATGACCAGTTTTACCACAAGTCCAACAAATTTCTGTTTTGTTTTTAGATATTTTAGATCTATATTCCTTTGGTCTAGTAGAATCATCTGTTCTTTGAGATTTTTTGCTGTAGGACTTCTCCTTTTTGTTTTTTTATTCTTTCAGGAGGGGCGATAAATCCAAAGTGTTTGCAAAAACATCCAAGTTCCTTTTGGGAAGAAGATTGTTCTTTTTTAAGCTGATGCATAAGATTAATATTTGTGCATAGCTCTAGGGATACAACATTAGTGGTGCTTACTAAATCACCATAAGTAAGATTACCATAATGAATACTTCCATTATTCCGATCTTGAATTTTTTACCTTACCTTATCTGCAGAGAGAGGAGGTAGACCACTGATGCAATCTTATTTCCAGAAATTCAAATTGCAATATGGACGAATTATAACCTTAATAAGAAAGACATGTTTTTAATGAATAAAGCTGTCTAAATTTGGACAAGTTAGATTGCTCAAAATTTGAAGACTTCAGTCTTGAAACAACTTTGGTTCTCCAATAAAATATTTAGCAATATGGTAAAGTAAAGTAGCACAAGCATCTTCTCCTATGACTAAAAAAGTTGACTGCATCTTACCTTCCATCTTTACAATAGCGTCATTTGTAGTGGCATTGATAATCAATTTTTTTTCATCATCAGTACAATAGTTATCCCACCAATGTTTCAACGTTCCTGTGAAACGTGCAATGATCATATTAGCAGCATCTTTATCCGCTGATCCACACATTTTATACGCAGTGATAGCAACACCTATTTAATGGAGCTTATTATACACTTGATGCTATGAAGGGCCATCAATATTCCATTCAGTTATGCTCCTTCTTCATGAGATGAAGTAGATAAGAAAGCATTTTCCTCATACTGCAAATGTGGAAAAGATGGTTTGCTATGGTAGTTTTTCAAATAATGAAAACGACTATTGGCAAGTTTTTGGAGAAGATTGGATTTCTCTTTTGATTTAAAATTCGTTTATTTTTGAATAATAGAAACCTTTTTGGTTGTTTTATCTTCTTTAACAAAGATATTAATGTTATTGAGTTGGGCATTAATTTTCGCAATGACATTTCGTGTTACTTAAAAGTATCATAAACTTTTGTGAACTTTTCTTTGAAAAATTCGTGAATTATAAATACTAGGTAGAAGCGGTAAACCATTTGTTAATGATAACTTTTAATGACTCAGTACAAATTTCAATTCTACCAGTCATTTCAAACCATTTGAAGAATTCAATTTCATAACTTACTCTTCTTATATCATTCATCCATATATATCTCAAATATTCTCTTTGGTGGAAAGTATAGGAAGAGACATGCCATTTTCTCTTAACCTGATTATCTTGATGAGTCAATTGTTCCTTTAGAATATCAAGGTTAGGTTTAAAAGGCTTGTTTACCTTAAGCATTCCTAGCCAAGATGGCTTCTCATTAGGAGGTTCCATCTTACTTGCGGTTGGACTTAATGAAATATCCTTGTAAAACACTTAAGGTATATTACCTGAAAAGTCTACACCTGTGACTTTACCTTCATTGTTATGTGCAACAGAGATTATATCATCTTCCCCCTCCTGGGTTTTTGAAGAAGAAGGTGGTCTGGGAACTATCCTCGAGGGACAGAAGTAGAAGGAGACCAAGATGACCTTCGGGTCGATGAATATTTCATTGATGGATTATCAAAGAATTTGAGATCAATAGACCCATAAGGAAACTGAATAACTCTTTCGATATGAGATCATTGAGAGTGTGAAGCAAAGGGTTGAGTTATATTCTCAAAATGCCAATTATTATTGGATAGTATACTTTCCATCGCAAAGTTCAAGGAACAAAGATAGAACTATGTTGATGGTTGGCTTCCATAAGCATAGTCTCACCCCTTATGCTCTCATGACGAGCTATAGGAGAAAGTTGAGTTTTCATAAGACGGTAATAAACACGGTAAATAATAGCTATTTCAAGAGTATTGATTTTGCTGTTAAGATTTTTGGTTTCGACATTGAGTGTCAAAGTATTTATAACATTAGGATCATTAATGTCACAGAGAAGTTAGGATAACAATTAAAGTAAACTGGCCCATCAGCAAGGTTACTCTGCAAAATTCCTAATAAGGAATCATCAAAATTTAAAAATCTGTCATCTCTAACGAGGACACAAACAGGAATATCATGTCCTTTTTTAAGAAAGTCTTAACAACAATTTGCATTAAACCAATATGCAAATAATTAAAATTAGATTTATAACGTTCAAATCATTTTCTTTAAGGAGATGAATAATTTCTGAAGAATTATTAATAGCAATAGTTGACTCACAAGTCTTAATATTACAACGAGTAAGATAACTGAAATTACCTAAGTGATTAATTTTTTGGAAAGGTTCTTCTGGAATATTATAATTTTGGAAATCATTTTCAATTTTTAGCAGGCTTTGTAGATTGTGAAGACAAATTAATATTATTTAAAATATTTTGGTTTCTATCCATTTGATTTAGAATACACTGTCTATTGGACCTACAGAACAAAATTAAATTTAACAAGTAAGAATAATAATTAACATGCTGGAAAAATTCCAATTAATAATATAAGAGATCCTTTTCTTGATATAATACTTGCATAATTTGATATGCCTTAGTAAAGTCGTAATTTCTTCTTTGGTTTGTAGTTCTTCAAACCTGTTGAGAAATTGTTGTGGAAGAATCTTTTCAGTTCCACCAAATAAATTCCACAATTCATAAAACCATCTGTGAATGATAGTCTTATTGATTGTTGGACTATATTTCACAAACCAAGTCTGTCTTGGTCTTAAATAGAGAAAATTCATCCATGCTGCCTTATAATCATACCAATTATAAGTATGTGGTATATGAGACATTGTAAACACAATAGGAGTATGTAAATGGTACGCAAACCATTAAAAAGGATCCAAGGTCTTCTTGATAGTAAATCTTGATTATTCAATATAATTATTCGCATCTCTTGAATGTTCGATTTCTATGGAGTCACTATCTAAAAGGATAGAATCATAAAATCTCCGGGTTTTCAACGGATTTTCTGTATCCACATAATTGTTATCTTTGTAACAAGGTCTCATCAATGAATGAATATCCATATTTGCATTTTCCTTGTTGAGAGCCATAAGAGGCAATACATGTGAAACAATAAAATTAAAAGTCTCTTCTCTTGGAAGGATTTTGGAAGGAATAATTTTAGTTAATTCTGGATTAATTGGTTGCGCGAAAGATTCCGGTGTTTTCAAAGCATAATTTGCTTTGGTATGAATAACACTTGAAGAAGCTTCTTGAGCTGATGTTTTTGTTGGTCTAAGATTGATCAACTTTGGTTGAGGTGGACAAAGATGATTCAGAAGCTTTGGTTGGGAAGGGCTAGGTAACTTTTGGTAATCAGCTAAAGCTGTAAATTCGTTTAGGAAGGTTAGATCAAACTTTGTTGTAGATTCAGCTTTTGCTGGAGTGAGAGGTGGAATAAAAAATGGTCTTGCCATTTTTTGGTTTTTGAGGATTGTTATCTCCTTTAGAAGGAGCAATTGGTCTAAACTGTCTCATGTTTTTCCTGCAAAAAAATGTGGGTTAGAAAATTTAGTAGAGAATTATTTTTCCCTTTAATTAATGAAATTTCAAAATCAAAACTAGATAGTAGAGCTTGCCATCTAGTAATGATTTGTTTTAAAAAAATGTTTTTAACATCTTTTTGTAAAATTTCTTTAGCAGATTTACAATATACTCTTAACAAAAAATGACTGTTGATAAGATCATCTTGGAATTTTGTAATACTTAACACAAAAGATAAAATCTCTTTTTTGACAGTAGAATAGTTTTTTTGTGAGGAATTCCAGATTCCTGATGCGAAATGAACTAATTGCTCTGTAGATTCAGGATCTACTTTTTGTTTAAGGATTCCTCTACATCCTGCATCAGAAGCATCAGTGTCAACAATCACGAAAGCATTAGGGTTGGGGATTCCTAAATTAGGAATAATTTGAACAAGATTTTAAACTTGGATAACGTCTTGAGTTTGCTCAGTACTCCAAGAAACAGGGTTTTTCCTATGTCTTTTATACAAAGGTTCACAAACCTGTCTGATTTGTTGACTATAATAAGCTACATAATTTAAACTTCAGAAAAATCACTGAAGCTGGGTTTTGTGATGAATTTCATCAGGAAATTTAGAAGATAACTCTAAGGCCCTGCAAATAGGTTTATAATTTCCTTGAAAAATATAATATACCAAAAACCTAATAGTAGTTTGGAATAATCATTTCTTTAAACTCTTTAGATTTACAAGAATCATAGTTAAATTTTCATAAGTTTGATAATTACGAAGATAAGATTATTTTAATATCTTAATAATCACATGATTTCTAACAGCCTTGAAAACCTAAGGATTTAGCTACTAATGCTAACAATTAACACCATTAACATGGCTCTGATACTATTTTGCGGATACAAGTACGAAAAATAATAGAAGAACAAGAGAACTTACAAAATTGAAAACTTTATTCCTAATATTGCATAATGTTTACAGTGAGAGAGAGCATTCAATAAAATTTAGTATTTGTAAATTTCTAATGCCTTCAATGGTAAAAATACAATGTCTTATATAGACTTTCAAAAAATAAAAGGAATCTCAAAGCCTTCTTCCGATTGGTTGCAGAGGATTGCTTTATCCGTTCCCTATCTTTGCTTTTGGGAAAACATTAGCTTTTACAATTATCTTTTACTTTGCCGCTATTAGTTGTTACTTTTTGAAAAGCATCTTTGACTTTAGGGACCTTTTGCTTTGTCGGTCACTGCTGATAAAGTTTTAGCCAATCATGTCGGCCATGCCTGTCGGTTACCTAGGTCAATCTAATTCATATGATAAAGATTTCGTCTCTTTGAGACTCATTTATCTCTTTCAATATAATTCTGATCTTTATTAATCTCTATCTGAAGGACTAATTATTAAGATTTTAATATCTCAATTAGACATAATCAAATTTATTTAGGTAGGACCTTGCCAAGGCTTGAGGTTTTAACATCTCGCCATTATCATGACTTTGTGATGAAGCTTCGCCTAGAAGTCTGTTAATGGATTCTTCATCTAGTTCATCCTCCAATTCAGACAAAGCCTTTTCTAACCTTTTCTTCAATTAACTCTTAGAGGGTGAAGGACTTGATGAACTCTTCTTCTTAGAAGGAGAAGGACCATCTTTCTTGGCAGGCGACGAACTTTTAATCCTTATTTCTTTTGATAAGAATCTAATCCTATCGAAATCTGCAATACCAAACGTCCTACTTATAATATAAAATAAAAGTTTCTTAGTAAAATACTTACAGAGTATTATATTCTATGGTAATGTTGATATACCTTCATCGATTAGGAACTGAGTATATTTTTCAGCAAAGCTTCGAGGCATTACTTGCTAATTTCCACCAAACCAGCTCCACTTTTCCTAGAACCACCTGGGGATAGTAGAAGCTGCAACTTCTGGACAATATTTAACATACCATGTATGGTTTGTTGGTCTAACATACAAGAAGTTCACCCAGGCTTCTTTGTAGGCATACCAATTATAGGTTTGAGGATTAAACATTTTAGAAAGATTAATAGGGGTTTGTAAATGGGCAACATTCCAATTAAAAGGTGATAAAAATTTTTTTTAAGTAAACATAGAGTATGCTATACTATCTGGGTCAGACTTATCACCTAACTCATGTTCAATATCTACCGATCCTGTGTCAACCAGGATAAATTCATAATATTTTCTAGTTTTTAAGGAATTACCTGTTTAAACATAATTCCTGTTGGTATATACAGTTTTTATAAGATGTTTAATCTCATAACCTTCATATTATTAATCTAAATAAAGTATTGGGAAAACCTGCAAAGAAATCATTTCAAATTTTTCCTTCACTTTGGAAGGAGACTTTGTTCCTGCTGGAGAAACTGCTTTAGCAAAACTGGCTGGCTATTTTATGGTGTAACATTCACTTGTCTGTTTTTGGGAAAATCTAAGTTCTTCGCTTGGGGATGAGGATGAACTGGGTTCTTTCTCCTTTTGAAGGGCTTTTTCTAGACTAACATCTTTCATGAACTATTCTGTGGCAGCTCAGGATGAACAATTAGAGACAATTGGGCCAATACTAAATATGTGTTTATATCACGCATAACATGGTTTATTACAGGTCTTGTAGAAAATTGCCCTGACTCTCTTGTTTGTCCACTTTGATTGGACCTGGCTGGTTGTCTGCCCGTTATGGGCCTAACTTGCGGTCTGCTAATGTTTTCCTAGCAAAAATTCATGAGTTAGGAAATCTGGCAATGAATTGTTTTCTCCTTTAATAAATTCAATTTGGAAATCAAAACTAGATAATAAGGCTTGCCACCAAGAAAAAATTTGTTTAGAAATAATATTCTTAACATCCTTTTGGAGGATTTCTTTAGCAGATTTACAATCTACTCTAAGCAAGTCTTTATTGATCAAGTCATCATTAAAAATTTGTTATACAAATAATAATATCGAGGATTTCCTTTTTAATCGTGCTATAATTTCTTTAAGTAGAATTCTAGATTCCAGAAATATAACTGACAATTTTTTTGAAGAATTGGAATTTTTTCTTTGTTTAAGAATACCACCATATTCAATGTCACATGCATCAGTCTCAACGATCATAAAGTAGTCATGGTTAGAAATACGAAGGCATGGATGATTTTTAACCATATTCTTTCAAAGAATAACTGCAATGGTTTGTTCAACACTCCAGGGTGAAGGATTCTTCTTTAACCTATCAAAGAGAGGTTTGCAAATATGCGTAACTTTGGGAATAAAATCAGCTACATAGTTGAGACTTCCTAAAAATCTTTGCAACTGAGTTTTATCCATAATGACATTGGGGAACTTTGATAAAGATCAAGTCCTAGAAATATGATTTTTGTTTGAAACAATTTAATGTAATGTTTTTAGGTCTAATAACTAATCCATTGTGCTTAACAAATTTAAAGAAAACATTTAGATGTTTGAAATGAGAATCAATGTCCTTGGAAAAGATTAATACATTATCAATATAAACAAATGAAATATGACTAATATGATTGAATGTAGAATTGAAAATATTTTGAAATTCTGATGGGGCATTTTTAAAAGCCCAAGAGGCCTGACATTCCATTCATATTGTCCAAACGGGACATTGAAAGCTGTTTTATATTTATCCTTTTCACTGATTTGAATTTGCCAGAATCCTTATTTTAAATCAAATTTATTATAAACATTTGCTTTAAAAGTTTGTTTTAAAAGATACCTTTTGTTAGGAATCGGATAACGAATCCATTTTAAAACTGAGGTTAAAGGTTTGTAATAAATAACAAGTCTATGGGAACCTCGTTCTTGTTCAGTTGCATTGTTAACATAAAATGCTGAACAACTCCAAGGTGATTTTGAAGGAGGAACTGTTTTATTACTCAAAAGAGTATGAATTACTTTCTTACAGATTTCCATTAATTCATGATTCATCTGAATAGGCCTAGATTGCGTAGAGATGGCCTTTTCATCAAATCCATCAATATATAGTAAATCTATAATATGGGATTTTCTATTCCAAAAAGTGTTTGGAAATTCTGAGCAAATTTCACTTTCAAAATTCTTTTGAAGATTGCCAATTTTAGCAACCATTCTCGGGGATTTTACAATTTGCTCAATTTTCTTAATTTTAATATCTTCTTTTAAAAAACAAATCTGATTGATTTAAATGCAGTTTGTTTATGCAAAAATTTACTTTCTTCAAGAGAAAATGTCTTGATAAAAGGAAAAAAATTTCTTTTCCTAAAATTTTTGTTTTGATTGATTCAAAATCTGAAATATAAGGTTTCATATTGGTAATAAAAGGTATACCCAAAATTATCTCCTTATTAATGTTTTTAGTTATGACAAAATCATTAGCAAGGCAAATACCGTCATTGTTGATATTAGCATTTGAAAGTTTATAATTATACAGATACACTCACCAGTCGTACTGTATAACTTGGTAGTTCTCTTCTAGAGGTATTTGGTTGGAATTAAACCTTCAACAATGCAATTACGATCTGCACCACTATCTAACAAAGTAATTTTGTTAAGTAAAAAATTAGAATTAACTACTAACTTAATCATAATGTGATAACTCTGAGGTCTCACCTTAGTGATCATACTAATACCTACATCTTCAATACCTTAAGGTGATGAAGGGGTTGATTGATTGGAAGAGTTGTTATCTTCATCTTCGTTATCTGAAGTAGAAATCTATTTTCACTTCATCATCCTTAAGTAATTGTTTTGATAAAGCATCAATTTCAATTTTGTTAAGTCTTGACTTAACTTCTCGAACTTCTTCTTTGAGGGAGTTAACTTATGCTTGAAGTTCATCAATAAAAGTTTCTTCCCTCTTATTTGGATATCTTTGCATGATTTAATTCATTCTGAAAGGAGTTACATTCCGTGAAACTTCTTTCTCCTTCTGTTTAGTGACAAGATTTTGAAGCTCCAAAAGATACCTTTGTAACGACCTGTTTAGTCGTTTTGAGCAGCAGATTTTATTTCTGGAAAAACTGGCTTAGTCGATGGAACCCACGACGGACCGTCATGGGCACGACGGACCGTCGAGGGGGTCTCGTTCCAAAACACTTAGAATTCTAAAATTTGGGAACTGAAATCGACTCTCTGAACTTCACGACGAAGTGGCAGGATGGACCGTCACAGGCATGACTGGCCGTCACAGACCCTTAGTAAAAAATTCTGTCTCTGAACTTCGTGACGACATGGCGGGACGGACCGTCGTGGGCACGACGGACGGTCACAGACACTTCAAGAAAATTGAGTCTCTGAACTCTGTGACGGAAGTAGCAGGACGGACCGTCGCAGGCACGACGGGCCATCACAAGCTGCGTAAACCCTGACTGGGTCAGATTTCTGTTAAATATTTTAAGGGGCGTTTTGGACTATTCCTGCTATAATTATAAATTTAGTGGGTTAATGTTAATAATTTTATTACTTGGGGGTTAAAAGAGATAACCTTGAGTTAAGTAGTGGGTTAATTCCTCATCTTTTATACCTAATTATATGCTAATTAGGGTAAAAGAAAGAGGGTTTGAATAAGAAAAATAGAAAGAACAAGGAGAGGGATAGAGAACGATCGAGAAAGAGCGAAACGAAGTGGAAACAAAGCTTTGGGAAATTGCTTGCTTGATAACGAATCTTCGGTGGAGGTAGGTTATGGTTTATGCTATTTGTAGTAAACTCTTAATAGCGAATGATATGTATTGGTAGTATTGTAAACCCTTCTATATGCTTAATTATATGCTTGCATGAATGAGATTATATAATTGTGATAAAATAAGCATGATGAAGCTATTGAATCCTAAATCTTGAAAAACCCTAATCTACTTTGTTAATGATGATGCCTTGGTATACAAGAAGGCTTGATGAACGAAAGTAGTGAGATTAGGGGATCGGGTGTCACGTTCTGACATCAGGATAGATATAGAGGATCGGGTGCCACGTTCCGTTACCAGGATAGTATATGAGGATCGGAGTGTCACATTCCGACACCAGGATAGTATATGGATCGGGTGCCACGTTCCGGTACCAGGATAGAATGAGGATCGGAGTGCCACGTTCCGGCACCAGGATAGAATATGGATCGTGTGTCACGTTCCGACACCAGGATAGTAAATGAGGATCGGATTGTCACGTTCCGACACCAGGACAGTAGCGGAGTGTCACATACCGACACGAGAGGAATAAAGATAATGAATCTTGAAAGATAGTACTTGATGTTGCTACAGATTGAGTATTGTAGTTGATTTTATGATATTATCTGATATATACTATTTTCTATTTTGAGTTGGCCGATAATACCTACTCAGTACTCGTGTTTTGTACTGACCCCTACTTGTATGTTTCTTTGTTTGTTATTTGTGGAGTGCAGCAAACGTACCGTCATCTTCAACTCAACCACAACTCTAGCCAGTCTTCATTACACCGGATTTTAGGGTGAGCTAATGCTTCTAGCTTGGACTGGATCTTCTTCTTCATGTCTTTATGCCTTGAAGTTCCGGCATGGACTAGATTTTTACTTATTTTATCTTCTTAGATACTCTTAAATTTAGTAATTTGAGGATAAATGTTCTTGTGATGATGACTTCTAGATTTTGGGAATAATAGTTGTTGAGTTTTTAGAAGTTATTGAATTGATTTTCATTAATGAGTTTAAGTCTTCCGCATTGTATATTGTTCATTATGTTTAAAATGTTGGGGTTTGATTGGTTGGTTCGCTCACATAGTAGGATAAGTGTGGGTGCCACTCGCGGCTCGGTTTTGGGTCGTGACAAACTTGGTATCAGAGCATTAGGTTCGTTGGTCTCATCACACAAGAATGAGTCTAGTAGGGTCTTAAGGAACGGTAGGGGGACACCTTTACTTTTCTTTGAGAGGCTATAAGACTTTAGTAAAATTCCATTCTTTCCTTCTTTCTTTCGTGCTATTACTTGGATCCAATTGGTATCTAGGTGATACTAATTGGTATCTGACCATCTTCACTCTATTTAGCAGATGGTTAGAACTAGAGCAACGACTGCGCCAACACAAACACCGGCAAGGCAAGATGCATCTAAGCCAGACAGTGGGGCTGTAGCTCGAAGAGGAGTAGTGGCAAGAGGCCGTGGAAGCGGTCGTGGGAGGACGTCCTCTAAAGGAAGAGGACAAGCACCTAGACCATCTGGTACTAGGGCGGTGACTCCTCCACCGACTGAGGAAGTGGTAGGAGAGGGTGAGGAAGGGGAGAATGAACAAGTGCAGAATGAGGAATTACCACCCCAACCTACCCCAGAGATGATTAATCAGGTTCTTGCTTATCTTAGCGGGTTATCTAATCAAGGCCAGACACCTCCAGTGTTTTCTGCACCAGCACCTCAGGTTCCGGAGGTACAACATGCAGCTACTGTAGCTCCCCGCATGGATGCCTCAATGGGAATAGGCACATTTCCTCGTCTGACTACAGGGCCTTTAATGACAAGTGATCAGCATGAACTTTTCAGTAAGTTCTTGAAATTGAAACCTCCAGTCTTCAAGGGTGCTGAATCTGAGGATGCCTACGATTTTCAGGTTGACTGTCATGAGCTACAACACACGATGGGTATAGTAGAACGATTTGTTGTTGAGTTTGTGACCTATCAGTTTCGAGGGAACGCCAAAATGTGGTGGCGGTCACATGTTAAGTGTCAACCAACTGAGGCACCACCTATGACTTGTGCATCATTCTCTAGCTTGTTTATGGAGATGTATATACCCCGTACTTTGAGGGATAGGAGGAGAGATGAGTTTCTAAGCCTAGAGCAAGGCAGGATGTCAGTTAATGCTTATGAGGCTAGGTTTCGTGCACTTTCCAGATATGCCACCCAGCTTTGTTTCAGTCCACAAGAACGGATTCGCCGTTTTGTGAAGGGGTTGAGGTCAGAGTTGTGGATTTCAGCCTTACAGGTAGCGGCTACAGCGAAATCCTTTCAGGAAGTGGTCGATTTCGTGATAGAGGTGGAGGGAGTGAAGCCAGATGACTTCACCATGGCATCGACATCAAAAAGGTTTCGTAAGGGAGGTGAGTTTAATGGTTCTTACTCTAGAGGACAGGGTTCATGAGGTTACTCAGTCCGACAAATTCAGTCCTCACTACAGACTGTAGTTGGGGGTCCACCTCAGACCGGTCAACATATCTCTGAGGTTGTAGGTTATTCCCAGACTTCGTCATTCTCACAGAGACCGATGCTTGAATCCAGAGAGTTTTATGGCTGTGAGGAGACTGGACACATTAAGAGGTATTGTCCAAAACAAAGTTACAGACCTCCCATAGTCAGAGGTAGAGGTTGTCATGGAAGAGGCCGTCATTCTGGAGGATGTGGTGGTCGAGGTAATGGTGGTCACCAAAACGGCCAGGGTGATGGGCAAACTGGAGCCACTACAACACAACATGGTAGGGGCAACAGACAGACAGGCGATAGGGCCCATTGTTACGCTTTCCCCGGGCGGTCTAAAGCGGAGACATCTGATGCTGTTATCACAGGTAATCTTTTGGTTTGTGATTGCATGGCTTCTGTATTATTTGATCCTGGCTCCACATTTTCATATGTATCTTCCTCATTTGCTACTGGTCTTAATTTACATTGTGAAGTACTTGACATGCCTATTCGTGTGTCTACTCCGGTGGGTTAGTCTGTGATAGTTGAAAGGGTATATAGGTCTTGTCTGGTGACGTTTGTGGGGAGTAATACTCATGTAGACTTGGTTATATTAGAAATGGTTGATTTCGATGTAATTCTGGGTATTACTTGGTTTTCTCCGAATTTTGCGATCTTAGACTGTAATGCAAAAACTGTAACGTTGGCCAAGCCTGGGAAAGATCCGTTAGTGTGGGAGGGCGACTACACTTCCACTCTGGTTCGTATCATCTCCTTTCTTCGTGCTAAGAGAATGGTTAGTAAAGGGTGTCTAGCTTTCTTGGCACACCTCAAGGATGACACTACCCAAGTACCTTCAATTGAGTCGGTTTCGGTAGTATGTGATTTTCTGGATGTGTTCCCGGCAGATCTTCCTGGTATGCCACCGGATAGAGACATTGACTTCTGCATTGATCTTGAACCGGGTACTCGCCTCATTTCTATACCCCCTTATAGAATGGCTCCCGCTGAGTTAAGAGAGTTAAAGGCCCAACTTCAAGATTTTTT
Source organism: Solanum peruvianum (assembly GCA_027705065.1). Lineage (NCBI taxonomy): Eukaryota > Viridiplantae > Streptophyta > Magnoliopsida > Solanales > Solanaceae > Solanum > Solanum peruvianum. The sequence continues at coordinate 11,367,237 of JAKWJD010001760.1, forward strand.
AAGCAAAGGCTTTATTAGACCAAGTTCATCTCCTTGGGGTGCTCCGATTTTGTTTGTGAAGAAGAAGGATGGAAGTTTTCGTATGTGCATAGACTATAGACAACTGAATAAGTTAACTATTAAGAACAAGTATCCTCTTCCCCGCATCGATGATTTGTTCGATCAGTTACAAGGTTCTTGTACCTTCTCAAAAATCGATTTGAGATCTGGTTATCATCACCTAAAAATACGGGCAATGGATGTGCCCAAGACTGCTTTTCGGACCAGATATGGGCATTAAGAGTTCTTAGTAATGTCTTTTGGGCTTATGAATGCCCCTGCTCCTTTCATGAGCCTGATGAATGGGATTTTTAAGCCATATCTGGATCTCTTTGTCATTGTATTCATCGATGATATATTGGTATACTCAAAGAGCCAGAAGGAACATGAGGAGCACTTGAGAATTGTATTTGAAATGTTGAGGGAGAAAAAGCTTTATGCCAAATTCTCCAAGTGTGAGTTTTGGCTAGATTCAGTGTCCTTCTTGGGGCACGTGGTTTCTAAGGATGGAGTGGTGGTGGATCCATCTAAGATTGAAGCAGTGAAGAGTTGGGCAAGACCCACTAATGTTATAGAGGTGAGGAGCTTTGTTGGTTTAGCTAGCTACTACCGCCGATTTGTCAAGGGATTCTCTTCCATTGCTTCCCAATTGACAAGCTTGACTAAGCAGAATGTTCCATTTGTATGGTCGGATGAATGTGAGGAAAGCTTTCAGAAGCTCAAGACTTTGTTGACTACTGCACCCATTCTCACCATGCCAGTAGAAGGCAAGAATTTCATTGTTTATTGTGATGCATCCTATTCGGGTTTGGGTGCAGTGCTAATGTAAGAGAAGAATGTAATTGCTTATGCTTCGAGGCAATTAAAAGTGCATGAATGTAATTATCCGACCCATGATTTGGAGTTGGCTGCGGTAGTGTTTGCATTAATGCAATGGAGACACTATCTATATGGGGTTAAGTGTGAAGTATACACGGATCATCGTAGCCTACAGTATGTCTTTACTCAGAAAGATTTGAATTTGAGACAGAGGAGATGGATGGAACTACTGAAGGACTACGATATCACTATCTTGTATCATCCGGGAAAGGCTAATGTTGTGGCACACGCCTTAAGTAGAAAGGCAGGAAGCATGGAAAGTCTAGCTCACTTACAGGTTTCTAGACGCCCATTGGCTAGAGAGGTTCAGATTCTGGCTAATGACCTTATGAGGTTAGAAGTAAATGAGAAGAGAGGATTTTTGGCTTGTGTGGAGGCAAGATCTTCCTTTCTTGACAAGATTAAGGAAAAGCAGTTTAATGATGAGAAACTGATTCGGAACCGAGATAAAGTGTTACGAGGAGAGGCTATAGAAGCACAGATCGATGAGGAAGGTGTTTTGAGAATTAAGGGAAGGGTATGTATACCCCGCGTCGATGATTTGATTCACACCATTCTTACAGAGGCTCATAGTTCAAGATATTCTATACATCCTGGTGCAACCAAGATGTACCGTGACCTAAAGCAACACTTTTGGTGGAGTAGAATGAAGCGCGACATTGTTGATTTTGTTGCCAAATGTCCAAATTGTCAGCAAGTAAAGTATGAACACCAGAGGCCCGGAGGAACACTTTAGAGAATGCCCATTCCTGAATGGAAGTGGGACAGAATTGCAATGGACTTCGTGGTTGGTCTTCCAAAGACATTGAGAATGTTTGATTCTATTTGGGTAATTGTGGACAGATTAACTAAGTCTGCTCACTTCATACCGGTAAAGGTGACCAACAATGCAGAGAAGTTAGCCAAACTCTATTTCTCCGAAATTGTTAGATTGCATGGAGTTCCACTTTCCATCATATCAGATAGAGGTACGCAGTTTACTTCTATGTTTTGGAAAACATTGCATGCTGAATTAGGTACAAGGTTGGATCTTAGTACCGCGTTCCATCCTCAGCTCGACGGTCAGTCTGAGCGAACGATTCAATTGTTGGAGGATATGCTTCGTGTATGTGTGATAGAATTTGGTGGTCATTGGGATAACTTCTTACCCTTAGCGGAGTTTTCATACAATAATAGCTATCACTCAAGCATAGGTATGGCCCCATTTGAGGCACTGTATGGGAGGAGATGTAGGTCTCCCATTGGTTGGCTTGATGCATTTGAGGTTAGACCTTGGTGTACTGACCTTTTGAGGGATTCATTAGAGAAGGTGAAATCTATTCAAGAAAATCTTTTAGCGGCTCAAAGCAGGCAAAAGAAATATGCAGATCAAAAGGTTAGAGACTTGGAGTTCATGGAGGGTGAACAAGTCTTGTTGAAGGTTTCGCCCATGAAAGGGGTGATGCGGTTTGGTAAAAGAGGCAAGCTTTGTCCAAGGTATATTGGTCCCTTTGAAGTTCTGAAGCGCGTGGGGGAGGTAGCTTATGAATTAGCCTTGCCCCCAGGACTGTCCGGAGTGCATCCGGTATTTCATGTGTCTATGTTGAAAAGATACCATGGGGATGGAAACTACATCATTCGTTGGGATTCGGTTCTGCTTGATTAGAATTTGTCTTATGAGGAGGAACCTATTGCTATTTTAGATAGAGAGGTCCGCAAGTTGAGGTCGAGGGAGATTGCATCCATCAAGGTTCAACGGAAGAATCGGCCGGTTGAAGAGTCCACTTGGGAGCAGGAGGCTGATATGCAAGAAAGATACCCACCTCTGTTTACACATTCAGGTACTCCTTTTCGCCCTTGTTTCTTTTCTTGTGATCGTTCGAGAACGAACGATGGGTAAATTGGTATCTATTCTAACGACCTGTTTAGTTGTTTTGAGCGGCATATTTTATTTCTGGAAAAACTGGCTGAGTCGACGAAACCCACGATGGACCGTCATGGGCACGACGGACCGTCAAGGGGGTCTCGTTCCAAAACACTTAGAATTTTGAAATTTTGGAACTGAAATTGACTCTCTGAACTTCACGACAAAGTGGCAGGATGGACCGTCACAGGCGTGACGGGCCGTCACAGACCCTTAGTAAAAAATTCAGTCTCTGAACTTCGTGACGACATGGCAGGACGGACCGTTGTGGGCACGACGGATCGTCACAGACTTTTCAAGGAAATTGAGTCTCTGAACTCTATGATGGAAGAAGCAGGATGGACCGTCGCAGGCACGACAGGCCGTCACAGGCTGCGTAAACCCTGACTGGGTCGGATTTCTGTTAAATATTTTAAGGGGCGTTTTGGACTATTCCTGCTATAATAATAAATTTAGTGGGTTAATGTTAATAATTTAATTACTTGGGGGTTAAAAGAGATAACCTTGAGTTAAGTAGTGGGTTAATTCCTCATCTTTTATACTTAATTATATGCTAATTAGGGTAAAAGAAAGAGGGTTTGAATAAGAAAAATAGAAAGAACAAGGAGAGGGACAGAGAACGATCGAGAAAGAGGGAAACGAAGAGGAAACAAAGCTTTGGGAAATTGCTTGCTTTATCACGAATCTTCGGTTGAGGTAGGTTTTTGTTTATGCTATTCATAGTAAACTCTTAATAGCGAATGATATGTATTGGTAGTATTGTAAACCCTTCTATATGCTTAATTGTATGCTTGCATGAATGTGATTATATAATTGTGATAAAATAAGCATGATGAAGCTATTGAATCCTAAATCTTGAAAAACCCTAATCTACTTTGTTAATGATGATGCCTTTGTATAAAAGAAGGCTTGATGAACGAAAGTAGTGAGATTAGGGGATCGGGTGTCACGTTTTGACACCAGGATAGTAATAGAGGATCGGGTGCCACGTTCCGGTACCAAGATAGTATATGAGGATCGGAGTGTCACGTTCCGACACCAGGATAGTAAATGGATCGGGTGCCACGTTCCGGTACCAGGATAGAATGAGGATCGGAGTGCCACGTTCCGGCACCAGGATAGAATATGGATCGGGTGTCACGTTCGGACACCAGGATAGTATATGAGGATCGGAGTGTCACATTCCAACACCAGGATAGTATATGGAGCGGAGTGTCACGTACCGACACGAGAGGAATAAAGATAATGAATCTTGAAAGATGTTAATATACTCAATTTAATGAACATATTTCCCAAATGAGTATGGTATTGAGGCTTGAGTCCTCATGGGTGTACTTGGCGTTACTTATTAATGATTATAGTAGGTGATGTTGCTACAGATTGAGTATTGTAGTTGATTTTATGATATTATCTGATATATACTATTTTCTATTTTGTGTTTGTCGATGATACCTACTCAGTACTCGTGTTTTGTACTGACCCCTACTTGTATGTTTCTTTCTTTGTTATTTGTGGAGTGCAGCAAACGTACCGTCGTCTTCAACTCAACCGCAACTCTAGCCAGTCTTCATTACACCGGATTTCAGGGTGAGCTAATGCTTCTAGCTTGGACTGGATCTTCTTCTTCATGTCTTGATGCCTTGAAGATCCGGCATGGACTAGCTTTTTACTTATTTTAGCTTCTTAGATACTCTTAGATTTAGTAATTTGAGGATAGATGTTCTTGTGATGATGACTTCCAGATTTTGGGAATAATAGTTGTTGAGTTTTTAGAAGTTATTGAATTGATTTTCATTAATGAGTTTAAGTCTTCCGCATTGTATTTTGTTCATTATGTTTAAAATGTTGGGGTTAGATTGGTTTGTTCGCTCACAGAGTAGGATAAGTGTGGGTGCCATTCGCGTCTCGGTTTTGGGTCTTGACAACCTTGTTCGAGCATCATTATCTTTGATATGCTCAATAGTTGCAAATATGAATTCTATAGAATCTTCTGAGAGTACTCTGATAGATTGGCTATCACAATGACAAAATGCTCTTTGGCAATTGCATTCTTGTCCACTATCTTGAGCAATACTAAGGAACTCTTCTTCCTCAGTTTCTTCTTCTGAAGAGGAAGATTAATCTGATTCTTGTTCGTTTAATACAGACAAAAACTTTTCCTTAGTTTCTTCATCTACTTCAAGAAGATTGATCTTCTTCCTTTTTCTTCTGTTTCTTAGACAATCAGGAGACTTGTGTCCAGACTTTCCACAAGTCAAACACATGTCTTCGTTAGATGTGTTGCGAGAAGTTTTCTTACTTCTCTTTCTTTTAGAATATCCTTTCCCTTTTGAGAATCTTCTTTCAGGAGAAGAATTTACAGATTGTTCTTTCTTTGAAACCTTTCTTGCTTAAGGGGGTTTTAGGCTTGGGAAACCAAAGTCTTAACAAAAACATCCAAGTTCATTACTTGAAATTTTTTATCTTTCCTAAGTTGTTCCTTTAGCTTCAAATCAGTAGATAGCTCCATTGCTACGAAATGAATCAAACTGGGAAGATCTCCATAAGTCATTTCTGAATATGGAATTTTACCTTCACATCAATCTCTTATTTTGGAGCGAACCTTTTCCGCAAAATGAGGAGGTAATCCACAGATGAATATCTCTTTCCAATAATCATTATTGCAGTCATCTCTTAGCATGACCTTTGTAATAAACATATTTTTATACTATCTGAAATCTGTCATTTTTTTGCAGTAAAGATTGTTTTATATTTCCAAACTTCTGTATTGATATAATCGTGGTTCTCCCACGAAATGTTTAGCAATGCTGTAAAGTAGAGTTGCAGTTGCATCCTCAACTACCTCTAAAGATGTAGTAGTTTGACCTCCTTCAGTCTTAACAACATTCTTTCTTGCAACAGCATGAAGAATCTCATTTTTATTTTGTTTTATGAGATAATTGTCCCACCAATTTTTTAGAGTACCTGTAAAACCTGCAATTAGCTGCTTGCTTATCGGTGGCACTCTTTCATTTATAGTCTATGATGTTCATTCCTATCTCTTGGAGTTTTTTATAGAATTGACTATCAGCCATACCATCTATATTCTATTCTGGTATACCTGTACCATTTGCAACACTCTGGGATGCATATTGTTCTCTTCAAACTGGATATCAGGAAAAGAACATCAGGGATAAATGTTTTTGGAGTGAGGAAGTGTATCCTTTATAGCTCCAACCTTATCACCCTGAGAAATATTACTCCTTTTAAGTTGCTCATTAGTCCTTTCTAGGATTTTTGGAGAGTTTTTGAAATCATTTGCTGGCTTAGGAAAATCCGTTGGGGAAAATTTATGGATTTCGAAGATAGGATTGGTCTCTAAGTTGAAACCAGATTTGGAAGAACTGGGTTTGTTACCAATCTGGCTGGTACAACTATAACAATACTTTGAATCCTCAAATTGTTTGGAAACAACATCAAGAACCTGGTTAGTATAACTATTTTGTTCAAAAACATTGTTTTTTTCTTCAATAGTCACAAAGTTGTTTTCCTTATGTTTTGTTGGTTTTTTAAAGGCGCTGCTTTCAAAACATATTTTCTATAAGTGATGTTTATACCTTCAAGAGGAGGAGTAACACTTTCGACAACCTTGTCTTTGGTAGGCCATTTGTTACCAAAACCTGAAGCGATGAATTGGATACACAGATTTGTCTTGTAGATTCAAACCATTTGAAGAATTCAATTTCTATTTTGAATCTCTTCATATCTTTAACACATTTGTCTTTGAACAAGACTCTCTGATCTGTTGTGTATGTATGTACATACCGAACTTTCTTTAAAGCATGCTTAGGGCTCATCCACCACTTATTAATCTTTTCTATGTTAGGAGTAAATTTTTCGACTGACTTAATAACTCCTGTAGAATTCTTTTTCTTATGAGGAGGATCTTTCATTTCACTAGGAGTAGGACTTCCTTGAAAAGAAGAATCATTATAAAACTTGGGGACGGTTTGGGTGAAATCTACCCTGCGGAATTTACCCTGTTGTTCTGAAAGCTCAGTGTTTTCATACAAATCTTCTTCTCCCTCCCGGGTCCTCAAACTATAAGGTCTAGCCATAGACATTCTTCTACTAGAAGACTCATGGCCGAAAGAATTGTATCTTAGAAACTTAAGGTTAACAGATCCATCCGCAAATTGAAGAATACTTTATAGGGAAGACATAGAAGGTTGAACCGGAAGGGGTTTGGTGATAGATTCAAATTTCCAACTTTCATCGAAAAGAATCTCATTCCACTTTAATATTTTGGGCACAAAAGTAGTGCTATGCTGTTGGTTAGGTTCTATAAGCATAGTAACACCTTTGGGACTAGAGTTAATTGTCTTTGGGGCAATAGTGGTTTTCATTAGCTTGTAATATAGTCGATATATTACAGCTAAATCTCTGGTTCCTAATTTGCTATTCATATTCTTGGTTTTGACATTAAGTCTCAAGGTAACACGAATGTTAGGGTCTTCTATCTCTACAGAGAAATTAGGATAACAATTGAAATAAACTGGCCCGTGAGCTAGATTACTTTCTATGATTCCTAACAACGAATCATCAACATTGAGAAGTCTATCATCTCTAAGAATTAAATAAATAGGAATATTTAAGAATGTACGGAAAAAGAGGTTTAACAGCTACTTGTACAAGACCAATATGAAGAAATTTAAATTCTTTCCTATATCTGTCTATGTCAGCAGCAATCAACAATTTAATAGTCACTAAAGATTTATAAATTGCAAAGGTTGATTCACATGTTTTTATATTAAAACTTTTAAACAAACTAAAATCACCTATGTGGTAAATCTTATTAATCGGTTCTTTAGGGATGAACCAATTTTGTAAACGCTATCTTCTTTAGATATAGAACTATTAATAGAGTTAACAATATTATTGCTATTCATGAGAACAAATAGTTGTCTTTAGGCATGAAAGAACATCAGGGATAAATTAATCAATAAGAATCTGGCGAGGTTCAATTCCCATGTACGCTAGCATGTTTTGGGTCACTTTTCCTGGTGATTCCACCTCTTTCATGATTCTCACAAGATATATGTCAATTAAAGCTAAAGTTCCCATGAATGAATGCGGCCAACATCAAATGATGCACATAATGAAATGAATGATACAAAAGGCAGTTATGATATGATGATTAATAGGTGAGCTAGACTTAAGTAATGACACTAGGTTATTCTTGATCATTGCACAACAAACCCGATGAAAGTCTTAAACTATATCCTAGGTATAACTAGTGTTTACACTAGCCTAGGAAAGAAATGAAATGCAGTATGATGAATGAATGAAGCAGACTCTGTGCTTTCTAAAGAAGTCTCCCTATTCGTGGTCCAATATGTAGAGCCCTCGTTTTGGGGATTCTTAATGTCAAGTCCATGTTCCAAGGTCTCATGGCATATTAACGAATGACATGAAAAATGTTATGTGTTATATGCAATATTTTATGTGCTATGTGCAAGATGTTATGTGTTGTGTGCAATATGATAAGTATGATGATGCATGTTACTCTCATGGCATGACTTTCCTTATCCAAATTTGGCAAGTCCACTGATTTTCCTAATTCAATCCATGCAAGCATATAACTTGACTTTCCATCATCATGTTGTTAGGAAAGAGTTGTTCTTACACATGCATGACCTTGGTGTGTGCTTGCATATACCCATATAGTGCAAGTGTGTACTAATCCCATAAAATTCGACAAGTTTAAGTGCAGGCAAAGGTGGACGCTAGAGCTTACAGGTTGACGTTGTTGCGATCTAGACGTGGATCTTTCATCCTGAGTTGGTAGTCCCTCATGCTTTCGAGGATGTCTACTGTTATTATCTAGCTTAGATGTAGGCTTTATTTAGTGGAGTATGTTCCGCTAGTGTTTCTTTCTACTTTCATTTTAGACTTTGTATTGGTGTGTTTTGGCAAGAATACGTTTAATGCAATTATGAACTATTTCTTTCATTTGATTATCTCTATATTAGATGGTTGATTTCTAAATGCCTATCATGTTAAGTTTAAGAGGTTTAGCATGAAATAAGAAAACAAAAAATTCAAATTTTCAGCTAAAATTAACCTAGAATAAGTAAGATGATGTATGTAGGCTTGTTTGCGACATCTCAGAGGTCAACGACTTCAGTCTCGTCTGGGGTATAGATTCCGGTCGTGAAAGTCAATATCCACATAAGTGAAAATGTAAATGTAAACATCAACATTAACGTAAATGTCAATGTAATTGTCAATGTGAACGTCAACGATAAAATCAATGATAATGTGAATATGAACGTGAACACGAACATAAACACCGATGTGAACTTTAACGTCAATATTAACCTGAATTTTAATGTGAACCTAAATGTAAGCATCAACATGAACATCAAAGTTAACATGAATTTCAACGTAAATGTGGGCGTGAATATGAATGTGAACATTAAAATTCAATGTCAAAATGAACGTCAATGTTAACGTCAATGTCAATGTGAAAGTCAATGTGAACGTGAACATGAACGTCAATGTAAATGTCAGCTTGAACGTCAACTAAAACATCAGTGTGAATGTCAATATCAATGTAAACATCAACGTGAACGTAAACATAAATATCAACATGAACGTCAACATGAAAATTAATGTCAATGTGAACGTCAATGATAACATTAACATCAACGTGAATGTCAATGTGAACGCTAACGTGAACGTGAATATGATCGTCAATCTTAACATGAATATTAACATGAACTTCAACATCAATGTGAATGTGAACATGAACGTGAATGTTAATGTCAACATGAACGTCAATGTAAACGTCAACGTGAAAGTCAATGTAAACATCAATGTGAACGTCAATATTAACATGCATGTCAACGTGAACATACACAAAAACGTATACATGAAAGTCAACGTGAATTTGAATATCAACGTGTATGTCAACTTGAAAGTGAAGGTAAATGTTAATGACAACATAAACGTGAATTCAATGTCAACTTGAACATGATCATTATTGTCAAAGTAAAACATCAATGTCAATGTGAACGCCTATGTGAACACAAACATGAACGATAATGTGACCCTCAATTTGAACATGAACATCAACGTGAATGTGAACGTCAATGTCAATGTGAACGTCAATGTAAACGTAAATGTGAATGTTAACGTGAAGGTGAGCGTGAACATGAAAGTGAACAATCAATGTGAACTTTAATATAAACGTCAATGTAACACTTTAACGGAAAAATAAATGTGAACTTCAACTTGAACGTGATCATTAACATAAATATTAACACGAACGTAAATGTAAATGTGAACATGAATGTCAATGTTGATGTGAACATCAATGTCAACGCCAACGTCAACGTCAATATCAACGTCAACATGAACGTGAATGTGAACGTCAACATCAATGTGAATGTCAATGAAAAGGTTAACGTAAACGTACACTTGAACATCAATGTGAACATTTAACGTCATCATAAACGTCAACCTGAACATCAACATAAACATAAGCATAAACGTCAACATAAATGTCAACATAAACATCAAAGTCAATGATAAAGTGAATGTGAACTCAACATCAATGTCAACTTCCACGTTAATGTGAACGTCAATCTTTTTTTGGAGCGTACGTTGGTCAGCAAGATTCCGGAAGGTCGCTGTAGCCAGGAGGGTGTATTGACCTGTTAGGATGGTGTTCGCGTAGCTAAGACGACTCTAAGAAAAGAACTAATTGTAAAACAAAGAAAACCTCTCTTAGAAAAATTATTTGGATCTTAAATTGTATACTAATATTCTTTATTTATTTTCCAGCATGTTAATTATTATTCTTACTTGTTAAATTTATTTTTGTCGCGTAAGTCCAATAGAAGTATATTCTAAATCAAATGGATAGAAACCAAAATATTTTAAACAATATTAATTTGTCTTCACAATCTACAAAGATTGCTAAAATTGAAAATAATTTACAATACAGGAGTATTCCAGAAGAACCTTTCAAATGAATTTAGCACTTAGGTAATTTCAGTTATCTTACTCGTTGTAATATTAAGACTTGTGAGTCTACTATTGCTATTAATAATTATTTAGAAATTATTCATCCCCTTAAATAAAATGATGTAGATTGTTATAAATCTATTTTTAATTATTCGCATATTTGTTTAGTTCAAATTGTTGTTAAGCCTTTATATATAAAAAGACTTCATATTCCTGTTTGTGTCCTCTTTAGAGATGACAAATTTTTAAATTTTGATGATACCTTATTAGGAGTTTTGAAGAGTAACCTTGCTGATGGGCCAATTTACTTTAATTGTTATCCTAAATTCTCTGTTGAGATTAATGATCCTAATTTCATATATTATTTGACACTCAATGTCAAAGCCAAAAATCTGAATAGCAAACTCAATACTCATGAAATAGCTATTATTTACCCATTGTATTACCGTTTTATGAAAACTCAACTTGCTCCCAAAGCTCGCCATGAGAGCATAGGGGGTGATACTATGCTTAAGGAATCCAACCATGAACATAATTCTATCTTTGTTCCTAGAACTTTGTTATGGAAAGATATACTCTCCAATAATGATTGACATTTTGAGAATATAACTAAACCCTTTGCTTCACCTTGTGTGTCTTTATCTTTCGTCGAGTTTTACATGTTTGTTTTTTATGAAACCAATATGGTAGATACTAAAATCGTATATAAACATATTTGTGGTGGAAACGTCCGGGTTTAACTCCATGCAGGATCCGCAAGGGTCCCTAAAGGAGGAACCCAACATTGGAGTTCAACACAGGCTGCAGTGGCCAAAGGATGACCCAAAGGATGGCCGGTCGACTAGGCAACAGTTTGTCGATGGCTATCGTCAATGGATCCAAGTTGATTGAAGGTGGAGGATTATCTGAAGCAACCAATGAGACCCTCATGTACAGGACGTGGGGGAGACCATGGACCGTCGATACATCCATTGATGGGTCTGTATGTTTTCTGCCAGCTTTTTATTAAGTTTAGGGGTGAAGTTATAAATTCACCCCAAGCCCCTATAAGTATTTGGACAGTTTTTTTGAGTATTTATGGGTATTTTGAAGAGTATATAAGTCATTAAAATCTCATTATAACCCTAACACCCAAATCAAAACAATTCCCTCCAAAAGTTTCTCCAAAAACCTCCATGAGAGTTCAAAGTGAAAATGGATCTTGAAGATTGGTCTTCAATGGAGTTTATTATTCAATTATATTTGATTCTTCTTCTAATAAGGTATGGGATTTATTCATCTAACTCATACTATCACCTTAGATCCAATCTCAAAAATTATTTTCAAAGATTTCAAAACGTTGAAAAAGTCCAAATTTCTACTCTAAGTCTTCAGTTCTTGCATAAATGGTTTCCAAAAGTTTTTATATGATTAAATTGATGTATAATTGATGTTTTCCAATGAAATTATCCATGGAAACTTTATCTTCTCAAATCTCTAAATTTCACTAAAAAATGGGTGAATTGATTTTGCTGTGATATTCATGAATTCATGTGTAAATTGTTATGGGCTTTTGGTTAATGTATAGATTATGTATGTATGGTTTATACGATGTTTCAATTTTATTAATAACGAAAAATCTTATAGCTATTGCATGCAAAGCTTATTGAATTGATATTGACTTAATACTTATACATTCTTGTGTAGATTTCTATGGAATTTCTAATGATGTAAGAATTGTATTCAATTGATATCTTATTTGTTTTAGATTTATGATATTTATTAAATTGACTTAGATTTCATTGAGCATTATAGTTTATGCATTGAATTGATATTCATGGTCATGGGTAAGGGCCTTATGGTATCGAATTGGATGACTTATCTTTCGAAACGAAGTGGTAAGATGGAGTGGGGTATGCTACCCTAATTCCTTTTGATTAATGTTAATTAGAATTCAATTATGTTGTGATAGGTATGGTCCACTATGTGAATTGTTTTGTTCTTGTCGGCGTTACTTTATGCAATATGATGATCTTGCATTGTCGGCACTACTTTAAGTACTATGATATTTTGTATTGTTGTTTTATGTGAAATATGACTGTATATATAGATATTTTAAGCAATGTGAAAGTATGTGTTCTTTCTATGTATGTTAGGAAATAATGTAGACTATGACTATTTGCTTCTATACGTAATCTCAGGGTTGATACATGGCTATTCCTACATGACTATTTGAGTCTATAATAGTTATTTTGATTATTACATGGTAGTGTGTAGGTTGAATTAAAGATGATAATGGTTATTCATATGTTCTTATAGAATGACTAGTAATATGTGTTAAGGTGAAGTGTGTGGTTTCTTGTCCTGATTGACTTGTGTCCCTTACTTGATACTTGTATGAATATGAATATGTGATGTTTTGACTTAGGATGCTAAAGTCTCTTAGTTTTGTATGTATGAATGACATTTGACCTTAAATGATGTTAATAGAGTCCTTTATGTGAAACCTTGAACCTAGTTATAAGGTTTTATATGTTCAAGTAAAGGAATGATGGACATAAGGTTTATTGGCTAGAATGGCATCATATAAAACCTTAGCAGAGTTCTCATGAGCTTCTTGTCGCCATTGAAAGGTATCCCTAAGAGGACATCATTTGTTGGGTAAATGTGATTGGGTTATAAACTGGTTATGGAATCCTTTTATGTGAACCATTAATGCAAATTACTCTATGACAACGAAGTCTAGCATCAAGTGAGTATGGTAAGGGGGAAATCTCTAGTTAAATATCAGACTAGATTACAAATCATGTCCTTGATACTCATTAACGATGTGCCTAAATGGGAGTTGTCCTAGTTCTACCCTTGGCAAGTATAAAACCCTCATCAGAGTAGGTTAGAACTCCAGATTCCATGAGTTCATACAATGGTTTATGTAGGTTATTGCCTATTGTCATAATATGAGTTACTTACTAGCATTAGAGAAATTCTATGAAGTTTAGGTTTTGGTATGGGACGCTATCTAGACACTGCACAATAGGCTTTGAACATGTTAGTAAGAGTCCCTTGGTCTTGTCTAAGACCATTTCTGAAATGTCATTTTTATGGTGAATGAGTCTTAAATGAACTATTGAATTAATTAATTAAGTTAGGAAGTATGTTAAATGAAGTACAACTTATCTAGAGTAGTTAAGGGTTGTCTAGTTAAGGTATGAAGGTGGCATTTGAATGGTCACTTCTTATCTTACCTAGATAAGTCTTAAGAATGACTATAGTAAGATAAGTTAGTTCATTATGTGGACATGATCTAAGCCTTAGGTTTTCTTAAGGATTACTTAGGTAATCTTGAAGAGGTCATTCATGGACGTTATCTTCTTGATTTACTTAAAAGTCAATGTGGATGTAAACTTAAACATCAGCTTGAACTCAACCAAAACATCAGCGTAAATGTCAATGTCAACGTCAACTTCAACGTGCATGGCAATGTGAACGTTGATGTTCACATTCATATTGACGTTTTCATTCACGCTGATGTTCACATTGATGTTGACATTCACGTATACATTCACATTTACATGCACGTCAATATTGACATTCACATTGACGTTTGCATTAAATTTAACGTTGACGTTTAAGTTGTCAATCACGTTGACGCTCACATTGATGTTAACTTGGATGTTTACCTTAACGTTAACGCTCACATTCAAGTTCATGTACACGTTGACGTTGATGTTCATGATGATGTTCACATTTACGTTGATGGTTACATTGACATTCACGTTAGCATTCACGTTGACATTCACATTGATGTTAATGTTCAGGTTGACGTTCATGTTGATGTTTACATATACATTCAACTTTACATTGACGTTGACGTTTAAGTTTACATTGACTTTTATGTTCAACTTGACGTACATGTTGATGTTAAAATTAAGCTAATATTCACACTGATATTTTTGTTTACGTTCAAGTTGATGGTTACGTTGACGTTGACGAAGATGTTCACATTGACATTTAAATTGACATTGGCGTTTATGATGCCATTTACATTGACGTTGAAATTTACGTTGACATTGATATTGACGTTAATGTTGACATTGATGTTGACGTTAATGTTCACTTTGACATTTACGTTCGCGTTCACATTGACGTTTATGTTCACATTTACGTTCAAATTTATGTTGACAATGACGATCACATTCAAGTTGACATTGACATCACGTTTATATTAACGTTAACATTAACGTACACGTTGATGTCCACATTTACGTTGACGTTCACATGCACGCTCTCGTTGACTTTTTCATTCACGTTGATGTTCATGTAGATGTTCACATTCACACTCACATTCACGTTAACATTCACATTTATGTTCACTTTGATGTTCACATTGACGTTGACGTTCACATTTATATTCACGTTGGCTTTCATGTTGAAGTTCACATTGATATTTTCGTTTATGTTCACATTTATATTCACATTTATGTTGACAATGATGATCATGTTCAAGTTGACATTGATGAACATGTGGCTGTTCACGTTTACATTGACGTACACATTGACGTTGACATTCAATTTAACATTGACGTTGATGATGATGTTGATGTTTACGTCGACGTTCATGTTGATTATGACATTGATGTTCACGTTAGTGTTTATGTTTATGTTCACATTGACTTCAAATTTATGTTGATGTTCTTATTGACATCTATGTGCAAGTTCACATTCACGCCCACATTTATGTTGACATTAATGTTCACGTTGACGTTCATGTTGATGTTTACATTGATGTTCATGTTGATGTTCAAATTGACGTTCAAGTCGATGTTCACATTGATGAACACGTTGACGTTCACACTCACGCTCACATTCATGTTGACATTTACATTCACATCTATATTTACATTCATATTGACGTTGACATTGACATTGATGTTTACAATGATGATCAAGTTAAACTTGAAACTGACACACACATTTATATTCATATTTACATTGACGTTTACATTTACATTCATGTTAAGATTGACATTAAGTTGACGTTCACATTGATGTGATGTTAACATTGACGTTTACATAGACGTTTGGATTAACATTGACGTTCAATGTCACATTGACATTGACATTCATGTTTATGTTGATGTTGACATAAGGTTCACGTAAGTGTTTACATTGATGGTGACATTGACGTTACTGTTCATGTTGATTTTGAGATTCATGTTCACGTTCACGCCCACATTTACGTTGATGCTCTTGTTCACGTTGATGTTCATGTTGATGTTTAAGTTTACACTTATGCGGATATTGTCACACCAGGGTCCTACACCCTAGATGAGACCAGTGTCGTTAACCTCTCAGAGTTCGTAGACAAGCCTCTTCTTAGCTTTCACCACAATCATACGGTTTAATTTAGGAGAAAATTTATAACTTTTTATTAGTACAAAAGTTTACTTAGATTTCATAGTTCTTGCATAAGAGTGATATACTAAGAGCTCAAAATAAAAAACCATGTATTAACAGATTGAACAATTGAGATGAAGAATCCATAATATCATTAATAGTTGCAAAAACGGCCTTAATATGAAAGATTGAACAAATTTTTGAAAGGAAATTTTAGGGAGAACATCCACTAGCTATGTATAATATACTTAAGCTAGAGAATAAAGAGTAGGCACCCTCGAACTCAGGAGGTCCTACCAAAGTCGTGAGGTACTAGTGTAAACGGCTTCAACTGATCTTCAATCTTCTTCAAGGACTTGAACCTAAAAAAATAGTAATTTTTATGGGTTAGTACACACTTTTACTAAGTATTGGTGTCTTCACATAAACATATAAGGACTATGCATGATCAAGGAAATCTCTTCTTATAGAAACATACCATTTCTGGAAAGTGAAGTCACTTCACTTTCCTAATTAATTATTTATTAATGATGATATGAGTATAACATATATTCATTCATTTAAAACAAAAAAATTAATTTTATATATGAAAATAATTCCTTGAAATCATTAACATAATTTTAGAACTACTCAAGCAAAATTTAATATTTTTTCTCCACTTAGTCTGAGAGCTCCCTATCCCAGCATTAGTTTATTTTTAAGTATTTTCTTCGTTGTTGTGTAGTTCAATGATATCCTTGATCCTTTGTTTTACTTACGAGTGCAATGATTTATTGTACTCACATTACTACGATAAATCAAGTAAGTAATGCAAAAGACTAAGGAAATGAATTGACTACCCTACTCACAAGTTATTCTTTCCATTCTTTTTCAATTTGTCATGAAGTCCTTATAAGCCAATCTATATTGTCTATGCCCATGTATTGATTATTTTCATAATAAAAAGATGCTAGGACATATATTCATACTCTAATTGATGAGTCACTATGTTGTTTTCCCTTTATTGACATAAGCCAATAACTGTTAAAACTTCATGATTTGATATACTTATGCTTTTGCTTACTTAGTTCACTTTGAACTTACATTTCTTCTTCTTTAATCTCATCTATACTTAGAACATGCTGGGTTGACTTGGTACATTATTTTAACACTTCCCATGGGATCTTTCTATGCAATGTCTAAGAATGACTTACATCATTACTTAGTCTAAACTCACCCTTTGGTCATCATATCTGAACACCCCTCATATTTCTTGTTCTTTCTTTCTTTCGTTATTACTTTCTTAAAAAAAATCTTTAGCATTTAACTGACATATAACATATGTGCTAACATGAAATCCAGTGTCTTCCCCATACTGAAAAGAGGTGGTTCACTGCCCAATGTCAAACCAAAGACTTCCTAGCTTTCTTTTGTTGATCAACTAGCTAGTAACCTGCGCCGGCGACATAGTTCAAACACTAGGAGAATTTAAAGACCCTTATCCACCTTGGTAGTAGTCTCATCTCATGAGGCTTACATGTGCTTGCACAAGTGCATTACAAGTCTATCGTTTCTTAGCTCAATTTATCATATTCTACAACTTTTAGAGTTGAGTCATACATTATGAAAGCTTGATTATAGTATGAGGTATGCTTATATCAAAGTATGATATGTCATCCCTTTATATACTTGATGAATGTGAACTTAAATTTTACATTATCATTATGGTATGAATGAGACTTGTCTCACAATTTGTAACACCCTCTTATGTGTGTATCTTCAACATATTTATTAAGGTGAAAGCGAGACTTGTCTCACTTACTTTAACACCCCATTCTATGTCAATTTCATAACCCATAAGCTTTTAGTTATTTCAGTACTCACCTTATATTGTTCAATGTTATTTGGTAGTTTTGTACCATTCTTTATGAAAGTTATACATACTTATTCAATGTGCTACTAGGTTCAAAAGGTCATTTAGATAGGGTATGTTGGGACTTGTCCCAATCATTAGCATACCCTAGGTTATGAGTTCATTGGGTTAAATATTTTCAAGTCAATCTTTAAAGTTATTTGGCCTTATAATATTGGTATGACTTAGTCATTGGCCAATTTTATTAAATATTTTGGAAATAATATTGCTGGCCAATATATTGGGATAAACCAAACTTTCACTAAACACTTGTCATGATATAATCACTAGCCAAGTCAATTAACTTCATGTATAAATTATATTAATCTGATCATTTTAAGCAAGCCAACTTTTAATATTTTATAAGATTATAAGAACAATTTAGTGCTTAGTTTGGCAAAACTATAAAGTTGATTTGGCATTAAATATTCATTAACTAACTTTGATTCTCATTCTTATTTCTTCTTTGACACATTGCATTCCAAACACTTACAAATAAATCTAATGTAAAACACAAATAGAATAGAAACCTTAATTCCTTTCAACAGTAAACAGAATTTCATAAACAACTTATAACAATTTAATCTTCTCGAACATAGTTAGGCATTTATCATACGGATCAAACCTATAGGTCTCATTAAAAATTATCAAATTACAGAAACCTACATATAATGATCAGTTAGTACCACATACCAACAACATGCTTGATATTTCATTATACCTACTACTAGAATCAGAAATAGGGAGAACTAGGAAAATGAACTTTCAAAAATTTCATTGGGAACAACCTTAGTTTCGGTTTTTCTTGATTTCAAAACGTTTGGAAAGCCTCCTGGGGAAAGGAATACAAGAGATAAAACCCATACCTTATTGTAGAATTTAATCTACAAAGATCACCCTATACTTTGCACAAAAATCTTGAAGAGTTGCCTTGAAATCGCCTAAGGACAACCGAGAGTATTTTTCTCTTTTTCTTATGTTTGTTCACTATTTTTGAGTTTCAACGTGAGTCTAGGTATTAGAAACTGAATATTGACTAATTCAACGTAGGGTAATTAATTAATAAATAAATCAATTAGATAATTACCAAAATGCCCCTCCTAAATTTACTAACAATAGGAAAGCATTTAACTTAGCCAAATTCTAAAAATTTGCTAAGGTCTCGGTTTGACCATGAAATATAAATAATTAATTATGTTAATAATTTAATTAATTAAGTTATATAGGTTAATTACTAAAGTACCCCTAAGTAACTAAGACAATAACCAACCCCTTTGGACCATTCTAGGGTAGGTACTAGGATATTTCTTTTGTTAGTTAGTCGACTAGTGTTAACCCGGTTAGGTCTTAGTATTTCGGCACACTAGTTAATTTATTTTAGTTTTTACAAGTTTAGTTAGCTAGTAAGGTAAGTTATTTACAGCCTAGGATTGGTTAGGAAGCTAGTCCACACGTGGCTTGACCCGACGCACGCTTGCCCCCTAATAGCCCTAATTGAAATCGATTAGGCTTGGTCGTTTGGTCTGTTGACCGGTAGCACATGTGTTGATACACATTTATTCTCCCAGGGATCCTCACTACGTTCTAGGGAACTGATTAATCTATATGATCATTTTAAATATTAATGTGCTATAGTACCTAGAGTTGACACTTGGAGGCCTTGTACCTAATATGTGTAAGCTATGAAACTAAAAATTTAGTTTAGGTTCTTCATTGCAGGTACAATTCCTACAAAAGATTGGATTGGAGAACTTGAACATCAAAGTTTATTAAAAGTTACTTGTTAATACATAGAAATTGGCTAACACCCTTTAATCCGATATTCTCTAATATGCCCAATATTTTTCACTATTTTGCATTGGGATGCCTATGTACCCCAATACATATTCTTAGAACCTAATAGACTCTTCACTCGACAAGTATATTTTCTGGAATGTTACATTATTCCCCCCTTAGGAACATTCGTCCCCGAATGACACTATACTTAATTTTGAACCAAAGAGGGTATTTTCGAAAAACACATCAACATATTTGAAACTTTACTCTTTGTGAATTTCTGATTTACAACTTACTCTGGATGATGCACATCACTTAAAGCTTATCTGAAGCTTCATATCTGAGATCGACGAACTTCTTCTCAATGTCACTTTAACTAAATGCACATCACAACTCATGCAACAAAACATCATGTCAACGTTATAACAAAAAAAGCAACATGAATGCAAGTAGGAACTCAAATTAACTCATATAGTGCAAGTATAAAACACATATTTACGTACTTAAAACACTAAAACCGACTATTACACTATAATATAGAATTTCATTAACAAAATAAGACATAGGAAGCGTATATCTAACCTCAAGAACTGAACATGTGAGGTTAATGGGATCTTATTTCGGCCTCGAACTCAATTGTTGCTTTCTCAATAAGGTGGTTCCTCCATAACACCTTTGTGGTGCCAACCTCATTTTTCTTCAACTGCTTCACCTGGCGATCTAAAATTTCAACTTGAACCTCTTCATAAGAAAGGTTCTCATTGATTCCTAACCCCTCTACAAGAAGGATGGATTCTAGATCACCTAGACACTTTTTAAGAATAAAAACATGAAACATGGATGAACAGAAGCCAAGTCATTTGGTAACTTCAGTTCATAGGAAACATTCACTACTCGTTGTAAGACCGCATAAGGACCTATATACCTTGTACTCAACTTCTGTTTATTATAAACCTCATCACCCCTTTCATGGGTGATCTCTTCAGGTAGACTTGATAACCTACCTGGAATTCAAGAGCCCTCTTCCTGTTATAAAAATAGGATTTTTGATGACTGTAAGTAGTTTCTCACCTTGTCCATAGCCTCATGTATGATCTTAGGCCCAAAAATGGAAGACTCTCTTACCTCAAACCACCCAATTGGGGACCTACATCTCCTGCCATACAGTTCTTCAAAAGGTGCCATCCCAATACTAACTATTATTATAAGATAACTCAATCAGTGGCAAGTAATAATCCCAACTCCCTTTGAAGTCAATAACACATTATCTCCGCATGTCTTCAAGGGTCTGAATAGTATGGTCTACTTGTCCATCCGTCTGAGTACAAAAAGGAGTAATGAGATTCACTTGTTTACCCAAGATCCTTTGGAAAGATCTGCAAAAGTGAGAGGTAAACTGGTCTCCCCTATCTGAAATGATAGATAAAGGCATCCCATTCCACCTCACTATCTCATCAATATACAACTTGGCATAATTTTTGACCACCTTGTCCTGGGCATACCAACCACAATGTCCATATAAACAACCTCTATAAAGTTAGAAATATCCCGCTTCAAACCTTCCCACCATAGATCTCCTAGAGATCACGATACAAATTGGTGGAACCTGGATGAATAGAATACCTGATCCATGAGCCTCTAATATTAGGTCTCAATTTATCAATATTGGGCACAGACAATCTGCTCTGGTATCTAGGCACACAATTCCCCCTAATGAGAATGATTCATTTAGCTTACTCAACACCGAGTCTTTCAACTCCATGAGTACTGGATCAAGATGAAGCTTAGCTTTAACATTTATAATAAATAAGGATTCATAACTGGAACGAACTGAGACACCTTCACTTGGTGTTTCTACCAGCTGTAAACCTAACCTATCCAATTGGTGTACCTCTTTAACTATCTCCTTGTTCTCATCATCAATATCAGACACACTGCCCATGCTCAATCGACTCAAAGTATCGGCCAGTACATTGGCCTTACCTGGATGATAGTGGGCACTCATGTCATAATCCTTGAGCAGCTCTAGCCATTTTCTTTGACGAAGCTTCAATTCTCTCTATGTAAAAATATACTGAAGACCTTTATGGTCAATAAATAAATCAACATGTATACCATATAAGTAATGTCTCCAATGTTGTATGCAGATACCATAGCAGTTAACTCAAGATCATGGGTAGGGTAATTCTTTAATGGATTTTAAACTGTCTTGATGCATATGCAATCACCTTTCAATCCGGCATAAGAAGACATCCCAAACCTACTCGGGAAGTATCACAGTACACCACATACCCTTCACCATTCCTCGGTTATGTGAGAACTAGGGCTGAAGTGAGTCTGTCTTTGTGCTCTTGGAAGCTCTTTTCAGAAGTTTCAAACAACTCAAACTTCACCTTTTTCTTTGTGAAAGTTTTAAATAGAGCACTAATAACGGAAAAGCCCTTAACAAACTTGCGATAGTAATTAGCAAATCCCATGAAACTCCAGATGTCTATGCACGTGAGGGGTCTCAACCAATTCTTTATTGACTCAATATTTTTTGGATCAACCTCTACACCCTAGTCAGACACAACATGACTAAGGAAGGTCAATAGTCTCAGCCAAAACTCACATTTGCCGAATTTTGCATACAACTAATATTCCCTGTTTACATGCGATGTCATTCTCAAATGTTGTTCATGCTCTTATCTGGTCTTAAAGTATATGAGGATATAATATATGAATACTATGAAAAAATAATCAAGGCATTCACATAAGACCCTATTCATAAGGTCCATAAACGCAACTGGTGTGTTAGTGAGACCAAATGATATGAGAAGAAACTCATAATTACCATACCTTGTATAGAAGGCAATCTTAGGAATGTCCTCTTGTCACTCTGAGCAGGTGATACCCTGACCGGAGTTATATTTTAGAAATGAAACTTGAACCTTGGGGCTGATAAGTAAATCATCAATTATGGGAAGAGGGTAATTTTTTTTTATAGTGACTTTGTTGAGTTGCCGATAATCGATACACATTCTAACGGTTCCATCCTTTTTCTTAACGAACAACATTGGAGCACCCCATGGGGATATGCTAGGATGGATGAAACTCTTATCAAGTAGATGTTTTAAGTGCAACTTCAACTCTTTGAGTTCAGCTGGAGCCATTCTATAAGGAGAACCAGAAATTGGTTTGTTGTTGGGATCTAAGTCAAAACCACAGTCAATTTCGTGTTCAGGATGGATTCTTTGTAAACCCTCCAAAAATACATCTTAAAACTCATTCACTATGGACACAGAGTCTATGTAAGGAACTTCACGTTCTAAGTCATTGATTGTGACAAGGTGGTATAAATACCTATTAGATAATATCTTGGTGGCTTTATGATGGGAAGCAATTTGTCCTTTTGGAGTTGAAGTACGGCCTTCCTATTAAAGATATAACTCGTTAGGAAACCTAAACCTTACTACCCTATTTTGACAATCTATGGTAGCATTCCATTTATGGAGCCAATCCCATACCCAAAATTATATCAAAGTCAAGCATGGTTAATTATATTAAGTCAGCGTAGGTAACTCTATCAAGAGCTATTATTGGGCAATCTCTATATACTCTTTCAGTTCTAATGTTGTCTCCTATGGGAGTACTAACTATAAAAGGTTCATGCAAGATCTTATAAAGCAAGCAAAATTTACTAGCTACTGAAGGAGTAACAAAAGACAAGTTGGATCTTAGATCTAACAATGCATACACAGAAAAAGAAAAGACACGCAAGTTACCAGTGACCATATCAGATGACTTCTCCGGGTCCTCTCTATCTTTCAAAGCATAGGACCTGTTCCTCTTGGGAGGCTCAGCTGCAACAGTAGGATTAGGCTGAGGCTGAGTATTTGCCTTGGCCTGATTCTTCACATGTGGGCAGTCCCTAATCATATGCCTACTCTTGCTACACCCATAGAAGGCATTACAACCTACGATGCACTCACCTACATGCAAACGACCACACTTACCACATGACTTCCTATCACGTTGGGTATTTCCCTCATTGCCCTTCCTGAGGCCAAATTTGTCACCTTTGGCATTAGTGTTCCTAGAAGGAGTAGGATTACCTGAGTGCTTGTGTCACTTCTTGAACTTTGGGCTTGTAATAGACTCCAATCAAACTCTTACTAATGCTAGAACCAGCCTGATTCAAGGGCCTAGTCTTCTTGCCTTCTCAGACTCTCTTCCTGTGACGACTCTCCTCCATCTGATGTGCATGTACCATAAGCCTAGCAAGGTCCATTTTATCATGCATTCTTGCTACCCGATATTCATCCTCTATATCCTCCGATACACTAGTCACAAACCTGCTCATCTCATCCCTGCTACTGGACACCATGGAAGAAGCATACTTGGAAAGTGTACCAAACTTCAAGGAGTATTCATCGAGTGACATGCCTCATTAATGTAGGTTGATCAAATCCTCAACCTTAGCCTCTCTCCTCTCTTTGAGAAAGAACCTCTCCAAGAATACCGTTTTGAGAATGTCCCAAGCAAAGGGGACTTCCTCTGTTCTCGGCCATCTACTCATGTCTTGTAGCATACCTGAGCCACATCCTTGAGCTGGTATGCAACCAACTTAGCCTTCTCCTCTTCATTAACACCCATAGAAAAGAGAATCTTATGGACCTCATCAACAAAATCCAGGGGATCCTTATTGGTTTTGACCCGAAGTAGACTGGAGGATTCATCCTGGTGAAATCTCTCAGATTGCTAGCCTTGGTGCTAGTATGTGGGTTCTCACTGGGATCACCCTCTCTAGTGGCCTGTGCTATGATAGCCTGTGCCTGAGCAGTGATGTCTTGAGAATCTTAACCAGTGGTTCTCTCACTTCTCCATCGATAAACGTAGCTAGGTTTACAGGCACTTGCACTCCAGTAGTTGGGGCTTGAGGAGGATCTTTGTTTCCCCCAACAGCTGCTACTCCAATTCTCCTTTCTACGTTTCTTTTTGTGTTCATTTTTCTACACAGAAACACAAAAAGGAAGTTACATGCTAGAACGACATAGAATTTCAAAACTCTACACAACACGATATGGAGTCGAAGAAGGTAAGATTTTTAACATCACTAATTCTGTAAGTCATGGTTGTGGTGCACTTCAAAACTATAAGCTAGAAACTACGCAACGTGGCTGTTTTGTGCCTTAGTTCCTAGGTTTAGGGTTTTTAGGGTTTAGAGTAATTTCACCTTATGCTCTAATACAAAGTTTGTCACACTCGGGTCCTATACCCTATATGAGACCGGCGTTATTAACCTTTCGGAGGTCGTAGTCAAGCCTTTTCTTAGCTTTCATCACAATTGTACAATTATATTTAGAAGAAATTTAAAATTTTTTAACACTACTAAGTGTACTTGGACTTCATATAATTCTTGCATAATATTGATATACTAACAACTCAAAATAAACAACCATCTATTAAAAGATTGAACAATCGAAATGAAGAATTCATAATATCATTAACAGTTTCCAAATTGGACTTAATACGAGATCTTAAACAAATGTTTGAAAGGAAACGCTAGGGAAAACATCCACTAGCTATGTCTAATTTACTAAATCTAGAGAATAAAGTGTAGGCATCCTCGAACACAAGAGGATCTTAATTAAGACTAGAGGTACTAGTCCAAACAACTTCAACTGATCTTCAATCTTCTTCAAGGACTTGAATCTATAAAAATAGTAATTGTATATGGGTTCGTACACAGTTGTACTATGTATGGGTGTATGCACATAAACACATAAGGACTATGAATGATCAAGGAAAGATCTTTCTATAGCAACATGTCATTTTTTGAAAGTGAAGTCACTTCACTTTCCTAATTCGTTATTTGTGAATCATGCAATAAATATGACATATCTTTACTCTTATAAAGCATATAACTCATTTTCTATATGAACATAAGACTTGTGAATCATGAACTTAATTTTAGAACAACTCAAGAAAAATTTAATATATTTGCTCAACTTAGGCTGAGAGCTCCCTCTCCCAGCCTGAATTTATTTTTCAGTCTCTTCTTCTTTTTTTGTATAGTTCAATGATCTACTTTGATTATATGTTTTATTTACGAGTGCAATGTTTCATTACTGTGTCATTACTACAATAAATCAAGTAAGTAATCCAAAAGACTAAGAGAATGATTTGATATCAAATCCCGAAACCACACCCTAGAAGATATGGTACAATCTTGTATTGTAACCAGCGTACTCAACCTCTCGGAGGTCTTATACAAGCCCTTTAATATCATTCATCGCATAAACATAGTGAAAAGTTGTATGGAATTTAATTTTTTCTCTAAAATTGATATAGTCTTCAAACCCTCTTTCGCATAAAAGTAATAGGAAATACTAAGCCTCAATATCATCATCCTAATACACAAGAATACTTGGGACATGACGCATACTTCAAAATAAAATATAGAAATACTTAGTCTATTACAATACTTTGAATGAAAACATAAAAGACATATATGCCCTCGACTCAAGTTAGCACATACTTCAAGTTCTCTTGAACGATCTTCTAAGTCCAAGTCTTCTACAGAAATCTCTCCACCTACGAAGAAATATATAGATATATAAAAGCATGGAGTTAGTACAACCACATGTTTTAAGTATGGCAGTATGCATAAAAATCATGAAAATGGAATTTTGTTGGAAATATTCATCTATTAATTTAAAAATCATATCATAATAATACGAACAATATTTAAAAACATGGAAACACATAAGATAACATTTAAACCAAAAATCATATTTTAGAGATCACCTTACTGTGAACTCAGTCACTGTTACAGTGAATTATTTCACTGTACAATGAAAATGCTTATTCTTCACTTAAGACACCCTTTAGCATGTAATCTTCTCACTTAATGCTATCCTAAGATTTACTATAGTCACACAAAGAGAGACCGCCCATACAGACTCTCTAGATATGCCTAAACGTCCATTAAGATTACTTATAATGAGTCACATGCAAACTTAAAGACATAAAACTTATCAACATATAGACACTCTGATATTTCCTCATCAAGGGTTATCAAAAGACTTACATAAGTAGATCAATAAGATAACTTCCATGATTGACCTCCTAAAGACTACCTAAATAATCGTTAAGACTACCTATAATCGGATCATGTCCACTAAATCAACATCTTCCCTAATTAGAGCCATTCTTAAGACTCATCTAGGTAAGATACGAAGTAACCATTCCTATGCCCCCTTCACACCTTAAATAGACAACCCTTAACTACTCTAGATAGTTACTTTTTCCTTTTACATACTTCATAACATAAGTCATTAGGTCATTAGTTCATAAAGACTCATACATCACATAAAGGACATTCAAGTAATGGTCTTGACAAGACCTAATGACTCTAACTAACACCTTCGAAGACAATTGTGCAATGTCTAGATAGTGTCCCATACCACCACCTAAACTTCATAGAACTTCTCTAGTCGTAGTAAGTATCCCACATGATTAGAATAGGCAATAACCGACATAGACCATGATAGATAGACATGGAATCAAGAATTATAACCTACTCCAATGAGGGTGTTTTACTTTCCAAGGGTATAAATAGGACACATCCCATGTAGGCACATGGTTAACGAGTATGAAGGGCTTTTATGTACTCTAGTATCATTGTCAAATAGAGGTACATTATACTCTAGTCTAATTCTCATGTAGAGCTCACATAGAGTAATTTAAATTAAAGGATCATATGAAGAGGGTTCCGTATCTAGTTCATAACCTAATCACATTTGTAAAAATCAGAAAATGACTGAGATAAGTAAGATCTAGCTTACCTCGAATGCATACGTTAGACCAGGTTTATACGGCTTGATGCTCGTGGAACCAGATCCCTGGACCTATGAACCAGACAAGCAAAAAAACTTGGAGAGTTGGTTGATATAGGTAGGGTTGGTTGAATCCATGTTAAGTCCCCTAACCATAGGATTCAGCCGGGTGAGTCTTAACCGGACTTAGAGGGTTAGTCCTAGGTTTTAAGGGTTCTAGGGGTAAAAAGGTAATTTCGGTGCTAGGAGTAGTATCATAATTACCATTGGTTGATATTTAATTGGTTTAATAAGGTTTTTAATAAGTCAAAATGGGTCAATGCTCGGTGGTCAAACCCAAGTTTTACTGGATCTCCACACTTGATTTCGAGCCGAGTTGGAGGCACTAAAGGGGCAATTTAAATGATTTTAAATTAGAAAAAAATCAGGAGGGGAATTATAGTAACTTAATATGTATATTATAATCTAAGTTTATCATTTAAATTGGGTTTATTAAGTCAATAACAAACTCCCAAGGAAAGAGGAGCGCGACACCAACTAGGAGTTTACTCAATGTGCACTCTTAACTCATTATATATCCACCAAATGTTTTTCACTTTTACCTTGCAATTCAAAAACAGAAAAATAAATAAGTCTACTCTTCTAAGAGTTCTTGAAATTATCATAAATGAAAAGAAAACTTTGTACGCCTAAGTTTTGTAAGAAATCACGTAAAAGAACTTCACTTGTGAACAAAGAATCAAGGCTCGGAAGAGAGGTTTGTGCGTGGGTTATGACATGTTTTTGGCTGGTTGTCAAAGTTGAAAAAGTTATGGGTTTTTTTTTCTCTCTTGGTCCCTTTACCAAGAGTCCCTTAAGGCTCAGTTCAAGTCCAATCTAAAAACTAAGGTTGTCCCCGGTTCATGCCCCTGCCATTAGAACTTATAAATGATTGATGCATGTGTTGGTGTGACTTCTGGTAGATGATTTTAGGAGTGATTGTGAATTTTTTCAATGTGTGTGTCGTAATGTTTATGATTTTTTTTATGTACGTCCAAATGTTGAATGTTATATGTGCATCGGTATGTTATTTTCCGTGATATTGTTGATAGGGTCTACTTGATGAACTTGTGAATTATGTGTTACGTAATGTTGTGTGTTTAAATACAAAAAGAAACTGTGATGTTCATGAAAAGTAAATGAAAGTGATGATCTAAAACAAAATGCTAATTGACAAATTAAAATGACTCTAAGACTCTAGGTCATGTACATCATTGCTCAATGAAATGGTATGAATATATGGACGTATGGTTAGGCTAAAGTATTGGATAAAGTGGATATAAAAATTGAAACCAAATTGTCTAGACTAAAGTTTAAGAAGAATGAACTTGGGGACCTCATGCTAATTATTGAAGAATCGGCTAAATTCAAATAAAGAAAATGCTACACCTAAGAATTGAATCCGAGACCTCAAGGTTCTAGCACTAGATGAAGAGGTCTTGAGTAAATTAAAAAGAGGAAAATGTTTGGTGTAGGATGGGAATCGAACCCGGACTCAAGGACAAATGTGTGAGATACATAAGTATCACATATAATAAAAAATTATATGCTTCCCAAGGGATTCGAATACGGATCCCATTGACCAAAAATTGTGAGTCACATAACTCTTACATACAATAAAAATAAAACACAACCACTAAGGATCGAACTTGGGTTCTCTTGGCCGATTGTGTGAAGACACATAAGTCTCATACACACACATATATATTGAAAACAAAATAAAAAGAATATATACTGCCCAAGTGATTCGAACACGGGTAAATTCCAAGATCACTTATATCACAAAAATGATCCTTATGTATGATGTAACTCGAAAGGGGTACTACCATGAGTGTAAAGTACACTAATGTCCATTTGCGTGGAATATGATGTAAATTAATCGCAAGAAGAAGAAATGAGCATTCACGTAATGAGGTGAGTAATAAACTATGATGCTAATGAAAATGGTGACAACATGATAAGAGGCTAAGATGAATGGTGAGACATGTCTAATCCTAAGTAAAGATCAAAAAAAGTACTCACCTAAGAGAGTGTTGAATATTAAGAGACAAGTCTCAATCATATTTTATATGTAAGTGTAAGGACAATTCACAGGTAATACGTAAATAAGAGATGAGAAATCATCTAATGAGCTATGACTAGCTCATGCTAGAACCAAGCTTCGATGATGTATGAGTCGAATGTAAAAAGGAACTTTAAACTAAGCACCGATAGGCTAGTTGGGAGTAGTGATGACTTCTTTCAGGAAGGGCAGAGGTTCACGTAATTCTCATGAAGATGAGACTGTCCTCCAAGGTTGGTATGGGTCTCCCTAAATCTCCTAGTCTTTGAACTATGTTTCAAACATAGGCAACTAGCTTTTTTCGAACCCATAAAGCTGACATGTTTTGATTTCACTTTGTCCAGTGACTCCACCTCTTTTTGGTGTGGGGAACAAACCATATTTCATGATGCTCATATGATCTATGTCATTTAAGGTTGAAATTTACTCAAAGTATGAAAGATAATTGAATGAACGATATTGAAGGTGTTTGTGTAAGACAATCAGGCGGTGAAACAAGATTCAAGTAATGACATTAGGTCATTCTTTGTCATTGCACTTCATGACCCCGATGAGAGTTTTAAACTTCATCCTAGGAATAGTTGGTATTTACATCAGACTGTAAATGAATGAAATGAATAATGTGAAGTACGAACGAACAAATGAAGCAGACTCTGTGTTTGCTAAAGGAAGCCCTCGGATTGAGGTGTCTTAATGCTATATCCATTATTTTAAGGTCTCGTGGATATGAAATGTATGATATATGAAACATGAGATGTATGTTATGTGAACCTATGTATGTATGATGTGTGACATAATCATAGCATGACTTTCCTATTACGAATTAGACATGTCTTGAAACTTGACCTTCTAAGAAAGCATGTTGATTTTGAAAAGTCAATCTTGTTCATGCATTACCGTTATGTGTTGCTGCATGTACCCATACTTAATAAAAGCGTATACTAATTCCATACAATATAAATATTTTAGGTGCAGGCTCAGGTGGAAGTTGAAGGTATCATTGCAGTTGTTCGGACTCAGAGGTTTTATTTAGACTTGGTGAATCCTCCAGCATTCGAAGATGCTTGCCTTTACATTTCTTGCTTAGTAGTAGGTTTGAACATGTGGAGTATGTTCTCTAGTGTTTCTTTCCCATTTTAATCAGTCACTTGTAATGATGCCATTTTGGCAAGTATTACTTATGACATGAGATTCTATTTCTTTCAACTTGTATGTTTCTATAACTAGATGGTATATGTATGATCAATGAACTTCCTTACAAATACATGTTTATAAGTTAAAAATATGAAGTCTACGTATACTTCATATATAAACAAAAAGTTTTAAATTTTCTGCTAAAATTACCTGTATGAATGTGATGAATGCAAAAATAGGCTTGTCTGCGACCTTTGAGAGGTCAATGGTGCCGGTTGTAATTCGGATTTTAGAATCGGGGTCATGACAATGTTCATCCTACCAAGGAGGTCCACTAGGGCTACCTTCATATGGTCACTAAGATATCTCATTATTACTTTCCTAAGGATTAGTATGATGTCGTTCCAGCCAATTAACCTTAATTCCACCATTTCTTTATATGAAGGATACCATTACGTCTCTCCACTTCAATATTTATAACATAAACTTTACCACGTACATGACCTTCTTAAAATCCTCTAAGCTCTCACATAATTTCATTCATACATGACATGGGTGAAATAAGACTACCTAGTCAAGACGTCTCATAATCTCATAACATTCATTCATATATCAAGTAAGGGACACAAGTATACCAAACAGGACACCACATTCTTTCACTCTATCACATTTAGCATATCATTCTTTTAAGCACTTAGGAATGACCCTTATCTTCTTTTAATGTCATCCTATACATTACTATACCATTATC
The DNA here is from genome assembly GCA_027705065.1 of Solanum peruvianum. Taxonomy (NCBI): domain Eukaryota; kingdom Viridiplantae; phylum Streptophyta; class Magnoliopsida; order Solanales; family Solanaceae; genus Solanum; species Solanum peruvianum. The sequence continues at coordinate 11,398,917 of JAKWJD010001760.1, forward strand.
AATATAACCATCACAACTCATATAGTCAAGTAGGAGCAATCATGTATCAACGTCTAAGACTACACATATAAGCACATGGTCACAATCTAATATGTTCACCTACATAACATCAATAGATCACATACACTTTCACATTGATTAACAAGCAGATATATATCATCATACTTAACATTATCAATTACACAAAAATCTACATTACTTCAAGTAGTGCCGACAAGTCCATGATCATCATATTGCATAAAGTAACGCCGACAAGGCCACATCAATTAACATAACACTGCCACCATAAGTTGACCATACCAATCAAAACATAATTGAAGTATAAATAGCATCAATATAAGAGAAATAGGGAAGAATAACCCCTCAACATCCTCACCACCTCAACTTGATGTTGAATCATCTAATTCAATAGCATAACAAAGGCCATGAACAATAATTCAATGTATAAACTATGATGATTAATGAAAGTAGGTCAATTGAATAGAGACTCATCCACCTAAGGTAACCTAGATATCAATTAAACACAATTCTTATATCATTAGAAAGCCCATAGAAAACTACATCATATTTCATCAACATTAGATCAATATCAAGTAACCCATAACTTAGTAAAAATATAGGGTTCATCCAATTCATGGGCTCATAGGTAATTTAGAGTTAAATCATCAATAAAATATCAATTAAATAATTATTCAATGTTTATAAATCATTAGTGCAAGAACCCATGGTAGAATCATGAAATTGGACAATTCAACTTGAAAACGATAGAGAACATCTTGAGAATTGGGTTCCTTGATAAAGAGAGTTTAAAGGATTAATTTTAATACCTTTATGATGATAATTGTTCAATTTTATGAATAATTTCCACTAAAAACTTCACCTTTAAGATGTTCCTTGACTTTGAACTTCAATGGAGATTTTGGGATTTCTTAAGGGATTTTGGAAATTTAATTTTGAAGAATGAAGTCTTCAAGGTGTTTTCACTTATATACACATTTAAAATAACCAATATACCCATTAGGGACCTCCGAAGTCTATTTTTTTGAAGTGAAGTGAATTTATAAATTCACCCCTAGCTTGACAGTGAAACTGCATGCAGGGCATGACCATCGTTGGTGGACAGTCGATGGACCGTTTGTTCAAAAACTGATCGACCTTTCCATCCATTGGTTGGGTCAGAGACTTTTAAAAGTTTTACTTCCTCCAAAGATTAATTCTCCACCAACGCCACCCATCGATGGGGCATGGATTTCCCCACGAGCCGTTGATGCCTCCGTCATTTGGGGCTGTTTGGGACAATCTTGACATTGAGTTTGGGTCCTTCCTCGAGGACCTTTGGATGGTCCTTGGGGATAATTTCCCATAAATTTCCAACTAAAATATGATATTTTATGAGTTTAACACCTCTCACATAAATTTCATCCAAATGAACACGTAAAACTCGACGAAACATGCCTAGACACACAAGGTCATTTCAAGGCACATCTTTCGAACATCATAAACGTTTGACCTCAAAACTCCACGAAACTCGACACACTTCATATACATGATATAGTAACTAATTTAAGAACCTTAAAACCTCATGAATCATACAATAGAACATAAAACCACCACATATGAGGCACATAGGTGACTTAGTCGTCAAACGTCTTAGTCGCCCCTTGACGTTTGACTTCCAATGCACCTAATACTTTAGACACTGACTCTATACCATATATTACACCAGTTAGGACCTCAACAATAAATACCAACATGTTATTCTCTATTTCATCTAAGTTATTATCGGGGTCTAACATTTGACTACCCTACTCATAAGCTATTCTTTCAATTATTGTTAAATTGGGCATGAAGTCTTTATAAGGGAGTCTTTATTGGCTATGTCCTTTATTTGATTATTTGCATTATATAAAGATTATGGGTCATATATACATACTCCAATTCATGATTCATTATGTTTTCTCCCTTTATTGGCATAAGCCAATAACTGGTAAAACTTCATTTTTATCAAACACTGATGATTTCAAATACTTATGATTTTGCTTACTTAGTTCCCTTTGAACTTGCATTTCTTCTTTTTTGATCTCATGTACACTTTGGAAATGCTAGGTTGACTTAGGATATTCTTTTAAGACTTCCATTATGATCTTCCTGTGCAATGACTAAGAGCGACTTACATCATTACTTACTCTAACCTCACCCTTTGTTTATCCTATCTGAGCACCCCTCATGTTCCTAGTTCTTTCATTCTTTCTTTCTTTATTACTTTGTTAAAGAAATCTTTAGCATTTACCCGACAGAGTTCATGTGAGAACATGAAATCCAGTGTCTTTCCCACACTTAAAATAGGTGGTTCACCGGCTGTAACATTCCAGAAAATATACCCGTCTAGTAAAGGGCCTATTACGTTTAAAGAATAATTATTGGAGGCAAATAGGTATCCCAATGCCCAATATTTAGAAATATGGTGCATATTAAAAAATTATGGGCATAGTAGAAAATATTGGCTTAAAAGGTTGTTACCCAATTTTCTAACATTAGTAAGCTTTTTTAGGAAATTCACCTGCAATCGTGACCCTCATCTAAAAATCAAGTTTCATAATAGTAACACATTAGTTACTAGACAACCATGTGTCAAGCCTAGTACCATATCACATGACCATTTAAAATGATCATATAGATTGAGTAGTGCCCAAGGACATAGTGAGGATCCTTGGGACAATAAGGAAACATTCCCAAATGAACCATAAATATAGTTAGTTAGAAAGTACAATCAACCCATGTGCAAGAACATGGGGAGAAACGGCCAATAGGGGACCACCGTAACCACATTTGGTTAGGGTAGTTAGGGGGTAGACGTGCACATGGGTTCACCCGTTTGGGGCCTAGATCTCTAACTAAATATAGAATCTAACCTACTTTTCTAAATAAATAAATAACCTAGGAAAAACAAAAATATTATCTAGTACACCCGCAAACCTAAGATTTAATCGGGTGACATTAACCTATTAACTAATAAAAGAGACAACCTAGTACTAACTTAGGGTTTCCCAAAGGGTTGGTTATGGTCCTAACAAATTAGGGATACTTTAGTAATTACCCTAGATTACTTAATTAATCAATTTAGTAACTTAATCAATTAATTTAAAAGGGAAAAACCGAAATCATAAAGCTATTTCCAGATTTCAGTTAAGACAACCTTGTACCCAACCTAGGTTTGTTCAAAGGTTCGTTATGGTCCTAACGACATGATGGTAATTTTTTAATTACCCTAGGTCACCTAATTAATTAAATTATAAATTTAATTGATTAAATTACAGGGGTCAAACAGAAATTCTTGCACTAACCTAGTACAACTCAAGAAACATCTTAGTAATTACCCTAGGATGGTCCAAAAGGGTTAATTATGGTTGCAATGATTTAGGGGTACTTTAGTAATTAACATAGGTCCCTTAATAAACTAAATTAGCTATTTAATCAATTTAAAGGGTCAAAAACGAAATTCTTAGGAAATATTTCTGAATGGACTAACTGTGGTGTCTTCCTATTTCTAGTCAATCTAGGAGGGGCTTTTTAGTAATTAATTAATTAATTAATTTAATTAACTTATTAAGACATATTTGAATGAGTAAATATCAGTTTGTAAACCTAAAACCTCATGATCAAAAACATAGAAAAGTCGACGCTAAAGCAGTAAACAAAAAGGCAGAAACATCATCGACATTCTTTGGTGAATTTAAGGTGTTTTTCAAGGTTTCATTAAAGGTGGTCATTGTAGATTAAGTTATACTTAAGGTACAGGTTGTATCTCCTGGAATTCTTTCTCCAAGAGTCTTTTCAAAAGTTTTTGCAATCAAGAATATCAAAATTACGGTTGTTCCCAATGAATATCATGTTCATCTCCCTAGTTCTCCTGATTTTCGATTCTTGTAAGTTGTATGATGTGAATCTTGAACATATTGTTTGTAGTGGTTCTAACTGACTATTATATGTGTGTTATTGATTTGTTAATTATTCATGAGGCCATAGGTTGGATCAGAGTGATAAAGTGATTAGTTACACCTATTAAGGAATAGCATAATGCTTAGTTTCGTGTTATAGAAAGATGATGTTGTTATCAGTTTTTTATGAAGTTAAATCTATTTTTATAATATCTTAATTAAATGATAATCATAAGTTAATTAAATTTAAAAAGTTTTAATTAAAACAAATGAAGTTTAAATGACCACCATATGTGAAAGTTTGGTTGATGTCAATAATTTGACCAATAAATTGGTTGTTTAATTTAATTACCTAAAATATTTCATTCAATGAATAATGGAGAGATTGGATAATAACTACTATAAAACAAATTAACTATTGCCAATTTAAATTATTATGTTTATTATAATTCAAAAAGTAATCTGCTCAACATGATAGATTATTATAATGTACTTATGAAGTACTTGGCATGGCTAGTGATAATGTTATGACAAGAAACTAATTAAACTTTTATTTATGCAAAGAAATTTGCTAGCAAAACATTTGCCTAATCATATTACTTCCAAATCATGTAAAGTCATACCAATTTGTACATCAATGAACTCATAACATAGGGTATGTCAACAATGGGACAAGTCCCCACCTACCCTATCCACACGAACCTTTGAACGTAATAGCATTGAATAAGTAGTTATAACTTTAATGAAAAATCAAAGCTAGTTCATGATTGTATAATTCCAAAAAAACTTCATAGCTTGGTAAACAAAGCATTGAATTGTTCTTTTAAGTTAATCGAAGGTTAAAAGTTCAAGCGTAGTGAAAGTTAGGCTTATGCCAATAAATTGGCCTACAACATTATTTCATAAATATGTAATAGAAATGGATGTTGATATCATGAAATTACATTTGAATGAATGTTTGGCTTGTTCTAATAAATTGGCTATGAAGTCATTCCCAAATATTTCTAGGCCAATATTAATTTTATGCCAACTACGTATAACTAGAATATTGGAATGAGAACTTAAGAACAACTAAGATAATTCAATGTATCCATTACAAGGTATGCCAATCATTGGGACAAGTCCCAACATGCCCTAACCAAATGAACTATGAACATAAGTATTTCATTAAATAAAGTTCTCAATATCCATAAATGGTGACATAAATATACCAAATGAACATAAGCAAGAAGAGTGAGTATTAACATAATAAAAAATGTCTAAGTTAAGAAACTGACCAGAATGAGGTTTAAAGGAAGTGACACCAGTCTCACTTAAAACTAAGATACTATGTTAAGATACTCATGAAGAAGGGTGTTACAATGTGTGAGACAAGTCTCATTAACACCAAAGATGTTATGTATGGCTAATTCACATTTCATCAATGTAAACAAAGGGATGACAAGTCATCAATAGATTAAGTAAACCTCCATCTAGAAGCAAGCTTCCATAATGTTTGATTCAACTCTAAAAGATAAGAAGATAAAGAAAGTGAGCAAAGCACCAATAGACTAGATATGAGCTTGTGCTTGCACATGTAAGTCTCATGAGATGAGGCTACCACTGAGATGCATAAGTAGTCTCCATATGTCTCCTAGTCTACAAAACTATGTCTAGCAAACATGCCTGTGGATTTCACCTAAGAGAGCTAGGTATGTTTAGATCTCACCTTGGCCAATGATATCACCTCTTTTCGGTATGGGGTAGACACTAAATTTCATGTTTAGGTCACATGGTCTTTGTCGTTTAATGATCAAAAGAATGTTCTTTGTTCAAAATAGTGCAGAGCCTTCCCTTTCGGTGTGGGGTAACAACTTGAGATGGATTCACCTTAGATGGTGAATAACCCTTTTTGGTGTGGGACATACATTAGATTTCATGCTAGCTCACACGATCTACATTCATTTTGATCGGTGAATCACCTTTTTTCGGTGTGGGGAAGACACTGGATTTCATGTTAGCTCGCATGATGTTAATTCTAAAGATGTCTCTAAGAAAGAAAGAAAGAAAGAAACAAGAAGGAACGTATGTTCAAAGTGAGCTGTGAAAGTAAGAGATTATGAATATCAATCATAAGTGTTAATATCAATGAAGTTTTAACAAATAATCGGCAAAGCAAAATGAAATTGGTTTATAATGACTTCTTATATTATGAAAATAAAGGGGAGTAATATGTAATAGCCAATCAATGCTTCAGAACTTTAATAATATGAAAATGATGAAATGAGTGGCATAGACAATAGAGACTGGCTTATGAAGTGTTCTTGCCCAATGAATACAGAATGTAATGAATGACTTGTTGTAAGGATACTGAAATCATTTCCGAAGTCCTTGGGTTACTTGCTTGATTTATTGTGGGTATTGGACTACAATGAATCATAGAACTTGTAAGTAAAACCTAGTACCAAAGGAATTATTGAACTACACAACAAGAATAAATAATAGAATATAAAAATAAACTAAGTACAAAAGACAGAGCTCTAGGGTTTAAGGTGATCAAATTTTAAAATCTTCGCTCGAGTTGTTCTAAAATTATGTTGATAATTCTAATGTCTTGTGATCACATAGAAAATTAGTTTTCTGCTTTGAATGCACAAAAATACATCATATTCATACCACAATCACAACTAACGAAGTAAGAAAGTCTAGTGACTTCACTTTCCAGAAATGGCATGTTATATAGGAAGAACTTTCCTTTATAATGCATAGCCTTATGTGTATGTGTTCATACACCCATAATTAGTACAAGTGTGTAATAACCCTATACATTTACTATGTTTTTAGGTGCATGTCAGAGAGAAAGTTGAAGACTCATTGCAGCGGTTTGCACTCAGCAATCTCCAAACCTTTGGTAGGTCCTCTTTATTTCAAGGATGCTACATTTACCTTCCTAGAGTTAGTGCTTTAGACATAGCTAGAGGATGTTGTCCTTGGCGTTTCTTTTAGACATTTATTTGAAGTTTCTTATTAAGGACGTTATTGGCAAAGTATTATGTTATATTGATCTTTTGATTTGAACTAATTCAACAATTGTAGATGGTTTTATTTAATTTGAGCTTAGTATAATAGTAACTTATGGGAAAAGAATATGAAGTCTATGTACACTTCAATATGTGTAAACGTTTTAAATTTTTTATAAATTTAACTATATGAATGTGATGAAATCTAAGAAGAGTCTTGTGTCTGACCTATGAGAAGCTAACGACGCCGGTTGCATCCAAATTCAAAAATCTTGGTGTGACACAAGCAAAAGTGAAACCAAATGCTTACTAGCTTTGTTAGGTGGATCCACTAGCTAGTAACCTATGATAGCAACATAGTTCCAAGACAATAGGAGAATTTGGAGACCCTTATCAACCTTGGTGATAGTCTCATCTCATGAGGCTTACATGTTCTTGCACAAAATCATTACTAGCCAATCGGTGCTTAGCTCAATTTATCATACTTTACAACTTTTAGAGTTGACTCATACGTTCTTGAAGCTTACTTCTAGTATGAGTTATTTGCAGATCAATGGATGCCTTGTCATCCCTTTCTATACCTGATGAATGTGAACTTACATCTTATATTATCAGTATGGTATGAATGAGACGTGTCTCACGATTTCTAACACCCTCTTATATGTGTATCTTTAACATATTTGTTTAGGAGCAAGTGAGACTCAACTCACTTACTTTAACACCCCATTCTATGTTAGTTTCATAACCCATAAGATTTTAGTTATTTCATTACTCACCTTATCTTGTTCAATGTTATTTTGTAGTTTTGTACCATTCATTATGAAAGTTATACGGACTTATTCAATGTGCTACTAGGTTCACAAGTTCATTTAGATAGGGTATGTTGGGACTTGTCAAAATCATAGGCATACAATAGGTTATGAGTTTATTGAATTACAACTTGTCAAGTCAATTTTTAATTGTATTTTTCCTTACAAGAAAAATCATAATTTACATTGGCCATATAAGATTGGTATGACATAGTCATTGGCCAATTCGATTACATATTTTGGAAATAATACTAATGGCAAATTTATTTGCATAAACCAAACATTCACTAAACAGTTGTCATGATATTATCACTATCCGAGTCAATTAACTTCATTTATACACTATAGTAATCTCATCCTTTTAAGGAAGCCAACATTTCACATTCTATTAGCTCATAAGAACAATTTAGTGCTTAGTTTATCCCAGCTATAAAGTTTATTTGGCATTGAAGATTCATTAACTAGCTTTGTTTCTCATTCATATTTATTCTTGGAAACATTGCAGTCCAAACACTTACAAATATATCTACGGTAATCAAAAACTTAATTCCTTTCAACAGTAAACTGAATTTCATAAACAACATATAACAATTTAATCTTCTCAAACAGAGTAAGGCATTAATCATACGGATCTAACCTATAGGTCTCATTCAACATTATCAAATTACAGAAACCTACACATAATGATCAGTTAGCACCACCTACCAAAAAATGCCTGATATTTGCATTATACATACTACTAGAATTAGAAATAGGGAGAACTAGGGAGATGAGCATTCAAAAATTTCATTGGGAACAACCCTAGTTTCGGTTTTTCTTTAATTAAAAACATTTAAAAAGCCTCTTTTGGAAAGGAATCCAATAGATAAAACCTATACCTTACTGTAGAATTAAATCTAAGAAGATCACTATATATTTTGCACGAAATCTTGATGAATTTCCTTGAAATCGCCTAAGGAGAACCGAGAGTATTTTTCTCTTTTTCTTACGTTTGTTCAATGTTTTTGAGTTTCAAAGTTAGTTAAGTCATAGGATATTAATGTTGACTAATTCAAATTAGGATGATTAACTTAATTAACTAAATAAATAAGATAATTACCAAAACACCCCTCCTAAATTGACGAAAAATAGAAGAGCATTTGACTTAGCCAAATTCTAAAAATTTGCTTCCGTCTCGGTTTGACCATGAATTTTAATTTAATTAATTAAGTTGTTAATTTCATTAAATAAGTGACCTAGGGTAACTAGTAAAGTACCCCTAAGTCACTACAACCATAATCAACCCCTTTGGACCATCTTTGGTTAGGTACTACGATGTTTCATTAGTTTGTTACTCGGGTAGTGTCACTCGATTAGGTCTTAGGATTTCCGAACACTAGTTAGTTTATTTAGTTATTCCTAGGTTAGTTAGGTAGTTAGGTAAGTAAGTTAGAGACTAGGATTTATTAGGAAGCTAGTCCCCATGTGGCTTAACCCGACGCGCGCCTGCTCCCTAACCGCCCTAACTGATATCTGTTGGGCTTTGTCGTTGGTCGGTTGGCGGGTAGCTCATGTGTTTGCAAATGTATTGATGCGCACTTCTTGTCCCAAGGATACTCACTATGTCCTTGGCACTGCTTAATCTACATGATCATATTAAATGATCATGTTTTATGGTACCTAGGCTTAAAACTTGGATGCCTCGTGCCTAATGTGTGTAATCTATGAAATCAAATTTTTTAGCTTAGGGTCTTGATTGCAGGTACCATTCCTAACAAGCTTGGATTGTACCATTTGAACATCAAAGTATATTTTAAGTTACTTGTCAATACATAAAAATTGGCTAATACCCTTTAGCCAATATTCTGTAATATGCCCAATATTACTCAATATTGGGCATTGGGATGCCTATGTACCCCGATACATATTCTTAAAGCCTAATAGACTCTTCACTAGATAAGTACATTTTCTAGAATGTTACATATATGGACGTTTATGTTTATGTTGACATTCACGTTAATTTTCACGTTTACAATAACATTTGCATCCATGTTGACGTTAACATTGACATGCACGTTCACGATCAACTTGACGTTGACGTTTATGTTGACATTAATGTTAATGTTGATGTTCACGCTAATTTATGTTGATGTTCAAGCTGAGATTTACATTTATGTTAACCATGATGTTGATGTTAACTTTGACGTTCACATTCACATTGATGTTCAAGATTACGTTAAGGTTTACGTTCTCATTCACGTTGATGTTGAAGTTCATGTTCACGTTAATTTTCAAGTTGATGGTCACATTGACATTGACATTCACGTTGACATTGACATTGATGTTCACATTGACATTCACATTAACAAGCACATTTATGCTAACGTTGACGATCACGTTCAAGTTGACGTTGATGTTGACATTTAAAGTGACGTTCACATTTACGTTGATGTTTACATTGAACTTCACTTTGATGTTCACATTTCTGTTGACGTTCATGTTAGCATGGATATTGACGTTCACGTTCACGTTCATATTAATGATCACATAAACGTTCACGTTGGTTTCACATTGATGTTCACATTGACATCCACATTGACGTACATATTAACGTTCACATTTAAGTTGATGTTAAGTTAATGTTTACATTTAATTTCACATTCACGTTGACGTTAAAGTTGATGTCCATGTTAACATTGATGTTCACGTTTACATTGACGTTGAAATTGTCATTGAAATTCATGTTGATGTTTATGTTGATGTTCAAGTTGATATTAACGTTCACATTTACGTTCACGTTCATGTTGACGTTTTAATTGATGTTCACGTTCATGTTCACATTAACCTTCATATTAACGTTCACATTGGAATTGAATTTGATGTTGAAGTTCACGTTCATGTTTCATTGAATATTGAAGTTTATGTGAACATTGACATTACATATACATTGATGTTGACGTTCACATTTATGCTAAAATTTACATTGACATTAACATTAATGGTGTCCTTTACGTTGGCATTTACGTTACAATTATCCTTGATGTTCACGTTCAGGTTGGCGTTTATATTGACGTTAACATTGATGTTCACATTGACATTGAAATTGAAGTTTATGTTCACGTTCACATTCACGTTTACATTAAAGTTTACGTTCATATTGACGTTGACATTGATGTTGACGTTCATGGTGATGTTTATTTTGACATTCAATGGACATTCATGTTGACGTTAACATTGACATTAACATTCAACTTAGCCTTCACATTGACATTGTGACGCTGGCATTCATATTGACATGATATTCACGTTCACATTAACATTCCACGTAAACATTCATATTTACATTGATGTTTACGATCACGTACAAGTTGACGTTGATGAACATTGACATTCACGTTGGCATTTACCTTCAACATTCATGTTCACGTTCATATTAACATATTCAATCACATTTACATTTACATTGACATTGATGTTGATGTTCACATTCATATTGAAGTTAATATTGACGCTTACGTTGACATCAACGTTGACGTTCACAATGATTTTCACATTGATGTCGACATATATGTTCACATATACATTGAAAATAACAATAACGTTAAGTTGACATTGAAGTTGATGTACACGTTGATGTTTACATTTAAATTAATGTTCACATTGATGTTTAGGTTGACGTTGATGTTCTAGTTGACGTTCACATTGACATTGACATTAACATTGTCATTCATGTAGATGTTCACGTTTATAGTAACGTTCATGTTGACGTTCAGATTGACGTTTACATTGACATTCATTTTCATTTTGGCATTCACGCTGACGTTTACGTTGGCATTTACATTGGTGTTTACATTGGCATTCATATTCACGATTATGTTGACGTTCATATTGTTGTATATGTTCACATAACTTTCACATTGATGTTTACATTGACATTGACGTTGATGTTGACGTTAACGTTCATGTTGATGTTGACTTGGACATTCACATTGGCATTCTTGTTGATCATCAGATTGACGTTGACGTTCATATTTACGTTGACATTCATGTTCACGTTCATATTTACATTGACATTCATGTTAAAGTGAATGTTGACGTTAACATTGATGTTCACATTGATATTGACGGTTGTGTTCATGTTGACGTTTATGTTGATATTTATGTTGATGTTGATGTTGACATTTACGTTTACACTTATGTGGATGTTGAAGTTTACGTTCACAGAGAAGTTTACATTGACGTTTATGTTCACATTAACGTTAACGTTCACATTCAAATTGACATTCATGTTAATATTTATATTGACGTTTTTGTTGACGTTCACAGTGACGTTCACATTAACATTGAAATTTATGTTGACATTCATGTTAACATGCACACTAATGTTTTTATTGATGTTCAAGTTAATGTTCACGTTCACGATGATGTTCACGTTCACGTTCTTGTTTAAGTTTACATTTACATTAACGTTCACATTCCTATTCACGTTCATGTTTAAGTTAACGTTCATGTTGACATTCACATTGACGTTGACATTGACATTGACGTTAACATTGATGGTCACGTAATGTTCATATTTATGTTGTTATTGATGATCATGCTCAAGTTGATGTTGACGTTGATGTACACATTGATGTTCATATACTTTGATATTTATATAAAGTTCACATTGACGTTCATGTTCACATTGACGTTGACATTGACGTTCACATTCTCATTTATGTTTATGTACACCTTCATCTTAACATTCACATTGATATATACGTTGATGTTTACATTAACATTGACATTAACATTCACGTTCAAGTTGACGGTTATATTCACGTTCACGTTGGCATTCACATTGATGATCACGTTGGCGTTCACATTAAAGTTCACATTTATTTTCGTAGTGATGTTCATGTTCATATTACGTTCATGTTGATGTTTACATTTAGGTTCACGTTGACATTGGTGTTGATGTTAATTTTTACATTGACGTTTACATTGACATTCACGTTCATGTTGATGTTAATGTTGACGTTCAAGTTGATGTTTAAGTTGATGTTCAAGCTCATATTTATGTTGACGTTGATGTTGACATTGTCGTTGAGTTTCATATTTATGTTCAAGTTGACATTAACTTTTATTTTGATGTATACATTGATGTTGATGTTGACATTCATGCTCACATTGTCGTTTACATTGAAATTTATATTGATGTTTATGTTGACGTTAACATTTACACTAAAATGGATGTGGACGTTTATTTTCACGTTGACGTTCACATTCATGTTGAGGTTGATGTTGATGTTTAGGATCACGTTGATGTTGTTATTTACGTTGACGTTCAAGTTCACATTGATGTTTATGTTGATGTGCACATTGACATTCACATTGACGTTCAAGTTCACATTGATGTGACGTTTATGTTCACATTGACATTGACATTGGAGTTTATGTTAATGATGACATTACATACACGTTGATGTTGACGTTCCTATTCAGTTCATGTTGAAGTTTACTTTCACATTGACGTTCACGTTGATGTTGACATTTATGTTGATGTTCACACTAACATTAAAGTTGGCGTTTACGTTCACAATAAAGTTGACATTAACATTGACGTTCACGTGCACATTTACATTGACATTGACGTTCACGCTAATATTTGCGTTGACGTTCAGGTTGATGTTTAGGTTGACGTCAACGTGTATATTAACATTTAAATTGACGTTCACATTGATGGTTGCATTGATATTGACATTCACGTTGACGTTGATGTTCACATTGATGTTCATATTAACATTGACGTTCACATTCACATTCACATTTACATTGATGTTTTTGTTAATTTGATGTTGATGTTAACGTTCACGTTCCCATTTAGGTTTATGTTTAAGTTCACCTTTGCATTGACGTTCATTGATGTTGACGTTGATGTTGACATTCACAGTGACATTCACATCAATGTTCATATTTAAGTTGATTTTGATGGTCACGTTCAAGTAACGTTGAAGTTGACGTACATATTGATGTTCATATTCACGTTGATGTTTACATTAAATTTCTTATTGAAATTCATGTTCACATTAACGTTCATATTCATGTTGATTTTGACGTTAATGTTTGACGTTTATGTTCACGTTCATGCTCACATTCATGTAAACGTTCACATAATGTTTACGTTGATGTTCACATTGTCATTGACATTCAGTTGACTTTAACATTACGTTCACATGATGATCATGTTTATATTTATGATGATGTTGACATTCATGTTGACATTGACATTTACATTCACGTTCACGCCCACATTTATGTTCACATTCATATTCAAGTTGACGTTCCAGTTTATATTCACGTTGATATTCACGTTGATGTTCGCATTATTATTGACGTTAACGTTGATGTAGAGGTGCACATTAACATTAATGTTGACATTGGCGTTCATATTGACGATACGTTGATATTTAATCTTGATGGTGATGTTTACGTTTACACTTATATGGATATGGACGTTTACGTTTATATTGATGTTATCATTATTGTTGACGTTTACGTTGACATTCACATTAATTTTTACATTTACGATGATGTTTGCATTCACATTTACATTAGCATTCATGTTTACGTTGACATGTACGTTGACGTTCAAATTGATGTTGATGTTGACGTTCACTCTATTGTTTATGTTGACATTCAAGCTAACGTTTATTAATGTTAAAGTTAACATTGACAATAACTTTGACGTGCACGCTCACATTGAGGCTAAAGATCATGTTAAGGTTGCGTTCTCATTCACGTTCATGTTGAAGTTCACATTTACGTTAACATTCAAGTTGATGTTCATATTTACGTTGACGTTCACATTGACATTGACAATGATTTTCACATTGACGTTCAAGTTAACGTATAATTTATGTTGACGTTTACAATCACGTTCAAGATGATGTTGACGTTGACATTCACATTTATATTGACATTTACATTGAAGTTCACTTTGATATTCATGTTCACGTTAACGTTCACTTTAACATTGACATTGACATTAAAGTTCACATTTACGTTCACGCTAACGTTCATGTTAAAGTTCACACTCAAATTTACATTCACATTCACATAGACGTTGACGATCACATTCGCATTCACGTTGACATTCACGTTGATGTTTACATTGATTTTCGCGTTGACTTACACAATTAAGATGATATTCACATTGACGTTCATGTTTACTTTGACGTTCACGTTAAAGTTCAAATTCAGGTTTATATTAACGTTTATTTTAACATTGACATTGACATTCACATTTACATTTACATTGACATTGAGATTGAAAGTCACGTTAATGTCTACGTTGACGTTCAGTTAATGTTAACATTCACGTTCACGTTAAGCTTTATTCTGACGTTCACATTGGTGTTGAGATTGGCATTGACGTTGGCGTTCATGTTGATGTTGACATTGACGTTTATGTTTAATTGACATTACATACACGTTGGCATTGACATTCACATTCACATTCATGTTGGAGTTCACAATAACTTTTACGTTAATGTATCAATTCACGTTGACATTGACGTTCACGTTCTTCTTGATTTTCATATTGACAATAACATTGACGTTCACGCTAACATTGAAGTTATAGTTGACGATGATGTTCACATTTACGTTTACATTGACATTGACCTTGACATTCACACTCATGCCGATGTTTACGTTGACGTTCAGGTTCATGTTTACGTTGACGTTAATGTTCACGTTGAATTTCAACTTAACCTTCACGTTGACTGTAACATTGACATTGATGTTGATGTTCACGTTGACGTTGACATTTACATTCACTTAACATTCACATTTACATTGATGTTAATGATCAAGTTCAAGTTAAAATTTACGTACACATTGACATTCATATTTACATTGACATTTACATTGAAGTTCATGTTGACATTCACGTTCACGTTGGCATTGACATTAACATTCACGTTGGCATTTACCTTCATTTTCACATTCACATTAACGTTATCATTCATATTTATATTGATGTTGACATTGATGTTGATATTGACGTTGACGTTGATGTTCACGCTCACGTTGAAGTTCACATGACGTTCACGTTGAAGTTCATGTTGACATTCATATTGACATTTACGTTGACGTTCAAAATAATGTTCACATTGATGTTGGCATTTACGTTCACAATTATTTTGCAAATAACAATCACGTTCAAGTTGACATTGAAGTTGATGTACATATTGACGTTCACATTCAAGTTGACCTTCACGTTTACGTTCACATTCACGTTGCCATTAACATTGTCAATTACATAGACATTCACGTTCATATTCACATTCATGTTGACGTTCACAATGACGTTTACATTGAGGTTAACATTCACGTTGACATTCACGCTGACATTTATGTTAGCGTTATTGTTCACATTCACGTTCACATTCATGTTGACGTTTACATTCATGTCAACCGTCACATTGATGTTCACATTGACGTTGACATTGACATGGATATTAATTTTCACGTTGATGTTGGCATTGACGTTCATAGTGACGTTCATGTTGATGTTTACATTGACGTTGACGTTCATATTTACGTTGATGTTCACATTCACATTCATATTTATGTTGATGTTCATGTTAATATGGATGTTGAAATTTACATTGATGTTCACATTGACATTGATGGTTTACATTCACATTGAAGTTTATGATGACATTCATGTTTACACTTATATGAATTTTAAAGTTTACGGTCAGAATGATGTTTACATTGACATTCAGGTTCACATTGACGTTCACGTTCACGTTGGAATTTACATTGACATTTTCGTGGTCGTGCACAGTTACATTCACATTGACGTTAAAATTTATGTTGACATTGACATTCACGTTCATACTGATGTTTATGTCGATGTTCTAATTGACGTTCACATTTACGTTCTCGTTCAAGTTTACATTTATGTTGACATTTACAATCCCATTCATATTCATGTTTATGTTCACATTCATGTTGACATTCACTTTGATGTTGATATTGATATTCATGTTGACAATGACATTGACGTTCACATTGACGATCACATTAATGTTCACATTTACATTGATGTTGATGATCACATACAAGTTGACATTGATGTTAATGTACACATTTACGTTCACATTTACCATGATGTTTACATTCAAGTTCACATTGACATTAACGTTCACATTGACTTTGGAATTGAATTTGACATTCACATTTATGTTTATATTTACATTCAAGTTCACATTCACGTTAACATTTATTTTCATATTTACTTTGACGTTTACATTAACATTATGTTGATGTTCACGTTGATGTTCATGTTAACATTGACGGTTACATTCACATTCACATTGGCGTTCACGTTGGCATTCACGTTGATATTCACATTGATGTTCACATTGATGTTCACATTGACGTTCACATTGACGTTCATGTTCACATTGACATTCATGTTGATGTTTACATTTACATTGACATTTCCATTGACGGTGATGTTCATGTTTGCAGTGACGTTTACATTGACACACATTCACGGTGATGTTGATGTTGACGTTGAAGCTGATGATTTAGTTGACGTTCAAGCTCACATTACATGACGTTGACATTCACATTGTCATTGATGTGCACATTAAAATTAACTTTTATGTTGACGTTGACATTCACGTTCATGTTGTCATTTATGTTGAAATTTATACTGATAATGATGTTTACATTTACATTTACACTAATATGGATGTTGACGTTTACATTCACGTTGAATGTTCACATTGATGTTCACGTTCATGTTGACGTTGATGTTCACATTTACAATCACGTTAATGTTGACGTTTATGTTAACGTGCATATTGACATTCACATTGTCGTTAAGGTGATGTTCACTTTAACATTGACATTTATTTTCACAATGACACTGCATACACATTGACAAAATCCATGTTGATCATGTCCCATTTCCAAATTGGAAGTTCTATATGTTGCATGCAACCCCAACACTTCTAGTGTTCTACTTTTACTTGTTGATAATTTGGACACTGAGCCACGACTTCTGCAATGTTCTTCTTCATGCCCCCCCCATCAATATATTTCTTTCAAGTCATGATACATTTTAGTTTACCTCGGGTGAACTGAATATCTTGAATGATGTAATTCCATCATGATCCTCTTTCTTAGTTCATCTACATTAGGTACACAAAATCTGTTTTGATATCAAAGTACTTCATCTTGCGTAAGCTCAAATGCCTTTGTCATACCGTGTAGTACATTCTCTTTAAGTTTTAAAAGAATTACATGAGTTTACTGCTTCTCTTTCATTTTAACTATTTATGAGGATTCTTTAGCATTTTGCACAATAACCCCTCATATTGAGATTCAAGAAGGTGATCGCCCAAGTTCCCTAGTTCGAACAAATATTTAGTTATTCCTTGTCTTTCAAAAAACATTCCATCAGTGATTGCTATTATGTTAAGGATTAAAAATCAGCTACTACATTAACTTTACCGGGATTATATAATATGTAAATGTCATAATCTTTTAATATCTCCAGCCACCTGCGCTGCCTTCATGAACTCCATACAACAAGTGGTGCCATATCTTCAAAGCAAACACAACTGCTGCTAGCTCTAGATCATGGGTTAGAAAATTTTTCTCATGTGGTCGCAGCTGCCTTAATCTATAAGCTACAACTTTACCATTATACATCAATACACAACCTAAAACCACTTCCAAAGCATCACTATACACTACATAGGCTTCTGTGCCTTCTAAAAGTACTAATACTAGTGTGGAAGTTAATTTAGTGTTCAACTCTTGGAAACTTCTTTAACACAATTAACTCCATTGAAGATTGGTTTCTTTGTATGTTAGATTTATTAAGGTTTCAACAATGGAAGATAATCCTTCACCGAACCTTCTTAAATAACATGCCAATCCAAGAAAAGTACGGATCTCTATAGGCGTTGTAGGTCTTGGCTAGTTTTTCACGACTTTTATCTTCTGGTTATCTATCCATATTCCTAATACAACCTAGGAATGCCACAGGTGTCAACAAGAACTCAAACTTATAGAACATTACATATAAATTACGATCACGGAGAATTCATAAACCTGCCGCAAGTGATTAACATGATCCTCTTCCGATCTTGAATTCACCAAATTTCATATATAAACACTATCACCAACACATCTAAAAATGGCTTCAACACTCTATTCATCTAATACATAAAAGTTTTTAGTGCATTTGTTAGCTCGAATGACATGAATAAGAACTCAAAATGACCATACAATGTTTGGAACGCTTTCTTGGGTATTTCTTTGTCCTTCAACCTCTTTGGTGTTAACCTGACCTCAGGTCAATCTTTCAAAAACACCTAGAACCTTTTAACTTATCAAACAAAATTATTAATTCAATGGAGGGGATATTTGTTCTTAATCGTGACCTTTTTCAATTGTTTGTAGTCGATACACATTCATAATTAGATATTCTTTTTGCATAAAATAACACTGGTACTCCCCATGGTGACACACTAGGCCTTATGAATCCTTTTTATTAAAGATCTTGTAATTTCTCATTCAACTCCCGTAATTATGTTGGAGCCAATTTTATATAGTGTAATTGAGATAGGTTGATTAACTGGAAGAACATCAATATCAAACTCTACTTCTTGTTCTGGATGCAAACCTTGAAAATCTTCAGGAAAAGATCTGGAAATTCATTTACAAGATTTCATTGAGGGGTTGGTGGGTCTGTATCTACATTTTTCACTGTAACAATATGACATATGTATCATTTGGAAAGCATATTTTTTTCCTTAATATAAGAAATAAAGTTACCTCTTGGTGCCCCAATATTACCTTTCCATTTGAGGACTACCTCTTTTGGAAACTGGAAATGCACTATGTTAGTTCGGCAATCGACCGTGGCATACAAGAAGCTTACCATCCCATAACCAGTATAACATCAAAATCTACCATGTCTATCTCAAAAAGGAAAACCAATGTATCACGATCACAAACAGTTATAATGCAATTATGATAAACCCTTGTAGATATAATAGACTCACCAATCGGCGTAGACAGTTCAAAAGGCTTCTAATAATTTTTTGGTGTTCTTTTGAACTTTCTAGCAATCAATGGTTTAATATATGATAGTGTAGATCCCGGACTAATTAATGCATATACAATATGTGAAAAGATGGACAATGAACCTATAACCACATCCGTAGAGGCTTCTGAATTCTATCGATCCCCTAGTGCATATGTGTGATTCTGACCTCCACTAGCACTAGCTACTCCCCTCGATCCCATACCAAAACTGTAGGCATCTATAGTCCCCGACCTAAAAAAGGTGTTGATGAGGTTGAGGCTACCACTGATCTAGTCGGTTGTGCAACACCACCCACGCCTCTATGAGGGAAATTTCTCATCATATGCCCTGGTGTGCCACACACAAAAAAATCCTTCCCAAGCCTGCATGCACCTAGATGATTCCTCGCGCATTTATTACAAGACTCTCGAGAAGGCCTTGATTGGCTCGTATTTCCCTTCTCTTGATGACTCACTATTTGTGATCCTTGTCTTTCACTTGCCCAAACTGATTGCCCCTAAACCCTTGGAACAGTGGTGGAGCAGTAGTTGTAGAGTAAAAGATGATGGCCTAGGTGGTCTGTTAGAGAACAAGGCCTAAACTCACCTTGGTATGTGCAAACTTCCCCATATATATGGCCCTCTTAGAATTCCTTATTTCCGACTCTTGTGTCCTTCTTATTTGCCTTTGATCCTCCAACTTTTGCACTAAATCCTGCATCTTTGCTATATCCATATCTTTATTCAACGAAGCAATTGTATGGTTTCTAACCTGATATGGATCTAATCTATCCACAAATCGATGAACTCTATCCTCCATGGTAGCTACTACATTAGCATCTTACCTGGACTAGGAATTAAATTTGAGACTATACTCTCTCACGCTCATATTTTGTTGGTGGAG
This sequence comes from Solanum peruvianum, assembly GCA_027705065.1. Classification (NCBI taxonomy): domain Eukaryota; kingdom Viridiplantae; phylum Streptophyta; class Magnoliopsida; order Solanales; family Solanaceae; genus Solanum; species Solanum peruvianum. The sequence continues at coordinate 11,419,648 of JAKWJD010001760.1, forward strand.
ATTTAAGAATTGATTCGCACGGGCCTCTCAGATCTTCAATGGCAGATAATGATCAAGGAATGCCATTTTGAACTCTTTCCACGTAGCTGAAGGTGAATTTGTTCCCCTAAATCTTTCAAGCTTCATACCAAAATATAGACACACTCTTTAATCTATATGCAGCTACCTCAAGTTCTTCATTACAACTTACATGAATAATATCCAAAGTGTGTTTGATCTGATCTATGCAGTCTTACAGATCTTCATTAGGATCTGACCCGGTCAATAATGGAGAATCCATGTTAAAAGAATCATGTATCTTCATTCCAGCTGCTCTATCTACTCCAGTAGTACCTGCAACTGGACCTTCTTGCATTTGGCCATGACCAGCAACTATACAAGTTAATAGTTAGACTGCATTCCTCAAATGTTTATCGGCAGCATTAATAGGGTGTTCTTGAGGTTCAACTTCGCTCCTTAGTTCTTCAGGAGATGTAGGCGTCAGGGAAGTCTTTGATAGAGACACATCTTGAGCTCCACTTTGAGCAGCTTGACTAGGAGGTGGTTGGCTGGTCCTTTCTTGGGCAGCCACATCTACTCGCTTACCACTAATTTTACTCCTTCTCGTAATTGGCATCTTTTCTATAATAAAATAATTTAGAAACTAGATATTATTCACCTACAACAATGGTTCTATAGAAAGATCTAAGAAATTAAAGAAATGAGACAACTACTACATGTCCCGTAACTTTATGTTTATAGATGTGGTGCACGACACATCCATAAGTAAGACACTACAAAGACACGACTTTGTAGACTATCTTGGATAACCTGCTTTTATACCACCTTTGTTAGGCCTCAAATCCCATTAAGACGGACAGGCACCCGTTGCCCTAAAATCCTGGAGAACAAAATTTTAACATGTTCTTACTATGCATATAACTATAACAATCGTGACGAGTTCACATAGGATGTAGTGATACCAACCAACATAAGTAGACTCAAAAGTTATATACAAGACTTGGTCGTTGAGGCCACAACTCCTTAATACATAACTGAACTATGTACATCCGTCTACAAAGCCTCCAAGAAGATAGAAGACCTAGAGTAGGTAGACAGACCCTGCCTTACCCTTAAATATGATTCAATACCACAAGATAATTTAAAGGGACTCACTAAAGCTTCGAATCAACCTGGAGCTCACCAAAATTTGCTTAGTGTTGTGTGCTCCTACAAAGGAGGTCTACTAGTTGGAGTTACTATGCCTGCAACATGATATGCCGCGTCCTCCGCGAGGGACATCAGTACAAAAAAAATAAAGTGAATATGTAGAGCAATAACATATGTAATATGAGTGCTCATATGAAATCAAATACCAACATATGAGTGCATAGATAATAAGACAAGACCACCTTTATTTACTCTTCTGATATCATGTAAGTTACGTTCTTTCCTTTATTTTTTTGTACGTTATAATCTTTGTAAGCATTTCATAAAAGTGACCAGCTGATCATTGGTAGAAGAGGATTACCCATGCTAGGCATATTGACCTGTGGGATGTGGTCCTCATAATTACACAATTTGGGATCGGCCCATGCTAGCGCGCTCACCCCTGGGCTGCCACCCTTCTACACCGATAAGGATCGACCTATTCTAGGCTTTCGCACCAGGGCTTCCACCCGTATTTATAAAAATTTCTTCACTTAGATTCTTTAATCTTTGAGATTCTTGTTTATTAGTTCAGATTTCTTTGGGGATTGTTCATTGGATATATGGAAATATAGACTAGTAGTAGAAGACATGAAAAATAATACTTTAAGGCAGTAGCAATAACATAAGAAGCTATGTAACATCAACACATTACTTAAGAGCTTAATGACACAATTGAATTCAATTTACTAGGAGAGGGAATACCAAAGGTTCTTTTGCAAATACCACTTCTATAACAACACAAGGGGGATAATTACACAAGTATAGACTAGTGAACATATAATGAAGTAGTTCTATGTAATTAGGATGGGGGAGGGATATAATTATCTATTTGGAGTCAATACAGTGCTATTGTTTCTTTTACTACGAATACAACTTAGGAGATTCAATTCATGATATTAATTACAGGTGTCAGGTTCATGCTAAGGAATATGGACTCGAATAGCCTTACATACATTATTTTCTGACCAATACCACTATCACGATTCAGCCTTCCTTTTTGTGCTAATATACAACATAAGTTATGACTAAGCTAACATAAGCACCTAATCTCATTAAGGCCCTCAAAAACAGTAGCTAAAATATTTGACGGAAAGTAGGCCCATACAACCCTTACACAAACGGTGAACCACCACGCCCTTCCTCGACACATTAATACAACTTAATACATCCTCTCCGAAGATACTCAGGCTGCCCTCAACAACAATATTCATAATTCAACCACTATCAATCTCAAATCTTTCTTCATAATAGGATAATATTGATCCAAGGATTTATTACAATCCATAAATTGTTGATAAATATATACAAAATTCTTCACTCCAAACATGTATTCAAAGAGAGGAAAACAAATGGGTTGTAGTCTTACCTTAATTCTGGAAATATATCCTATAAACTTGTACGTCAAGAATTCAAACTCTCTTTTAAACTTTTACACGAAAATGAGAAAACACTCAATAACTCTAAGGTGTTTAAGAGCTTCTTGTTGAAGCAAAGTGAAAAAAAACATGATCTTTATCCTATTAAAAGGGAATTGATATGGAAGACTTTCTTGGCCAATTTTTGGCCATATATTATCAAGTAGGTGACCTACCTACTTTGTGTTTTAACATGGGCCTTTTTCTACTTATGATTATTGGAACTTTGATTTCCATTTTCCCTTTGTTGTTTTATTCAACATGGGCCAGATTAATGCATGTAGGTGGTACACACTTGGCCCAATCACATGGTAAAAAAGTCTTAGTAGGTGATGCACCTACTTTTTTTCACTTGAGCTTCATCCATAATGGGCCAATTGGAAGATTTGGCTGCTGGGCTTTCTTTCATTTTCATTTAATAGTTTTGGGCTTCAAGTGAGACCATTAATATAAGCCTAAATCAGGTCCATCAAACTTGGGGCCTTTAACTATATTATAGCTCAAGCAGGTAATGCAACTGCTAGCTCAATTAAGTCAAGCAAGCATATCAATTATTTTTATTTAAATTTGTGAATGTTAATCCCTTTTATTTAACTTAGAACTTAACTTTCAACATTAACCTCAATTACCACCTTACTATATTTACTTGCTATCCGTCGGAGTTAACTTGCAATACATATGTTGAAACGTGCAAGACATTACATCACCTTCTGAACTATTTTAAACCAACACTAATCATACAAGAAATATGATCCCTCACCTACATTTTAAGTCTATGTCATGTATAACATGAATAGAACTAGCATATAAATATTACAGGATGTTACACCTATTCTTTACTTCAATTATGGTAAATTGTGATTAAGTCATGATATTGTATTGGAGTAAGCCTTGTATTAGGATTTATAGGGTTGGTATGATGTTGAATTGAAATGTCTTGATTATGGTTTGTGAGGTGTTGTCTTAAGATGTAAATGTTATAAGGATTATGAATGATTTACCAATGAGCCTTATTATGAAGCGATATGTTAATGTGCTACGCTCACTAATATGAATTGTAGAAAGGATTTTACTCATCAAATTCCTATTGAGCTATGATGATGATGATGATATTTATAAAAGATTTAGGCCCTATGACCTACATTAAGCAATGATAATTAATAAAGACATTTAAAAAAAAAAGACTCTAGCTTAGCAACGAGTGAACTAGAGTGAGGAGTGTCCCTTCCCACATAGGGGAGGTACAATTACTAATGTACTCTTGAGATTGGAGACAACAATGCATGTAGCATAAAGAGGGTGTAACGACCTGTTTAGTCGTTTTGAGCAGCAGATTTTATTTCTGGAAAATTGGTTGAGGCAACGGACCCCACGACGGACCGTCACAGGCAAGACGGACCGTCGTAGGGTCTCGTTTCAATATACTTAGGAATTCTAAAATTGGGTACTGAAAATCGACTCTCTAAACTTTGTAACGAACTTGCAGGACTGACCGTCACAGGTGTGACGGACCGTCACAGTCCACTTGGGTTCTAAGAGGCTGCAACGACCTGCGTGACGGACCGTCGCAGTCACGACGGGCCGTCACAGGTTGCGCGAATCCCAGGCAGATTCGGATTTCTTTACACGTTTTAAGGGACGTTGTGGACTATTCTTTCCTTAATTATAGATTTCGTGGGTTCATATTAATAACTCAAAGTCTTGAGGGATAAAAGAGGTAACTTTGGGTTAATTAGTGAAGTATTCTTGCCATCTTTTACACTTAATTATATGTTATTTAGGGTAAAAGAAAGAGGGTTTGAATAAGAAAAAGAGAAAAGAAAAGAGAGAGAGAGATTGATCGATTGAGATAGTCGAACGAGGAAGAAGAATATCAAAGCTTGGGAAATTGCTTGTTGATTCCAATTCTTCGGTGGAGGTAGGTTATGGTTATTTTACGATATTCGTAGTGAACTCTTAATAGTGAATGATATGTATTGGTGGTATTGTAAACCTGTCTATATGCTTAATTGTATGCTTGCATGAATATGATTATGTGATTTTTATAAAACAAGCATGATGAAAACCATTGAATCCCAAATCTTGAAAGAAACTTTAATCTACTTATTAATGATGATGCCTTGGTATAAAAGAAGGCTTGATGAATTAAAGTAATGGGATTGATGATGCCTTGGTATAGAGAAGGCTTGTTGAACGGATAGAATGAGATTAGTGGATCGGAGTATCACTTTCCGACACATAGTATTAGTGGATCGGAGTGTCACGTTCCGACACATAGTATTAGTGGATCGGAGTGTCACGTTCCGACACATAGTATTAGTGGGATGGGTGTCACGAACCGACACGTAGAATTAGGGGATCGGAGTGTCAGATACCGACACATATAGGGGATCGGAGTGTCACGTACCGACACATATAGGGGATCGGGTGTCACGAACCGACACGTAGAATTAGGGGATCAGAGTGTCACGTACCGACACATAGTGGTAGGGCATCGGAGTGTCACGTACCGACACAAGAGGAAGAAAAATAATGAATCTTGAAAGATGATAATATACTCAACATAATGAACATAATTCCCAAATGAGTATGGTATTGAGGCTTGAGCCCTCATGGATGAACTTGATGGTACTTATTGATGATTATAGTACTTGTTGTTGTTACATGTTGAGTTTATAGTTGATTTATGATATTAACTGATATATACTGTTTTCTATTTTGAGTTGGCCGATGATATCTACTCAGTACTTGTGGTTGTACTGACCCCCTACTTTTATGTTTTCTTCTTTGTTATTTGTGGAATACAGCAAACGTTCCGTCAACTTCAACTCAACAGTAGATCTAGCCAGTCTCCACTACCTTCGGAAATTCAGGGTGAGCTAATGCGTCTATCTTGGACTGGATCTTCTTCTTCAAGTCTTGATGCCTTGAACTTCCGTCATGGACTAGTTTTTATTTGTTTTAGCTTCTTAGACGTTTTTAGTTAAGTAATTTGAGGATAGATGTTCTTGTGATGATGACTTCCAGATTTTGGGGATAATAATAATAGTTTGAATTGTTTTTATTAATGAGTTTAAGTCTTCTGCATTTCTTTTGTTGATATTGTATTAAAATGTTAAAGGTTAGATTGGTTGGTTCGCTCACAAAGGAGGGTAAATGTGGGTGCCAGTCGCGTCCCCGATTTGGGTCGTGACAAACTTGGTATCAGAGCATTAGGTTCATTGGTCTCATCACACAAGAACAGGTCTAGTAGAGTCTTAAGGAACGGTAGGGGGACGCCTTTACTTTTCTTTGAGAGGCTATAAGACTTTAGGAAAATTCCATTCTTTCATTCTTTCTTTCGTGCTACTACTTGAGTCCAATTGGTATCTAGGTGATACAAATTGGTATCTGACCATCTTCACTCTATTTCGCAGATGGTTAGAACTAGAGCAACGACCGCACCAGCAGCAACAACGGCAAGACAATAAACATCTGAGCCAGCCACTGGGGCTGTGGCTCGAGGAAGAACAGTGGCAAGAGGCCGTGGTAGAGGCCGTGGGAGGACGTCCTCTAGAGGAAGAGCACGAGCACCTAGTCCATCTGATGCTAGGGCGGTGACTCCTCCACCGACTGAGGAGGTAGTAAGAGAGGGTGAGGAAGGGGAAACTGAACAAGAGCAGAATGAGGAATTGCCACCCCAACCTACCCCAGAGATGATCAATTAGGTTCTTGCTTATCTTAGCGGGTTATCTGATCACGGTCAGGCACCTCTAGTGGTTTCTACACCAACACCTCCGGTTTCAGAGGTACGACATGCGGCTACTCTGGCTCCCCGCATGGATGCCTCATTGGAGATAGGCACATTTCCACGTCTGACTACTGGACCGATAATGACAAACGATCAGCACGAACTTTTCAGTAAGTTCTTGAAATTGAAACCTCCAGTCTTCAAGGGTGCAGAATCTGAAGATGCTTATGATTTTCTGGTTGATTGTCATGAGCTACTACACAAGATGGGGATAGTAGAACGGTTTGGCGTTGAGTTCGTAAGCTATCAGTTTCAAGGGAACGCCAAAATATGGTGGCGATCACATGTCGAGTGTCAACCGACAGAGGCCACACCTATGACTTGGGCATCCTTCTCTACCCTATTTATGGAGAAGTATATCCCAAGGACTTTGAGAGATAGAAAAAGGGATGAGTTCTTGAGTCTCGAGCAAGGTAGGATGACGGTTAACGCATATGAGGCTAAGTTTCGTGCTTTATCAAGGTAGTCCACCCAACTTTGTTTCAGTCCACAAGAGCGGATTCGCCGTTTTGTGAAGGGGTTGAGGTCAGAATTGCGGATTTCAGTCTTACAAGTAGCGGCTACGGCAACATCCTTACAAGAGATGGTAGACTTTGTGATAGAAGTGGAAGGAGTGAAGCCAGATGACTTCACCACGACATCGACATCAAAAAGGTTTCGAAGGGGAGGTGAGTTTATTTGTTCTTACTCTAGAGGAAAGAGCTCCGGAGGTTACTCAAGTCGACCAATTCAGTCTTCACTACAGACTGTAGTTGGGGGTCCACCTCAGAACGGTCAACACTACTCCGAGAGACCTATGCCTGACTCCAGAGAGTGTTATGGATGTGGGGAGATTGGACATTTTAGGAGGAATTGTCCAAAACAGAGTTACAGACCACCAATAGCTAGAGGTAGAGGTGGTCATGGTAGAGGCCGCTTTTCTGGAGGACGTGGTGGTCGAGGTAATGGTGGTCACCATAACGGCAGAGGAGATGGGCAAATTGGAGCCACTACGACACAACATGGTAGGGGCAACGGACAGACTGGTGATAGGGCCCATTGTTACGCTTTCCCTGGGAGATCTAAAGCGGAGGCCTCTGATGCTGTTATCACAGGTAATCTTTTGGTTTGTGATTGCATGGCATCTGTATTATTTGACCCTGGCTCCACGTTTTCATATGTATCTTCATCATTTGCTAATGGTCTAAATTTACATTGTGAATTACTTGACACGCCTATTCGTGTTTCTACTCCGGTGGGTGAGTCTGTGGTAGTTGAAAAGGTATATAGGTCTTGTTTGGTGAACTTTGTGGGGAGCAACACTTATGTAGATTTGGTTATCTTAGAAATGGTTGATTTTGATGTAATTCTGGGTATGACTTGGCTTTCTCCGCAATTTGCGATCTTGGATTGTAATGCTAAAACGGTGACGTTAGCCAAGCCTGGGACAGACCCGTTAGTGTGGGAGGGCGACTACACCTCCAATCCGGTGCGTATCATATCCTTTCTTCGTGCTAAGAAAATTGTTAGTAAAGGGTGTTTAGCTTTCTTGGCACATCTCAAGGATGACACTACCCAAGTACCTTCGATTGAGTCGGTTTCGGTAGTCTGTGAGTTTTTGGATGTGTTCCCTGCAGATCTTCCAGGTATGCCACCAGATAGGGATATTGACTTCTGTATCGATCTTGAACCGGGTACTCGCCCCATTTCTATACCCCCGTATAGAATGGCTCCCGCCGAATTAAGAGAGTTAAAGGCTCAACTTCAAGAGTTGTTGAGCAAAGGCTTCATTAGACCAAGTGCATCTCCTTGGGGTGCTACGGTTTTGTTTGTGAAGAAGAAGGATGGGAGTTTTCGGAAGTGCATAGACTACCGGCAGTTGAACAAGATAACTATTAAGAACAAGTATCCTCTTCCTCGCATTGATGACTTATTCGATCAACTACAAGGTGCTTGTGTCTTCTCGAAGATCGATTTGAGATCCGGTTATTATCAATTGAAAATACGGGCAACGGATGTGCCAAAGACCGCTTTTCGGACTAGGTATGGGCATTATGAATTTGTAGTGATGTCCTTTGGTCTTACAAATGCCCCCGCTGCTTTCATGAGCTTGATGAATGGGATATTTAAGCCGTATTTGGATCTCTTTGTGATCGTATTAATATATTATATACTGGTATATTCTAAAAGTAAGAAGGAACATGAGGAGCATTTGAGGATTGTTTTGGAAATGTTGAGGGAGGAAAAGCTTTATGCCAAGTTCTCTAAGTGTGAGTTTTGGCTAGATGCAGTGTCCTTCTTGGGGCACGTGGTTTCTAAGGATGGAGTGATGGTGGATCCTTCTAAGATTGAGACAGTGAAGAATTGGGTAAGACCCACTAATGTGTTAGAAATACGGAGTTTTGTTGTGTCAGATTCTCTTCTATTGCTTCCCAATTGACGAACCTGACTAAGCAGAATGTTCCCTTTGTATGGTCGGATGAGTGCGAAGAAAGTTTTCAGAAACTCAAGACTTTGTTGACTACCGCACCTATCCTCACCTTGCCGGTAGAGGGTAAGAACTTCATTGTTTATTGCGATGCATCCTATTCGGGTTTGGGTGCAGTGCTAATGCAAGAGAAGAACGTGATTGCTTATGCTTCAAGACAATTAAAAGTGCATGAACGTAACTATCCAACTCATGACTTGGAATTGGCCGCGATAGTATTTGCATTGAAGCAATGGAGGCACTATCTATATGGGGTTAAGTGTGAAGTCTATACGGATCATCGTAGTCTACAGTATGTCTTTACTCAGAAAGATTTGAACTTGAGACAAAGGAGATTGATGGAACTACTGAAGGAATACGACATCACTATTCTGTATCATCCGGGGAAGGCGAATGTTGTGGCAGATGCATTGAGTAGAAAGGCGGGAAGCATGGGAAGTCTAGCTCATTTGCAAGCTTCTAGACGCCCATTGGCTAGAGAAGTGCAGATTTTGGCTAATGACCTCATGAGGTTAGAAGTAAATGAGAAGGGAGGATTGTTAGCTTGTGTGGAGGCAAGATCCTCTTTCCTTGACAAGATTAAGGGGAAGCAGTTTGATGATGAGAAATTGATCCGGATTCGAGATAAAGTGTTGCAAGGAAAGGCTAAAGAAGCAACAATCGACGAGGAAGGTGTTTTGAGGATTAAGGGAAGGGTATGTGTACCCCGCGTCGATGAGTTGATCAACACCATTCTGACAGAGGCTCATAGTTCAAGGTATTCTATACATCCGGGTGCAACCAAGATGTATCGTGACCTAAAGCAACACTTTTGGTGGAGTAGAATGAAGCGCGATATTGTTTACTTTATCGCCAAATGTCCAAACTGTCAACAAGTAAAGTATGAACACCAAAGTCCCGGAGGAACACTTCAGAGAATGCCCATTCCTGAATGGAAGTGGGAGAGAATTGCAATGGATTTTGTGGTTGGTCTTCCAAAGACAATGGGTAAGTATGACTCTATTTGGGTGATTGTTGATAGGTTAACTAAGTCTGCTCATTTCATTCCGGTCAAGGTGACTTATAATGCAGAAAAGTTAGCAAAAATCTATATCTCGGAGGTGGTCCAATTGCATGGGGTTCCACTCTCCATTATATCAGATAGAGGTACACAGTTCACCTCTAAGTTTTGGAAAACATTGCATGCGGAATTGGGTACTAGGTTGGACCTTAGTACTGCGTTCCATCCTAAGACCGATGGTCAGTCAGAGCGAACGATTCAAGTGTTGGAGGATATGCTTCGTGCATGCGTGATAGAGTTTGGTGGCCATTGGGATAGCTTCTTACCTTTGGCAGAGTTTTCATACAATAATAACTATCACTCCAGTATTGATATGGCTCCATTTGAAGCATTGTATGGGAGGAGGTGTAGATCTCCCATTGGTTGGTTCGATGCATTTGAGGTTAGACCTTGGGGTACTGACCTCTTGAGGGATTCATTAGATAAGGTGAAGCGCATTCAAGAAAAGCTTCTAGCGGCGCAAAGTAGAAAAAAGGAGTATGCAGACCGAAAGGTTAGAGACTTGGAGTTCATGGAAGGTGAACAAGTCTTGTTGAAGATTTCACCCATGAAAGGGCTGATGCGGTTTGGTAAAACAGGTAAGCTTAGTCCAAGGTATATTGTACCATTTGAGATACTAAAGCGAGTAGGGGAGGTGGCTTATGAATTAGCCTTACCTCCAGGGCTGTCCGGAGTGCATCCGGTGTTTCATGTGTCCATGTTGAAAAGATACCATGGAGATGGAAACTACATTATCCGTTGGGATTCAGTTTTGCTTGATGAGAATTTGACTTATGAGGAGGAACCGGTTTGCTATATTAGATAGAGAGGTCCGCAAGTTGAGGTCGAGAGAGATTGCATCCATCAAAGTTCAATGGAAGAATCGAGCGGTTGAAGAGGCTACTTGGGAGAAGGAGGCAGATATGCAAGAAAAATACCCACATCTGTTTACAGATTCAGGTACTCCTTTTCGCAATTGTTTTTCTTCTTTTGATCGTTCGGGGACGAACGATGGGTAAATTGGTATCTATTGTAACGACCTGTTTAGTCATTTTGAGCAGCAGATTTTATTTCTGGAAAATTGGCTGAGGCAACGGACCCCACGACGGACCGTCAAAGGCACGACGGACCGTCGCAGGGTCTCGTTTCAATATACTTAGGAATTCTGAAATTGGGTACTGAAAATCGACTCTCTGAACTTCGTAAAGAACTTGCAGGACGGACCGTCACAGGTGTGACGGACCGTCACAGTCCACTTGGGTTCTAAGAGGCTGCAACGACCTGCGTGACGGACCATCGCAGTCACGACGGGCCGTCACAGGTTGCGCGAATCCCAGGCAGATTCGGATTTCTTTACACGTTTTAAGGGACGTTGTGGACTATTCTTTCCTTAATTATAGATTTCGTGGGTTCATATTAATAACTCAAAGTCTTGAGGGATAAAAGACGTAACTTTGGGTTAATTAGTTGGGTATTCTTGCCATCTTTTACACTTAATTATATGTTAATAGGGGTAAAATAAAGAGGGTTTGAATAAGAAAAAGAGAAAAGAAAAGAGAGAGAGAGATTGATCGATTGAGAGAGTCGAACGAGGAAGAAGAATATCAAAGCTTGGGAAATTGCTTGGTGATTCCAATTCTTCGGTGGAGGTAGTTTATGGTTATTTTACGATATTCGTAGTGAACTCTTAATAGTGAATGATATGTATTGGTGGTATTGTAACCCTGTCTATATGCTTAATTGTATGCTTGCATGAATATGATTATGTGATTTTTATAAAACAAGCATGATGAAAACCATTGAATCCCAAATCTTGAAAGAAACTTTAATCTACTTATTAATGATGATGCCTTGGTATAAAAGAAGGCTTGATGAATTAAAGTAATGGGATTGATGATGCCTTGGTATAGAGAAGGCTTGATAAACGGATAGAATGAGATTAGTGGATCGGAGTGTCACGTTCCGACACATAGTATTAGTGGATCGGAGTGTCACGTTCCGACACATAGTATTAGTGGATCGGAGTGTCACGTTCCGACACATAGTATTAGTGGGACGGGTGTCACGAACCGACACGTAGAATTAGGGGATCGGAGTGTCACGTACCGACACATATAGGGGATCAGAGTGTCACGTACCGACACATATAGGGGATCGGGTGTCACGAACCGACACGTAGAATTAGGGGATCGGAGTGTCACGTACCGACACAAGAGGAAGAAAGATAATGAATCTTGAAAGATGATAATATACTCAACATAATGAACTTAATTCCCAAATGAGTATGGTATTGAGGCTTGAGCCCTCATGGATGAACTTGATGGTACTTATTGATGATTATAGTACTTGTTGTTGTTACATGTTGAGTTTATAGTTGATTTATGATATTAACTGATATATACTGTTTTCTATTTTGAGTTGGCCGATGATATCTACTCAGTACTTGTGGTTGTACTGACCCCCTACTTTAATGTTTTCTTCTTTGTTATTTGTGGAATGCAGCAAACGTTCCGTCAACTTCAACTCAACAGTAGATCTAGCCAGTCTCCACTACCTTCGAAAATTCAGGGTGAGCTAATGCGTCTAGCTTGGACTGGATCTTCTTCTTCAAGTCTTGATGCCTTGAACTTCCGGCATGGACTAGTTTTTATTTGTTTTAGCTTCTTAGACGTTTTTAGTTTAGTAATTTGAGGATAGATGTTCTTGTGATGATGACTTCCAGATTTTGGGGATAATAATAATAGTTTGAATTGTTTTTATTAATGAGTTTAAGTCTTCCGCATTTCTTTTGTTGATATTGTATTAAAATGTTAAAGGTTAGATTGGTTGGTTCGCTCACATAGGAGGGTAAATGTGGGTGCCAGTCGCGTCCCCGATTTGGGTCGTGACACAGGGTCCCAATTTTATATCCTTTTTCTTGAACTATGTTGCCCCAATTGGAATACTAGCTAGCGGATCCACGTAGTTGCTATGTTCATACTTTGATACTACCATGGCAAGTATTCCACCTTCATTCGGTGTAGGGTTCCTGTTGACACCCAATTTTGACCAACCTTTAACCATTTTAGGAATACTATTTGATTAAATACGTATTTTAAAATTTATTTAAAGTTAGAATATTTAGTAAATTTTTCTTCAAAATTATATATTTAGTATGGTTTATTTTATAAAATTATCGTAAATATTATTAAAATATTTTAAAATTTAAATAATTTTCAATTATATAAAAATATTTTAATATATGTAGTATTTTATAGTAATTCCTACACTTTCCTTTAAATTATTTATATTCTAGCCTATTCTATTCTATTTTCTTCCAATTCTAGCCACTCCAATTAAAATTTTATTACAATCATAGCCTCTCTTTCATTTAAATTCTAGCCAATTTAATTGTAATTTCAGCCATTCCATATCTTGATCCATCTAATATTAAAACTTTATCTCATCCATCCATCTTAAAAATTAATCCTAGATTTAATCCTAGCCCTTCATTTCAAATTCGATCAACGGTTGAGATCAAATACTTTTTTAATCTATCAAATAACTAAACCTAAAATCTATTGCCTTTCCTCTCCCTCTCTTCTCAAAAAAGTTAGTCGTCGCCCCTCCCTCTCTCTGAGTGCTCCGTCAAAGACGCCACAATCAGAGGCGGCGACACTCTGCTCCCCTCCGGCCTTCTCTTATCGCGTCGCTCTCCCTACTCTCCCTACATTTTTCTGGCGACCCCCTCTGTCTCCATCTACTCTCCTCACCTTCTCTTTCTCTCCTCCGCTTCCTCCCTTTCCCATCTTCCTCCCCTCCTTCTCTCTAGCCGCCTCTTTCTCCATCTTTCTCTCGCCCTTTTTCCCAATCGCCTCCCTCTTCCCCTCTCCCTATCTATCGTTCCTCTTCCACCCCCGTTTCCCCTCTCTGTTTTACCTCCATTTTTCTTCACCTGTAGGGACAGCACGACGGGAACCACCAGCAGCAGTGGACAACAGCTCCATCCACAAGTTTCCCCAAGCCAGTAGCCGCTGGCAGCCGTCCCTCTCTCCCTCTCGTCTTCCTCATCTCCCCTTCCCCTCCGTTTTCCCCCTGTCCTCCTCTTCTTCTTTGCCTTGTCTGTTTTGCAGGAATAGCATCAGCTGCCGACGAAGACCAGGCGCATCAGTTCGCTGGAGAGGATCAGGCGTCGCCGCCCCTCTCTCTTCTACTTTTCTCTTTTGCTGGTAACAGCAACTTCCAGCTACTCCGGCTAGCGAACAACAACAAAAAAACTCTGTCGAGAACGTATAGCGGATATCGACAAATATCTTAAAGATTTTGAGCTTAGTAAAGACGGATCTTAACAGATCCGTCCAAGTAAGTTAATTGATTCTATACCCTCTACTTCAACTCTTTATTCTTTTTAAGCTATGGTTTATGATTATGCAAGCAATCATATGATATTATTATTCTCTTCTGTCTGTTTTAAGTTGTATGATTATCGTGTCAATTTCATAAATATGTTTGGGTTGTTATTTAAATTTCCATGAACTAGTGATTATTCCGTACTTGATTATGCTTGCATTTTTCTAATACGATAATTAATTAGTAAGTAGATGAATATTACCCTCTAATTAGTTCTTTATTAATTTTATATGTTACTCCTGACTCCCTTCTTTTTTGTTATTAGTGAATATTTGTATAAGGATTGAATATTACATCTGTTGCATATCTTTCTTTGCTTATAAACTTGAGGTATTTTTATATAATATTAGCTTTTCTGTTACTTTAAATTATTTTCTTTGCTATGAGCATATTGTAGTATATCTTTGACTTTCCTAGTCATGTTAAAATTATTGATTTAGCCGTTTGTGAATATTTATTAATTCATCATTTGTCCTTATTTGTTGTCCCTTGGCTTTATTAAAATCAAAATAGACTCTCATATGATCCTTCTTTCGTAAGCCTATATTCGATTTAAGTAAAATTAAAAAAAAAAGGTGTAATAATTTTACTCTTATGTGGATAATATTAATTGATTTTTGTTTCCTCAATTAAAATTAACATTTTTTTACTTGTTTTTAAATTTGGCAAAGAATAATTTAAAATATTTCTTTTGGACTCATATTTATTTAAGGTAAAATAATATTGTTTTCCTAACTTTGTTATTAATTATTTATTTTTGTTAATGAAATATTTGATATATTTTGTGATTTTGGCTTCTCTTTATTTAAGGAAAATATATATTACTCTTTCCAATTTCTTACTTGCTTATATTTGGTAATGATATTTTTTAACTTTTAGCTGATTTGAATCTCCTTTGTGAATAAGGAAGATAGTATATATTTAATTCCTCAATTTATTCTTTTCCTTATTTTCTCCTCTTCTTTGCTTATAAATAGAGCCTTCTCTCATTCGCTAAGGGATCTTTTATAACAAGTTATCTCATCAACTCATTCACTCTCTCTCAACAAAAGAGATCTCACCCCCTTATTACTCATACTATTGCTACTCTCAAACAAATTAACATTCTGGTGATGTTCCTTGCTTCTACTTGGTTACTTTGGTTTGTTAGATTAGAACTTGGGTCAACTCGTTTTTATTGTTACCATTCCTTTTGTTTAACCTGTTAGTTTTTCCTTTTTTTTTTTGCATTCACACATTTGTGTAAGGTGATTGTTCTATAATTTTCTATGTATATAATTTGTGGTTAAGCAATTGCGTGTGTGTCTCACTTATTATAAATAAATATGATCACTTGTGTAGTTATTTGATTGCTTTGACAGGTTCCAAACTTGAAGTTCAAGTTAAAGATTAGAATGGCAAGAAAGATTATTTGTTTAATTCATATATTTGAATTTATATATTTCTTATTTATTTATTTGAATTTTGTAATATTTATATAACTCTAAAGCTCTCATACATAAATTTATTTGGGGGATCGTCTAAGGGTAGGAGGATTATATGCAAATTTGTAATGTTTTCGTGTTAGAAAGCATGCTTATAGGACTAAAATATTTTTGTATCATCTATAGGTGTTGTTTTAACTTTCAATCTCCTAGAAATCATAGGAATCATAAGCTAATCTCTAGTATGTTAACTTACGTTAAAAGGAGCAAGGGCTTTAATTGTCAATTTGTCTCTTGTTTGTTAATATGAATTCATATTAATAAGTTTCAATATGTTCACTTGGAAAATATGAATATAGAATTTAATTAAATAAGATTGTGCATTAAAGTCACTCCCAAATAATTTTCAGCAAGTTTTACAACTAGATAATCCATCAATATTTTTCAACTCTATGAAAAAGAGCAATTTCTACATACATTATTTTGTATTTCTCCCAAAAAAATTGTCATACTAATTTGCCTAGAAATAGAAATAACAGTTAATATTTTTCTGCATCATAATAAACCTCTTTTGCATCTAAAATCTGCTATTAATTAAATTTTTTTCATTGTAATTAATTTATTCCTAAAATATATATTTTTTTACATTAATAACCAATCTATAAATCCATCAATATTCTAAAAGAATTTTCTGTACCAATAATAAATTTGTCACTTGCCTAAAATTTGTTGTATTTAATAATCAACTTATTTGCTGTTCTTAAAAAATAATTTTCTGCCTTAAATAAATAAAATCTGGTGTCCTTAAAATAATTTTCTGCCCTAAACAAATTAAGTCTCGTTATAACATATTATTCTCTATCATAATAATCAATTCGACTACTATTTTTTTAATATATGTGCATGTATAATCACATCCTTTGCTACTTGAAAAATAAAATAAAATATATCATGTCACTACTTGCTACTCACTTATAAGTTAACACTAAAATCTACATTCGTGTCATATTTTTGCTCTTATAGTTAATCTTTGTTTTGTTATTATAACTTTGTATGCTCACTTAGCATGATAACCTTTCACAGTTATGTGTTGTTTCCAAGCATGTCTAACTGATTTTTTAGAGGCCAAATTGAGACTTGTATTGCTAAAATAACTGTCTTGTTTGTCTTTTTTGTTTTACTTGGTGTGTAAGAGGGACTTATATTCTAATTTGTCTAAACCCATCCTATTAAGAGTCCAATTCCTCTTGGACAGTAAGTTGGGACGATTAGACACCTTTTAGGTACGTTATGAATGTGGTGGTTGGGTAGGGGTAGTTGGCCCTACGGAGATGATAACATCGACTCACCCTTGAAAGACAAACTTTGGTTTTGTTTGTCCGTATACGGCAGCCTATCGAAAAATAAACGAAAGTTGAGTGCTGATCCAAAAAGTCTGTCTTAGAGTCTCCCTTCTCTTTATACCTTTATTTGTTTGTTTAATTATATTTATTTGGGGAAGATTAAAATAAAATAATAAAATTGTTTGCTTATTTATTTGCCTCTTTTCTATGCCCTCTCTTATCTCTAAATTTTTATTTAATGTCTAATTATTGTTATCACTTAGTTTTGCATGCTTAAATAATTAATAAAAAATATAATAAATTTATTTCTCAACTTTCTAATATTTTATCACATAGACTCACATATTTAATATTATCTAAAATAATAACGCGAGTTATTTGTTCAATTTGTTTATCACAGTCTCGTATATGAAAATAAATAAAAATGAGCTTAATTGTTTATTTATTGCCAATATCTAGCCTTGCATGTTTCAATTAATAGAATTAATAAAATAGTATTAATTGTTTTATATTTGTCATCACCTAGCAAGCATGCTACTTAAATGAACTAATAAATGAAGTTACAGTATTTTCTACTTCTAACCCCCACATAGATCGCATGAGATACGGCCGGGACCCACATTTGTGGAGCTCGAGGGATGCCTAACACCTTCTACTCGAGGTAATTTGAACCCTTACCCTGATCTATGGCTCGTTGACTTTAGCTAGACTTAGTTAGGTTAGATAGGTGCCCCAACGCGCCTTAATTCGTTAGGTGGCGACTCCAAACTCAAAAACCCAAAAGAGTTGTTAGGTCGTGCACAAAACCCATTTTTACGAAAAAATGGGGCGCAACAGAATGGCGACTCCGCTGGAGATATTAGGTTCTTACCATTATGTGTTTAGTGTTTATTCGTGTGGGGTTTACCTTATTTGGTCATATCAATATTTTTTAGATGTTTATCATGTTTAGTTATCATTATGTTGCCTTATTTAGTGTGTTATTTCCATGTTCCACCCCTTCCCTCTTCCTTATTTGTTTATTATCATGTTTGACCTTTTACCTTTCCCGTAATTTGTTTACTTACATTGTTTAATACCATACCCCTTTCCTTATTTGCGTGATCTTTTTTTTATGTTTAATTCCTTTATTTATGCTTATTTATTTATTTATTATTTTATAAACTGCCTATATGTTACCTCTTTCCAATTTAAATGCTAAGTGTTTATTGCTTTGATAACTGGCATTTCGCTCATACTTCCCCCAATTGGGATCCTCTTCCTTTTTTTTAAATTTTTTTCTCGTGATGTTGTGTCTTTGCACCTCTCACAACTTCTCCAATTCTATTCAAATACCCATTATAGAGAGTCGGCATATGCGTGGACGTAATGGATAGTTTTACTACTGCAAAACCATGAGCCTTTCGCATAGAATCCCTTTCAAGTACATGTCAAGCAAACTCTTAGAAGTCCTGGTTAGGTCATACATGCTGCATAAGCCCTAGGTGGTTTGACCCTTGGTGTTAATCCACATAATTATTAGCCACCCTTTCGTCAAAAGGGACCCAACACCCTTTAGCTAAAATGCATACTTATGTGTCAATGTGATCATAATAATTAAATCAAGTAAATATTGCTAAAATGGAGTTCAGAAGTTGTTTATTATTTTATTTGTAGAGTAATTGATGAGTATGAACCCCCAAACCCTCAAATGGTGACAGAAGTGAGTCATAGACTTAACACCTGGTGGATGGATATAAGATGATATAGGGAAATGGAGATTCATCAATTGATGGGTGGTCTCATATTTCTTATTTTTGTCATACCAAACCCTCACCTGACTAGGACACTAGTAGAGTTTTGTGATCCTGTGAGGATGGTGTTCAAGTTTACAGATTGCAACTTGACACCAACAATTGAAGAAATTAGCGGTTTCATCGACCTTCTATACCATGAGTGTCAAATGATTGTACCTTATAAGCCATCGTCAAGAGAATTTCTAAAAAGCATGGGGATGAAGTCAAATTCAACCTGGACTTCTTTGAACCTAGTGTGGACTCATTTAGACTTCTTATACTCACGATTCAGCCGAGACGATGACTACTATATATATGACTATGAATTTGAGTGCTCCGTTGAAGAATGGGAAAAGTATCGTCTCGATGCCTTTGCCATCGCCTTATTGGGATCCTTGGTTTTTCCTAAATCAAAGGGAAGAATCAATACATGTCTGAGGTACGTGGTTCGAGACCTAGCTCATAGATGGGGCGAGCATAGGAAAACCATAGTGCCCATGATCTTAACGGAGTTAATGAGAAGTCTGTCAGCATGTGTTGATGGTAGAATGTTCTTCGAGGGATGCAACCTTCTACTTCAACTATGGGCTATTGATCACTTCCACAAGCGATATGACGTGGTAGATACCTATCTTGTTCAAGGCAACAAGATTGATAACTATTCAAAAATGTTGAAACGTTTTGCCGCACCTGTAGGATTTGTGGACTGGCAGATATTTCTGACTTAGCTTGCGAGCCACCAAATTAATGGAAGATTCATTGGTTTTCCACACCTAATGTCATAGTAAGAGGGGACGATTGATATTTCATCGAACTTATTGGCTTAAAGGGTTTCCAAACATATGCCCGCTTCGAGTACATCGCCAATTTGGGCAAACTCAAATCATACCACTCCGATATGACATAGAGCCATTTAAGTATGAGTTTGGACTAGATAAACAACAAATCCACAACATACTTTGACGATGGGAGCATGTGTTGACCATTCCTATTGGTGCACGACACGCTTTATGCAAGCATGAGTGTCGCATATGGATCTTTATACAATTTGAAGTCCCAATATCAAGTGGAGAAGGATACCATGGGCTTGCCGACGAACGAGAAAACATATGGGCGCGGAGTGTGTTGAACATGAGACAATAAGTCCCTCCCATCAAAAGAGGTCAATTGGCTCGAAGCCCTTGGAGTCGATACCTCCAAGATTTCAGAATTTATGATGATTTCTCCCAATTTATCCCTTTTCCCTTAGTTTATTTCAGATTTTTTGATGTATTGTTTGAATTTTATAATAAACGAAAGTTATTTTGTTTCTCTAATATAAACTCCAAATTGGCAAATAAGGCTTGAATTAATTATTGTGCATCAATTATGTGTCGCTTAGGCCTACCTCTAGCTCAACGAGGCTCCTTTGTATTTAGGGCGTTTATCTTAAAATAACGTGTTTGATATCCCAATTTATGAAATGTTCTAACTTGGGCTTTGTTTTGCTTTTATTTTTTTTTGTTTTCATTACCCTTTCCCAATGGTTAATCTGTAGACCATGGTTTACCACACGCGATCAAAGGGTTCATTTCCTTCTCTCCCGACTGAGACTTGCAAAGGAAAAGTGAAAGTGACTAATGCTAGGGTTATGTGCAAAACTATTTAAAAGAAGTGTCTTTCAGACAAGTTGGTATCAAACCTTGAGCAGAAAGTAAAGAAGTTAGAAGAAGAGTTGTTGGACAAGTGCAAGTGGGCAAAGTTGTTACTCTCCGCCAATCCGACTTTGGAGACAAACACGGATATGTCACCCTTCGCAAGTCAAGTCACTCTCCAAAATAATTCTCCTCCAGATTACTCTACCTCTCAAAGTCAACCGAGCTCCATTAAAATGCCTCCAAAGAACATTTACTTTCCAGATCACCCATATCCTCCACAACATCATGCATATGCTCTTAAACCTTAACACCTTACTTTACACCCGCATCATCCTACTATGCAACCTCTTAATACAAAGCACCTCTGCACCAAGATCCTTGGCATCATGCGCCTCTCATACCATTACCAATACTTCCATACCAAATGTCTCCGTACCAAAGACCTCTCCCATATCAACAACTATCATGTCATGGCCACAATGCTGAAGTCGTCACTCAACCGCATATCTGCAAAAACCTCTTAAAGGTTGAGGAGAGATTTGAAAAAACCTATACTACTCTGACTGAGCCTATAGGCCAGCTTTATGAAAAGTTGAGGATCGCCGGTCATATAGCTCCTATCAATGAAATAAGGATGACTACGTGTGCATCGTAGATTGAATCCTCCAAGATTTGTGCTTATCATTTAGGAATTGAAGGACATACAATAGAAAAATTTCATGATCTAAAAGACTAAATTCAACAACTGATTGATCAACAAATGAAGTTCAAATGTGAACGCGCTAGAGTCTACTTGATTTAGTTTCCCAAATAAGGCTTGCACCATTTAAGTTCATGTTTTCAACATTCAGACATCCATTATAAGATATGGGCGAATAAAGTCGGTCAAAATCTACAATTCAATTGCTGCTCCAGAATGTTGTCAATATCTCGCTTTGCCCTTCTTATAATTTGGAACTACGTAGACCTGATTCCCGTTTAAGAGGGGATACGTAGATGCTGTTATGGGGATCAGTCTTATCATAAATAAAACTTTCATTTTTCCCCTTTTATTGAAAACAAGGACAGAATTTTTGAGAGGGTCTCAAAAATTCCATCAAGATTTCTCCTAGAACATCTCCATACTGGGGCAGAATTTTTGGGTAAACTCAAAAATTCCATCAAAAACATTTCTTCTCAACAACTGGGGATGAATTTTGAGAGGATCTCAAAACTGATGAAAATCAAGAACTGGTAGAAATTTTTAAAGAATCTAAAAAAAAAAGGTTCAAGAGTCAAGCTACAACTACAACAGATCAGAATGACAGAAGTTCTACCCTGGGGCAGAAATTTTGAGGGGATCTCAAAACTTTCGACAACACTCTAAAGAACATTTTATCAGACACCAAAGGAGCACGATGTGCCAAATCATGGATACAGATTAACCCCCCCCCATTAAACTAACTATGTTGTTTGAATGGACAAAATACAGGTACATATACAAAGGCAGTTTCAACAATCAACATACAACTTTTGAGCCCAACAAATGACACTCAAGGCGGATTTCCAAGCTACTACATACCCTCCTCATTGTACTATGAAGTTGCATTATGCCTGAGATCTAGGCTTGCATAAGAACATTATTCCCGAGATCGCATTATGCTTGAAGAATTGCATCATCGCATGTGCCCAATATTGTCTTATGCTCATAGAATTGCATCATTGCATGTGCTCGATATTGCATGTGTCCGAAGAAATACATCATTGCATGTGCTCGATATTGCATGTGCCCGAAATAAATGCATTATTGCATGTGCCCAATATTGCATGTGCCTGATATTGCATGCGCCCTAAGAAACGCATCATTGCATGTGCCCGATAATGCATGTGCCCGAAGAAATGCATCATTACATTGTGCCCGAGACTACATTGTGCCAGAAGTTTGCATAAGACCAAGATTGTATTGTGCTCGATGTTTACATGTGCACGAATCAAATCAAGTCACAAGTATAAACAGATGCCAAAAAAACAAATACACTCTCTTTACTCATTACTTATATTCTGAAGGCATCATCTTTCATGGCCTGTGGACTTCATGTCATGGCCTGAGGACTTATTTTATGCATATCATGTTCCTAAGGCGTCATATGCTAAAGGCATCATCTTTCATGGCCTGCGGACATCATTTCATGGCGTAAGTTTTTAATTTCTATCTATCATGATCCGAAGGTGTCATAGTCTAAAGGCGTCATTTTCATGGCTTGCAGATAACATTTTCATAACATGAGGATACATTTTGCGTATCATGGACCTATACATCATATCCTAAGACGTCATTTTTCATGGTCTTAAGGCAAACATTCATGGTCAACATGGAAATACCATCATATTTACATTACCGCTTATCTTGATACATCTACTCTAATCACCCTTCTTAAGTCATACTATAAGTTACAGTTGTACAGATTACAGACAAAGCCGCCTTCTGAAGAACTGATCTTATGCTTATAAACAAAGACTGTCAAATTATTCTTGGCTACTCGCATTATCGTTTCGCTACTCAGCTACCGTTCAGGCTACCATAAAGATATTGTCAGACTCAACTCGCTATTGTGACCTACCTTTTCTTCAGTTAGGATCGTCCACCTTACAAAAGGACATTTAGGCTCGTCCACCTTACTATAGGACATTTTAGGCTCGTCCACCTTACAATGCGACATTTAGGCTCGTCCTCCTTACAATGTGACGTCTAGGCTCATCCGTCTTACAATGAGACATCTAGGCTCATCCGCCTTAAAAACAACAGTTAGGCTTGTACGCCTCATAGGAAATTTAAGCTCGTCCGCCTTATAAGAAAATTTAGTTCGTCTGCCTTAAAGCGACATTTAGGCCGTCTGCCATAAAAGGAAATTTAGGCTCGTCCACTTTAAAATGACGTTAGACTCTTCTGCCTTGCAAATGGATGCTTACATACATCCACCTTACAACCATACATTTTCCTTAAATTATTATATCCCTATACTGTAAGATCTATTGGAGTTTGACGTTATTATTCAGAGATGGGCCAAAGACTATCAAGGCTTGAACTACGTCTCAAAACAGATACACTTTTATCACCTCTTGTCATTTATTTAGAACTTATATTTTATCATTGTTGGTTACTCTTTAGCTATTTATAAGCTAACATTTTATCTAGAATTTGCAGATATGATCGAGCGCCCCTTGATTACAATTATCATGCTATCATCTACCACAACGAACACCCTATCAATTCTTCACTTTTCATACTCTGAACCTTGCTCAAAGGCTGATAACCTCATTCTATCATGCTCTTCTCGAATCTCTGTCATGCTATTTTAGCCACTCTATCTATCTCTTTCTCGCTGCGCTAATATTACCCATTCAAGACGATAGTGTGCCTTTCAAATACCATAGCGCTCTTTAAATTTTTATGAGTTTCATTTGCTCTTGAATCTAGAATTACACACGACCTGATTCTCGTATTACCAGAGATATTTAGGAGACTCAAAACCAAAGTCTCGGTCGTACCGTTTTTTCAACTCTACTTCACTTCAATTGATCCCACTGACATCTGTCGTCGGTAGGACAAAATCGGCTACTAAGTCAACGTTGGTTGCATGACAATTCATTCTTCATTCTCAATCAACCAAGGGGAAGCTGTTGACACCCAATTTTGACCGACCATTTACCATTTTAGCATCACTATTCGATTAAATACGTATTTTAAAATTTATTTAAAGTTAGAATATTTAGTCGATTTTGCTTGAAAATTATATATTTAGTATGTTATACTTTATAAAATAACCGTAAATATTATTAAAATATTTTAAAATTTAAATAATTTTTAATTATATAAAAATATTTTAATATGTGTAGTATTTTATAGTAATTCCTACACTTTCCTTAAAATTATTTAAATTCTAGACTATTCTACTCTAATTTCGGCCAATTCTAGCCACTCCAATTCAAATTTTATTACAATCATAGCTACTCTTCCATTTCAAATCTAGCCAATTTAATTGCAATTTTAGCCATTCCATATCTTGTCCCATCTAATATTAAAACTTTATCTCATCCATCCATCTTAAAAATAAATCCTAGATCTAATACTAGCCCTTCATTTCAAATTAGATCAACTGTTAAGATCAAATCCTTCTTTTAATCTATCAAATAACTAAACCTAAAATCTATTCCCTTTCTTCTCCCTCGCTTCTCCAAAAAGAGAGCCGCCGCCCCTCCTCTCTCTCTGTGCTCCGTTGAAGATTCTACCATCAGAGGCAGTGACGCTCCGCTCCGCTCCGGCCTTCTCTATCCGCGTCGCTCTCCCTTCTCTCCCTACATTTTTCGGCGACCCCTCTTTATCTGTCTCCTCTCCTCGCCTTCTCTTTCTCTCCTCTGCTCCCCTCCCCTTCCCGTCTTCCTCCCCTCCGTCTCTCCAGCCGCCTCTTTCTCCCTCTTTCTCTCCCTCTACTTCCCAATCGCCTCGCTCTTCCCCTCTCCCTCTCCATCGTTCCTCTTCCTCCCCCGTTTGCCCTCTCTGTTTTACCTCCCCTTTTCTTCACCTTCAGGGACAACACGACGAAAACAACCTACAATAGTGGACATCAGCTCCAGCCACCAGTCGCCCAAAGATAGTAGTCGCTGGCAGCCAGCCATCTCTCTCTCCCTCTCGTCTTCCTCTTCTCCCCTTCCCCTCCATTTTCCCCTTGTCCTCCTCTTCTTCTTTGCCTAATCTCTTTTGCAGGAATAGCATCAGCTGCCGGCAAAGACCAGGCGCAGCAGTTTGCTGGAGAGGATCAGGCGTTGCCGCCCCTCTCTCTTCTCTTTTTCTCTTTTGAAGGTAACAGCAACTTCCAGCCAATCCGATCAGTGAACAACAACCAAACAACTCCGGCGAGAACGTATAGCGGATGTCGACAAATATCTTAAAGATTTTGAACTTAAGAGATCCGTCTAGGTAATTTAATTAAGTTTATACCCTCTACTTCAACTCTTTATTCTTTTTAAGCTATGATGGATGATTATGCAAGCAATCATATGATATTATTATTGTCTTCTGTCTGTTTTAAGTTGTATGATTATAGTGTCAATTTATTAAATATATTTGGTTGTTATTTAAATTTCCATAAACTAGTGATTATGCTGTACTTGATTATGCTTGCATTTTTCCGATACGGTAATTAATTAGTAAATAGGCGAATTTTTCCTCTAGTTAGTCCGTTTATTAATTTTATATGTTATTCCTGACTCCCTTCTTTTTTTTAGTGAATATTTGTATAAGGATTGAATATTACACCTGGTGCATATCTTTCTTTGCCTATGAACTTGATGTATTATTATATAATATTAGCTTGTTTGTTACCTTAAATTATTTTCTTTGCTATGAGCAATATTTAGTATATCTTTGACTTTCCTAGTCATGTTAAAATTATTGATT
The DNA here is from genome assembly GCA_027705065.1 of Solanum peruvianum. NCBI lineage: Eukaryota > Viridiplantae > Streptophyta > Magnoliopsida > Solanales > Solanaceae > Solanum > Solanum peruvianum. Next base: position 11,445,555 of record JAKWJD010001760.1, read on the forward strand.
TAGCCATTTGTGAATATTATTAATTCATCATTTGTCCTTATTTGTTGTCCCTTTGCTTTATTAAAATCAAAATAGACTATTATATGGTCCTTCTTTGGTAAGCCTATATTTGATTTTGTCACGACCCAAAACGAGCCGCGAGTGGCACCCACACTTATCCTACTATGTGAGCGAACCAACCAATCTAAACCCCAACATTTTAAACATAATGAACAAAATACAATGCGGAAGACTTAAACTCATTAATGAAAATCAATTCAATAACTTCTAAAAACTCAACAACTGTTATTCCCAAAATCTGGAAGTCATCATCACAAGAACATCTATCCTCAAATTACTAAATCTAAGAGTGTCTAGAAAGCTAGAATAAATAAAAAGCTAGTCCATGCCAGAACTTCAAGGCATCAAGACATGAGAAAGAAGATCCAGTCCAAGCTAGAAGCATTAGCTAACCCTGAAATCCGGTGTAATGAAGACTGGCTAGAGTTGTGGTTGAGTTGAAGACGACGGACGTTTGCTGCACTCCACAAATAACAAAGTAAGAAACATACAAGTAGGGGTCAGTACAAAACACACGTACTGAGTAGGTATCATCGGCCAACTCAAAATAGAAAACAGTATATATCAGATAATATCATAAAATCAACTACAATACTCAACAGGTAGCAACATCAAGTACTATATTCATAAATAAGTAACGCCAAGTACACCATGAGGACTCAAGCCTCAATACCATACTCATTTGGGAATTAGGTTCATTAAATTGAGTATATTAACATATTTCAAGATTCATTATCTTTATTCCTCTCGTGTCGGTACGTGACACTCCGATCCTCATATACTATCCTGGTGTCGGAACGTGACACTCCGATCCTCATATACTATCCTGGTGTCGGAACGTGACACCCGATCCATATACTATCCTGGTGTCGGAACGTGACACTCCGATCCTCATATACTATCCTGGTGTCAGAACGTGACACCCGATCCATATACTATCCTGGTGTCGGAACGTGACACTCCGATCCTCATATACTATCCTGGTGTCGGAACGTGAAACTCCGATCCTCTATTACTATCCTGGTGTCGGAACGTGACACCCGATCCCCTAATCTCACTACTTTCGTTCATCAAGCCTTCTTTTATACCAAGGCATCATCATTAACAAAGTAGATTAGGTTTTTTCAAGATTTAGGATTCAGTAGCCTCATCATGCTTATTTTATCAAAATTATATAATGACATTCATACAAGCATACAATTAAGCATACAGAAGGGTTTACAATACTACCCAATACATATCATTCGCTATTAAGAGTTTACTACGAATAGCATAAACCATAACCTACCTCCACCGAAGATTCGTGATCAAGCAAGCAAATTCCCCAAAGCTTTGTTTCCCTCTTCGATCGTCTCTCTCTATTGCTGTTCTTGCTCTTTTTCTTATTCAAACCCTCTTTCTTTTAACCTAATTAACATATAATTAAGTATAAAAGATGATGAATTAACCCATTAATTAATTCAAGGTTATCTCCTTTAACCCCCAAGTAATTGAATTATTAATATTAAACCACTAACTTTATAATTATAAGCAGGAATAGTCCAAAAGGCCCTTAAAATATTTAACAGAAATCCGACCCAGTCAGGGTTTACGCAGCCTGTGACGGCCCGTCGTGCCTGCGACGGTCCGTCCTGCTGCTTCCGTCACGGAGTTCAGAGACTAAATTTCGCTAAGGGTCTGTGATGGCCCGTCATTCCTGTGACGGTCCATCCTGCCATTTCGTCGCGAAGTTCAGAGAGTCGATTTCAGTACCCAAATTTCAAAATTCTAAGTGTTTTGGTACGAGACGCCCTTGACGGTTCGTCGTGCCCATGACGGTCCGTCGTGGGATCCGTCGTCTTAGCCAGTTTTTTCATAAATAAAATCTGCTGCTCAAAATGACTAAACAGGTCGTTACAATAGATACCAATTTACCCATCGTTCGTCCTCAAACGATCACAAGAAAAGAAACAAGGGCGAAAAGGAGTACCTGAATCTGTAAACAGATGTGGGTATTTTTCTTGCATATCAGCCTCCTTCTCCCAAGTAGACTGTTCAACCGGACGATTCTTCCATTGAACCTTGATGGATTCAATCTCCCTTGACCTCAACTTGCGGACTTCTCTATCTAAAATAGCAACAGGCTCCTCCTCATAAGACAAATTCTCATCCATCAGAACCGAATCCCAACGGATGATGTAGTTTCCATCCCCATGGTATCTTTTCAACATAGACACATGAAACACCGGATGCACTCCTGACAACCCTGGAGGCAAGGCTAATTCATAAGCCACCTCCCGTACTCGCTTAAGTACTTCAAAGGGACAAATATACCTTGGGCTAAGTTTACCTCGCTTACCAAACCGCATCACCCCTTTCATAGGCGAAACCTTCAACAAGACTTGTTCACCCTCCATGAACTCCAAGTCTCTAACCTTTCGATCTGCATAATCCTTTTGCCTGCTTTGAGCCGCTAAAAGCTTTTCTTGAATAGATTTCACCTTTTCTAATGAATCCCTCAAAAGGTCAGTACCCCAAGGTCTAACCTCAAATGCATCAAACCAACCAATGGGAGACCTACATCTCCTCCCATACAGTGCCTCAAATGGGGCCATACCAATGCTTGAGTGATAGCTATTATTGTAGGAGAACTCTTCTAAGGGTAAGAAGTTATCCCAATGACCATCACATTCTATCACACATGCACGAAGCATATCTTCCAACACTTGAATCGTTCGCTCAGACTGACCATCAGTCTGAGGATGGAACGCAGTACTAAGGTCCAACCTAGTACCCAATTCAGTATGCAGTGTTTTCCAGAACCTAGAAGTAAATTGCGTACCTCTATCTGATATAATGGAAAGTGAGACTCCATGCAATCGAACAATTTCTAAGATGTAGAGTTTGGCTAACTTCTCTGCATTGTAGGTCACCTTGACTGGAATGAAGTGAGCAAACCTAGTTAACCTGTCAACAATTACTCAAATGGAGTCATACTTACCCATTGTCTTAGCAAGGCCAACCACGAAATCCATTGCAATTCTTTCCCACTTCCATTCAGTAATGGGCATTCTCTGAAGGGTCCCTCTAGGCCTCTGGTGTTCATATTTCACTTGCTGACAGTTTGGAAATTTGGCGACAAAGTCCACAATGTCACGCTTCATTCTACTCCACCAAAAATGTTGCTTTAGGTCACGATACATCTTGGTTGCACCAGGATGTATAGAATACCTTGAACTATGAGCCTCTGTATGAATAGTGTGAATCAAATCATCGACGCGGGGTACACATACCCTTCCCTTAATCCTCAAAACACCTTCCTCATCGATTGTTGCTTCTTTAGCCTCTCCTCGCAACACTTTATCTCGGATCCGGATCAATTTCTCATCAGTAAACTGCTTTCCCTTAATCTTGTCAAGAAAGAAGATCTTGCCTCCACACAGGCCAAAAATCCTCCCTTCTCATTTACTTCTGACCTCATAAGGTCATTATCCAGAGTGTGAACCTCTCTAGCCAGTGGGCGTCTAGTAACTTGCAAGTGATCTAGACTTCCCATGCTTCCTGCCTTTCTACTTAAAGCGTCTGCCACAACATTAGCTTTTCCCGGATGATACAAGATTGTGATATCGTAGTCCTTCAGTAGTTCCATCCATCTCCTCTTTCTCAAATTCAAATCTTTCTGAGTAAAGACATACTGTAGGCTACGATGATCCGTATAGACTTCACACTTAACCCCTTATAGATAGTGCCTCCATTGCTTTAATGAAAACACTACCGCGGCCAACTCCAAATCATGGGTCGGGTAATTACGTTCGTGCACGTTTAATTGCCTTGAAGCATAAGCAATTACATTCTTCTCTTGCATTAGCACTACACCCAAACCCGAATAGGATGCATCACAATAGACAATGAAATTCTTACCTTCCACTGGCAGGGTAAGGATTGGTGCAGTAGTCAACAAGGTCTTGAGCTTCTGAAAGCTTTCCTCACATTCATCCGACCATACAAATGGAACATTCTGCTTAGTCAAGCTTGTCAATTGGGAAGCTATAGAAGAGAACCCCTTGACAAATCGGCGGTAGTAGCTAGCTAAACCAACAAAGCTCCTCACCTCTATAACATTAGTGGGTCATTCCCAATTCTTCACTGCTTCAATCTTAGATGGGTCCACCATCACTCCATCCTTAGACACCACGTGCCCCAAGAAGGACACTGAATCTAGCCAAAACTCACACTTGGAGAATTTGGCATAAACTTTTTCTCCCTCAACATTTCAAATACAATTCTCAAGTGCTCCTCATGTTCCTTCTTGCTCTTTGAGTATACCAATATATCATCAATGAATACAATGACAAAGAGATCCAGATATGGCTTAAAAATCCCATTCATCAAGCTCATGAAAGCAGCAGGGGCATTCGTAAGCCCAAAAGACATTACTAAGAACTCATAATGTCCATACCTGGTATGAAAAGCAGTCTTGGGCACGTGCGTTGCCCGTATTTTCAATTGATGCTAACCGGATCTCAAATTGATTTTTGAGAAGGTACAAGCACCTTGTAGCTGGTCGAACAAATCATCAATGCGGGGAAGAGGATACTTGTTCTTAACAATTACCTTATTCAGTTGTCTATAATCTATGCACATCCGAAAGCTCCCATCCTTGTTCTTCACAAACAAAACAGGAGCACCCCAAGGAGATGCGCTTGGTCTAATAAAGCCTTTGCTTAACAACTCTTGAAGTTGGGCCTTTAATTCCCTTAACTCCGCGGGATCCATTCTATAAGGGGGTATAGAAATGTAACGAGTACCCGGTTCAAGATCAATGCAAAAGTCAATATCCCTATCCGGTGGTATACCAGGAAGGTCTGCAGGAAACACATCCAGAAACTCACGGACTATCGAAACCGACTCAATAGAAGGTACTTGGGTAGTATCATCCCTGAGGTGTGCAAAGAAAGCTAAACACCCTTTACCAACAATTCTCTTAGCACGAAGAATGGAGATGATACGAACCGGAGTGGAAGTGTAGTCACCCTCCCACAATAACGGATCTGTCCCAGGCTTGGCCAACGTTACAGTTTTTACATTACAATCTAAGATCGCAAAATTCGGAGAAAGCCAAGTCATACCCAGAATTACATCGAAGTCAACCATTTCTAGGATAACAAAGTCTACATAAGTATTGCTCCCCACAAAAGTCACCAGACAAGACCTATATACCCTTTCAACTATCACAGACTCACCCACCGGAGTAGACACACGAATAGGCACGTCAAGTAATTCACAAGGTAAATTAAGACCAGTAGCAAATGAGGAAGATACATATGAAAATGTGGAGCCAGGATCAAATAATACAGAAGCCATAAAATGACAAACCAAAAGATTACCTGTGATAACAATGGGCCCTATCACCTGTCTGCCCGTTGCCCCTACCATGTTGTGCTGTAGTGGCTCCAGTTTGCCTGTCACCCCGGCCGTTTTGGTGACTACCATTACCTCGACCACCACGTCCTCCAGAATGACGGCCTCTCCCATGACCACCTCTACCTCTGACTATGGGAGGTCTGTAACTCTTTCTTGGACAATACCTCTTAATGTGTCCAGTCTCCCCACTTCCATAACATTCTATAGATTCAAGCGTCGGTCTCTGTGAGAATGACGAAGTCTGGGAATAACCTCCAACCTCAGAGAAATGTTGACCGGTTTGAGGTGGACCCCCAACTACAGTCTGTAGTGAGGACTGAATTGGTCGGACTGAGTAACCTCCTGAACCCTTTCCTCTAGAGTAAGATCCATTAAACTCACCTCCCTTACGAAACCTTTTTGATGTCGATGCCAGGGTGAAGTCATCTGGCTTCACTCCCTCCACCTCTATCACGAAGTCGACCACATCCTGAAAGGATTTCGCTGTAGCCGCTACCTGTAAGGCTGAAATCCGCAACTCTGACCTCAACCCCTTCACAAAACGGCGAATCCGTTCTTGTGGACTGAAACAAAGCTGGGTGGCATATATGGAAAGTGCACGAAACCTAGCCTCATAAGCAGTAACCGACATCCTGCCTTGCTCTAGGATTAGAAACTCATCTCTCCTCCTATCCCTCAAAGTACGGGGTATATACTTCTCCATAAACAAGCTAGAGAATGATGCCCAAGTCATAGGTGGTACCTCTATTGGTTGACACTCAACATGTGACCGCCACCACATTTTGGCGTTCCCTTGAAACTGATAAGTCACAAACTCAACACCAAATCGTTCTACTATACCCATCTTGTGTAGTAGCTCATGACAGTCAACCAGAAAATCGTAGGCATCCTCAGATTCAGCACCCTTGAAGACTGGAGGTTTCAATTTCAAGAACTTACTGAAAAGTTCATGGTGATCATTTGTCATTATAGGCCCTGTAGTCAGACGAGGAAACATGCCTATTTCCAATGAGGCGTCCATGCGGGGAGCCACAGTAGCTGCATGTTATACCTCCGGAACCTGAGGCGCTGGTGCAGAAAATAGTGGAGGTGTCTGGCCTTGATCAGATAACCCGCTAAGATAAGCAAGAACCTGATTAATCATCTCTGAGGTAGGTTGGGGTGGTAATTCCTCATTCTGCACTTGTTCATTCTCCCCTTCCTCACCCTCTCTAATCACTTTCTCAGTCGGTGTAGGAGTCACCACCCTAGTATAAGATGGGCTAGGTGCTTGTCCTCTTCCTCTAGAGGACGTCCTCCCGCGACCTCTACCACGGCCTCTTGCCACTACTCCTCTCCGAGCTACAGCCCCAGTGGCTTGCTCAGACGCATCTTGTCTTACCGGTGTTGGTGTTGGCGCAGTCGTTGCTTTAGTTCTAACCATCTGCGAAATAGACCGAAGATGGTCAGATACCAATTTGTATCACCTAGATACCAATTGGATCCAAGTAATAGCACGAAAGAAAGAAAGAAAGAATGGGATTTTCCTAAATTCTTATAGCATCTCAAAGAAAAGTAAAGGCGTCCCCCTACCGTTCCTTAAGACTCTACTAGACTCGTTCTTGTGTGATGAGACCAACGAACCTAACGCTCTGATACCAAGTTTGTCACGACCCAAAACGAGCCGCGAGTGGCACCCACACTTATCCTACTATGTGAGCAAACCAACCAATCTAAACCCCAACATTTTAAACATAATGAACAAAATACAATGCGGAAGACTTAAACTCATTAATGAAAATCAATTTAATAACTTCTAAAAACTCAACAACTGTTATTCCCAAAATCTGGAAGTCATCATCACAAGAACATCTATCCTCAAATTACTAAATCTAAGAGTGTCTAGAAAGCTAGAATAAATAAAAAGCTAGTCCATGCCAGAACTTCAAGGCATCAAGACATGAGGAAGAAGATCCAGTCCAAGCTAGAAGCATGAGCTCACCCTGAAATCCGGTGTAATGAAGACTGGCTAGAGTTGCGGTTGAGTTGAAGACGACGGTACGTTTGCTGCACTCCACAAATAACAAAGAAAGAAACATACAAGTAGGGGTCAGTACAAAACACAAGTACTGAGTAGGTATCATCGGCCAACTCAAAATAGAAAACAATATATATCAGATAATATTATAAAATCAACTACAATACTCAACAGGTAGCAACATCAAGTACTATAATCATAAATAAGTAACACCAAGTACACCCATGAGGACTCAAGCCTCAATACCATACTCATTTGGGAATTAGGTTCATTAAATTGAGTATATTAACATATTTCAAGATTCTTTATCTTTATTCCTCTCGTGTCGATACGTGACACTCTGATCCTCATATACTATCCTGGTGTCGGAACGTGACACTCCGATCCTCATACACTATCCTGGTGTCGGAACGTGACACCCGATCCATATACTATCCTGGTGTCGGAACGTGACAGTCCGATCCTCATATACTATCCTGGTGTCGGAATGTGACACCCGATCCATATACTATCCTGGTGTCAGAACGTGACACTTCGATCGTCATATACTATCCTGGTGTCGGAACGTGACACTCCGATCCTCTATTACTATACTGGTGTCGGAACGTGACACCCGATCCCCTAATCTCACTACTTTCGTTCATCAAGCCTTCTTTTATACCAAGGCATAATCATTAACAAAGTAGATTAGGGTTTTTCAAGATTTAGGATTCAGTAGCCTCATCATGCTTATTTTATCACAATTATATAATCACATTCATGCAAGCATACAATTAAGCATATAGAAGGGTTTACAATACTACCCAATACATATCATTCGCTATTAAGAGTTTACTACGAATAGCATAAACCATAACCTACTCCACTGAAGATTCGTGATCAAGCAAGCAAATTCCCCAAAGCTTTGTTTCCGTCTTCGTTCGTCTCTCTCTATCGTTGTTCTTGCTCTTTTTCTTATTCAAACCCTCTTTCTTTTACCCTAATAAACATATAATTAAGTATAAAAGATGATAAATTAACCCATTAATTAATTCAAGGTTATCTCCTTTAACCCCCAAGTAATTGAATTATTAATATTAAACCACTAACTTTATAATTATAAGCAGGAATAGTCCAAAACGCCCCTTAAAATATTTAATAGAAATCCGACCCAGTAAGGGTTTACGCAGCCTGTGACGGCCCGTCGTGCCTCTGACGGTCCGTCCTGCTGCTTCCGTCACGGAGTTCAGAGACTAAATTTTGCTAAGGGTCTATGACGGCCTTCATTCCTGTGACGGTCCGTCCTGCCATTTCGTCGCGAAGTTCAGAGAGTCGATTTCAGTACCCAAATTTCAGAATTCTAAGTGTTTTGGAACGAGACCCCCTTGACGGTCTGTCGTGCCCATGACGGTCCGTCGTGGGATCCGTCGTCTTAGCAAGTTTTTCCAGAAATAAAATCTGCTGCTCAAAACGACTAAACAGGTCGTTACAGATTTAGGTAAAATTAAATTTAAAAAAATGGTGTAATAATTTTACTCTTATGTTTATAATATTAATGATTTTTTATTTCCTCAATTAAAATTAACATTTTCATAATTGTATTTATATTTGGCAAAGAATAATTTAAAATAATTCATTTACCCTTATTTATTAAATCTAACAGAATATTGTCTTCCTAACTTTTTTATTACTTATTTAATTTTGATAATGAAACATTTTAAATATTTTCTGATTTTGGCTTCTCTTTATTTAAGAAAAATATATATTATTGTTTTTAATTTCTTACTTGCTTATATTTGGTGATGATATTTTTTAAATTTTGGCTGATTTGAATCTCCTTTGTGAATAAGGAAGATAATATATTTATTAATTCCTAAATTTATTCTTTTCCTTATTTTCTCCTCCTCTTTGCTATATAAATAGACCCTTCTCTCATTTCCTAAGAGATCTTTCATAACAAGTTATATCATCAACTCATTTACACTCTCTCAACACAAGATCTATCACCCCCTTATCACTCATACTATTGCTACTCTTAAACAAATTAACATAACGGTGTTCTTTCTTGCTACTACTTGGCTACTTTGCTTTGTTAGAATAGAAGTTGGATCATCTCGTTTTCATTGCTACCATTCCTTTTGCTTAACCGGTTAGTTTTTCTTTTTTTGCATTCACACATTTGTGTATCGTGATTGTTCTATTATTTTCGATGTGTATAATTTGTGGTTAAGCCATTGCATGTATGTCTCACTTTTTATAAATAAATATGATCACTTGTGTAGTTATTTGATTGCTTTGACAGGTTTCAAACTTGAAGTTCAAGTTGAAGATTAGAATTGAAAGAAAGATTATTTGTTTAATTCGTATATTTGAATCTACATATTTATTATTTATTTATTTGAATTTTATAATATTTGTATTACTTTAAAGCTCTAATATATAAATTTATTTTTGTAATCGTGAAAGGGGAGGGGGATTATATGCAAATTTGTAATGTTTTCGTGTTAGAAAGCATGCTTATAGGACTAAAATATTTTTGCATCATCTATAGGTGTTGTTTTAACTTTCAATCTCCTATAAATCATATGAATCATAAGCTTATCTCTAGTATGCTAACTTACGTTAAAAGGAGCAAGGGCTATTATTGTCAATTTGTCTCTTGTTTTTTAATATGAATTCTTATTAATAAGTTTCAATATGTTCACTTTGAAAATATTAATATAGAATTTAATTAAATAAGATTGTGCTTTAAAGTCACTCCCTAATAATTTTCAGCATATTTTACACTAGATAATCCATCAATATTTTTCAACTCTATGACAAAGAGCAATTTTCTACATACATTATGTTGTATTTCTCCCTAAAAAATTGTCATACTAATTTGCCTAAAAACAAAATAATAGTTAATATTTTTCTGTATCATAATAAACCTATTCTGTTTTGTTATTATAACTTTGTATGCTCACTTAGCATGATAACCTTTAACAGTTATGTGTTGTTTGCAAGCATGTCTAATTGATTTTTTAGAGGCCAAATTGAGACTTGTATTGCTAAAATCACCGTCTTTTTTGTCTTGTTTGTTTGACTTGGTGTCTAGGAGGGTCTTATATTCTTTTTTGTCTAAAACCCATCCTATTAAGAGTCCAATGTCTCTTGGACATTAAGTTGGGACGATTAGGCACCTTTTAGGTACGTATGCATGCGGTGGTTGGGTAAGGGTAGTTGGCCCTACGAAGATGATGACATCGACTCATGCTTGAAAGACAAACTTTGGTTTTGTTTGTCCCTATACGGCAGCCTATCGGAAAATAAAAGAAAGCCGAGTGTTGATCCAAAAAGTCTCTCTCAGAGTCTCCCTTCTATTTATCCCTTTATTTGTTTGTTTAATTTTATTTATTTGGGGAATATTATACTAAAATAACAAAATTGTTTGCTTATTTATTTGGCTCTTTTCTATCCCCTCGCTTCTCAATAAATTTTATTTAATGTTTATTTATTGTTATCCCTTAGTTATGCATGCTAAAATAATTAAAAAATATATAATAAATTTATTTCTCAACTGCCTAATATTTTATCACTTAGACTCGCATATTTAATATTAACTAAAATTATAATGTGAGTTATTTGTTCGATTTATTTATCATAGTCTCGTATATGAAAATAAATAAAAATGATCTTCATTTTTGATTTATTTCTATCACGTAGCCTTGCATGTTTAAATTAATAAAAAATAATAAAATAGTCTTAATTGTTTTATATTTGTTATCACCTAGCAAGCATGCTACTTAAATAAACTAATAAATGAAGTGACATTATTTGCTACTTGTAACCCCCACATAGATAGCATGAGATACGGCCGAGAATCACATTTGTTGACCTCGAGGGATGCCTAACACCTTCCCCTCGAGATAATTTGAACCCTTACCCATATCTCTAGCTCGTTTACCTTAGCTAGACTTAGTTTGTTTTGATAGGTGCTCTAACGCGCCTTAATTCGTTAGATGGCGACTCAAAACTCAAAATTCCAAAAGAGTTGTTAGGTCGTGCACAAAACCCAATTTTGCAAAAAAAAATAGGGCACGACAGTTCCATGACACCATATCCACATTAGCTCATGTGGTCTATGTCGGTTAGAGCAAGACATTCCCAAAAGGAAAAATAAATTAAAGGAATGAACTCTAACTAATACAACCTAAGAGTTTTAGCTTAGTTTAGTTAGGGGTATGTCACTCTTCCTAAACATTGCACTAGTTATCCTTGAAGGATGACTTAAGAGGATATTCTTATGTATGAATATGTTTATTATGGTATATGATATGTATATGATTAACTTGCACACGGTTGATACTATATGATGATTAGTTTCACTTGATGAATATGTGTTAGTTTATGTTATAAAAGCATGATGATATGTACTCTTAAATGCCATGCTACATAAAGTAAGATATTGTTCATGATACTTGTTGAGTTACTTGATTGAGTAAGGTGATGGGGCTTTTCTTGGCCAGTGCACTTGTTCACTTGATAGGGGTTGTGGGCAATTGTCTTGCTTTGGTTTTGTTGTAATGAACTCTAATTAATGTTTTTTGAGGTTATGACTTTATGGTAGAGTTGCTTTGACTATATGTCTAATTACATGTTATGCATATTGACTTGACTAGTTTTGATGTTGTTGGTCTTGTGAAGTACATGTCTATGACATAATTACTATGTCTTATTGATTTGGTATGGTCTTGTCGAATGTGCATAAAGGTTTTCAGAGTAAACTGCATACTTAATGAAATGTCCATTTTATCATGTTTTCATGATATGTGTGCATATGGTCTCATACCTAGTAGAAGTGGTGTACTAACCCTATTTCTTCCTTTTCCCCAACATTTTAGGTTCCGGTCGTTCAAGTGCTTTTGGAGATGACTCAAAGAAGACATGGATCTTTTATTCATCCAAGTAGGGTAGTTCCTCACATTCCGAGGGTGTTGCCACTATTTAGCCTGAAGTTGTTTTAGTTTTAAGACTCTTATGTTTCTTTACTATTTAGCCTGAAGTTGTTTTAGTTTTAAGACTCTTATGTTTCTTTCCTTTTCATTTGTATATTAAACGTTGTATGACCTATAAATGGTCTTGTATCATTGATGTATGGGCTAGGCCCAAGTTGATTTACTCTTATTAGATGGGAATGAGATGTGGCAACTATTATGACTATGTTATGTTATATTAATATATATTATTTGCAAAAAAATTAGATGACTAAGTAATCTTCCTATACGAAGGGTCCATGTATAATAGATATATACACTATGTGTATATAAAGGTCTATGAAAACCTCCAAGTAGAAGTTATGAAAAGTTTTAAATTTTCCGCTAAAATTAAACTATAAATGTAATGATGTAAGCTAAGAGGCTAGTCTTAGTCTTCAAAGAGGACGACGACGTAGGTTACATCTAGGGGGTATTCCCAAATGTGACAGACGTTGACGTTAACGTTGATGTTCACATAGACATTGAAGGTTACATTCACATTGAAGTTTACATTGACATTTATTTTATTGTTGATGTTGACGTTTACCTTACTCTTATGTGGATATTGACGTTTATGTTAACAATGAATTTTACATTGACGTTGACGTTGACATTTACAGTTGATGTTTACATTGACGTGCATGGTGGCGTTCACATTGACAGAGAAATTTGAGTTGAGGTTCAAGTTCATGTTAACACTGATGTTTATGTTGATGTTCAAGTTGACGTTTATGTTCACGTTGACGTTCACGTTCTCGTTCAACTTTATATTAACATTGACATTCATGTTCCCATTCATTTTCATGTTTAAGTTCACTCTCATGTTCACGTTGACATTGTCAAATTCACATTGACGTTCACTTTGACATTCAAGTTGAGATTGACATTGACATTGTAAGACCCCAAAAATGAATTACGTGAAGCTAGAGCCTAAGATGTTTGTATTAGTGTTCTAAGGTACTAAAATGGTTTATAATGTTGATTTGAGGCAGTGTATAAGAGTGCAGGTGCATTGGAAGTAAAACATAAATAGACGACCAAGACGTTCGACGACTAAGTGATCTATGTGCCTTATATAATGTTTATGTTTTTATATGTGATTCATGAGGTTATAAGGTTCTCAAATGATTTATTATATTATACATAGTCAGTGTGTAAAGTTTCATGATGTATGGAAGTCAAACGTCCAAGATGTCCATGACGTTCGAAAGGCTTGCCTTGAGACGACCTTGCGCGTCTATGTATGCTTCGTCGAGTTTTACGTGTTTGTTTTAGATGAAACTTATGTGGTAGGTACTAATATTGTATACAAACATATTTAGGGTGGAAATGTTCGGGTACAAGTCAACATATGACCCTCAAAGGGGCCCTAAGAGAGGACCCCAACTTAGAGACCAACACTGCCAAGCAGTGGCTAAACAACGGACCAGTCGACGGCCGGTCGACCAAGCGACGGTCCGACGATGGGTATCGTTGGTTAGGAAATTTATCCAGCAGGTTGGTAAACCTATGAAGTGAACCCCGAGACCCCATCAACGGGACGTGGCCTAACTATCGGTCAATCGATGGTCACGTCGATGGTGCTAAAAAGTTGGAAGTTTTTCTGTTAAGACTTGGGGGTTTTTGGAAATTCACCTCAAGTCTTATAAAATGTAGGAACGGTTGTTTTAGGTGTTTAGGTTTATATTAGGATTATATAAGTGATTAAACTCTCATTTAAACCCTAGCATCTAAATCAAAACCCCTTCCCTCCTAAAGTTTCTCAAGAAACATCCATGTGAGTTCAAGATGAAAATAGAGCTTAAAGATGGTTGTTCAATGTAGTTATTATTCAATTTTGATTGGGTTCTTCAAGTAAGGTGTGAGATTTCTTCATATCAGGCTTTCTATCACCTTAGATCCAATTTAAAAGATGATTTTCAAAGATATCAACAAGATGAAAAAAGTCCAATTTCTACTTTAAGTCTTGGGTTCTTGCATAAATGGTTTCCCAAAGTTTATATATGATGAAATTGATGTAAAATTGATGTTTTCCAATCAAATTCTTGATAAAACCTTGATCTTCTCAAATCTCTAAATTTCACTAAAATATGGGTGAGTTCATTATACTTTGATATTTATGAATTCATGTGTAGATTGTTATGATCTTTTGGTTCATGTATAGATTATGGTTAATTTGTTTAAAGTCTGTTTCAATTTTATTAATTGAGTGATGAATACTCTTAGATCTATTACATGCTAAGATTATTTAATTGATATTTACTTAAGGCTTATTATTTATGTAATTTTCTACGTGATATATAATGATGAAATAATTATATTAAATTGATATCTAGGTTGTATTAGATTTATAAGTATATAATGAATTGACCTAGTTTCAATAATTATTGATATAATTGTATCGAATTGTTAGTTATGGCCTTTAATAAGGGCCTTATGGTATTGAATTGGATGATTTAGCTTGGGAATCGAAGTGGTAACATAGAGTGGAGTAAGCTTCCCTTATTACTTTATTTTGATGTTAATTAGACGTGAATTATATGGTGATATTTTATGATCCACTTATGGTGGCGGTGTTATGTGCTTTACTTGCAATTTATGTGGCTTTGTTGGCGTTACTTTATTCAATATGATGATCTTGGCCTTGTCGGCACTACCTGAAGTATTTTTATGATATGTGCAGTTTATTTATGTGGAGTATAAGCATATCTATATACATGTTAAGTAATGTGAAAATATGTGTTATTTCTATGTATGTTAGGAGATCATGTGGACTATGACTATGTTCTTATATGTGTAGTCTTAGATGTTGGTACATGATTGTTCCTAATTGACTATATGAGTTTTGATGGTTATATTGATGATGATATATTAAGGTATAGGATGACATAAAGATGATAAAGGTTATTCCTAGTGCTTAAAAGAATGATATGATATATGTAATAAAGTAAAGAATGTTGTGTGTCTTGTTTGGTAGACTTGTGTCCCTTACTTGATACATGTATGAATGATATAGGAATATGAGATGTCTTGACGTGATAGCCATAGTGCACCCTTGTCATGTATGAATGAATGATGTGTGAGACCTCAAAGGATATTAAGAAGGTCATGTCCGTGGAAAAGGTTATGTTATGAATGTTGAAGTTGAGAGTCGTAATGGTATCCTTCATGTAAAGGAATGATGGACTTAGGGTTGATATAATGGACTTGCATCATCTCATCCTTAGGAATGTCACAATGTAGCCTTAGTGGACCTCTTTTGTAGGGAAAATGTGATTGAGTTATGAACTAGATAAGGAACCCTCTTCATGTGATCCTTTAATGTCAATTAATCTACGAAAAACAAGGCTAGCAACGAGTGATTATGTTATGGGAAGTAGCTCTACTTGAGAATGAGACTAGAGTACACTGTAGCTCTACTTGAGAATGAGACTAGAGTGCATAAAAGTACTTCATATTCATTGAACATGTGCCTACATGGGATGTGTCCTAGTTCTACCCTTGGATATTAGAACACCTTCACCGGAGTAGTTTAGAACTCCAGATTCCTTGTCTAGCTATCAAGGTCTATGTCGGTTATTGCCTATTCTCATCTTGTGGGATACTTACTAGAGTTAGAGAAGTCCTACGAAGTTTAGGTAGTGGTATGGGACGCTATCTAGACATTGCACAATACTCTTTGAAGGTGTGTGTTAGAGTCCCTAGGCTTGTCTAAGAAAATTACTTGAATGTCCTTTTGTGATGACTGAGTCTTAAATGAACTTATGAATTTAATGACTTAAGATAAGAAAGTATGTTAAATGAAGTAGTACACATCTAGAGTAATTAAGGGTTGTCTAGTTAAGGTGCCAATGGGGCATAGGAATGGTCAATTATTATATTACCTAGATAAGTCTTAAGAATGACTCTACTTAGGAAGGTTGGTTGATTATGTGGGCATGATCTAAGCCTTAGGTAATCTTAAGGATTATTAGGTAATGTTGAAGAGGTCACTATGGATGTTATCTTCTTGATTTACTTAAGTAAGTCTTCTGATAGCCTTTGGAAGGAGAATGTCATATCACATATATGCTAATGTGTCAAATGAGAATGATTCAATTTTAGGGGGTCTATAGGATCTCTTAAGTGTGTCAGTAAGGGGTTGTATGGGCGGTGTCTTCACAACACACTCAAGTGAACCTTAGAGTCACCTTGGTAAGAGAATCTCATGTTCTTATGTTGACATCTCTTAAGTGTGTATGGGACTCATTATAAGTAATGTTGAGGGTCGTTTAGGCACATCTAGAGAAGGTGTATGGTTGGTATCTCTTTGTGTGAATTAAGTGAATCTTATGATAGCTTTGAATGAGAATATTACATGCTAAAGGGTGTCTAAAATGAAGTGAAGGAACTTCACTGTAAAAGTGAATTGAGTTCACTGTACGTTGAAGTGACTTCACTGTAATGTTTGCTAGAACTGTGAAATTTTGTTAAATGATTTCTTATATGTTTCTAAGTTGTTAAATGTTGTTCTTATGATTATAGTATGATGTTTTAATCGAAATTCATGAAAATCCTATTATATACTAAATGTCCCTTTTTTATGGTTTTTGCATGGCTTCTATACTTAGTAAATCTAATGTGCTAACCCCTTCTTTTCCTTTTTTGACTAAAGTGTGGGAATCGGAAGTCTTGATGTGCCATGTAGGATGTATAGGTTTCTAAGGCTTTGAAGATGATGCATTGGCGAGTCCTCATCTATTTGAAGACAATACACACAAGTTCCTTATGTCTTAGTCTTTATTTAATTGTCTTGTATGGAATAAGTCCCAAGTGTTGTATACTCTAAAATTTAGATGGTTCCAACTGATGTTGTAAAGATTTAATGTTCTACAATAAAGTCTTCCGCTTGCGTATTGTTTATGAAAGAGTTGTTCATGTGTGAACAATGTTTTAAATTCTTACCTATTTTAGAATGTTTATGATGCAATGAATGATACGAGAGTCTTAAATGAGACTTCTTGAAGTCTCATTTGCCGTGTGACAACACAAGGATGCCCTACATTCTAGGGTTTACTTGAGGATCGTGACAGAGACGGTATTAGAGCATAAGGTTTAGGGATTATCTTAGTTGTCGTATGAACCACATCTAATAAAGTCTTGTTTATAATGTGAAGCCCGCCATATTATAAATAGGATGCTATTGGGTGCAGGAAAAGTTTCACTTCTTCATTCATGTAATCGTGCAGCTCACACAATTATTCAAATCCTGGATTATCCCTTCCCACCACGGATGAAATAAATGTAAAACAAAAATTTATTTTTTTTGCTTTGTATAAGGTGTCTATCCCTTGTTTCCCTTATGTGTTGGTTCCTTGAGGGTGACTTTATGAATTTTGTGTTGAGGGAGAGAAAAGATGATATGTGACTTCTGAGATGAGGTGTGATAGAAGGTGGTTTTTACCTTATATTGGTTTGGTTACCTTTTTAAGGGTACTTATGTTTGAAAGAATGGTAAGTTATATTGTTAGAGAATGTGAAGGAGTGGTTGTTAAGATAGTTTGATTTTGCTAAGACCCCAACCATAGGAAGGAATGTGATGGGATTTGAAGGAGTTATCCATTAGTTAGTCTTTGGTAAGAGAGTGTTAGTATGCTTTAAGGTTCCTTGAGGGAGTTCCTTAAAGTAAATGTTATCTTGACCTTAGAATGGGTTTCTCTTAAGAAGGGGAGTATGGGGAACGGTATGGTTGTAGGGAGGGAAGTACCCTTAACTTTTTTTTATATGTTTTTTCAAGCCTAAAACAAATAGTTCCTAGTAACATGAGTATTGTAGGATCTTTTGTTGAAAGTGAGTTCCAAATTTTCTCCTTCTGAAATGCATGTTTGATTAAAGTTTTCTTGAAATTGAATTTCATTAATTTCTTGCATTCTGTATTTATGAAGCCATGATAATGTTGTAAGCTATGTCTATAGGATGTTACCTTGCATATTAGCTTGTTTCTATCATGAATTGCCTAAAAGTTGCACTTGAAAAAGTTATACAATTCACTTCACTGTAAGATTTTTTAAATTTGACTAATGATTGTTGGTTAAAAACTGTTGTAATGTGTTTATCGCGGATGTATATAGGAATGATATTGCATATAAAATGAGTCTTTACTATTTGAAATGAAGCATGTGAGTTTTGTAGCATAATGAGTTATAGAATGTCTTCTAGTTTCTTGTTGTGTTGTGATTCTCTTAATTATGTGAAATTGATTTTTTATTCTTGGTTATGTGCTATATGTTATGGTAATGTGTTTCTAATCGAATCTGTATCCTTGGAATTGTTCACAGAGTGGCAAGTGTTATTCGAGGACGAATGTTGTCCAAGTGGGGGAGAGTTGATCTCACATATGAGGGTTGTATTGAAAGGATATTCTCATGTAATTTCTAATAAGATAATGACTATGAATATTCAAGGGTTAGTCTACAATGGCCTAATCTAAGTTATGATTGTTAAAATATGATCTAAAGACATTTCAAAAAGGACTCTTGCTTAGCACCGAGTGAACTTGTAGTGAGAAGTGTCCCTTTCCAATGTGGGAAGCTAGGTTCACTATTGTATTCAAGATATTGTACAATATAATGCAATGTGCATAACGAGGGTCCCAAGTATATCTCCTAGTTCTTGAACTATGTTTTCCCCATAGGAATACTAGTTAGTGGATCCACCTAGAATGCTATGTTCATATTTTGGTATTACCTTGGCAAGTAGTCCACCTTCTTTCGCTGTAGGGTTTCATGACATCAGATTTCACATTTAGCTCTTGTGGTCTATGCAAGTTTTCCCAAATGTAAAATAAAGTAATGAAGTGAACACTAACAACTGTGAGTTAAGGGGTTCGATTTAGTCTAGGTAGGGGTATGGGACTCTACCTATGCATTGCACTAGTTGGCCTTGAGGGAAGTCCTAGAAGGTTGTTTTTATGTTATATCAAATTAATTTTATGCATATGTCACTTTACATTTTGATGTCTCTCTCAACCACGTCTATGTAGGTTCTTATTCACAATTGTGAAGCGTGCCATACTTATGAATAGGAATCTATATGACGCTTAGGAAACTTACTTTCTTTGAAGTCTAATATCGTGCCTTTAGAGTGTTAACTGTATGTGCTTTTCCATCTGATCCTCTTACTGTGATTATAGGCAATGAATACTCTAAGTAAGTGGCACGAAGACTTGAAGAACAGATTGCCAATGGGGAGTTCCTCCCCGTGGTGATCAAGTTCCTCCTCTTGAGGAAGATGTGAATGATGACCAAGCTCCAGTTAATGCTTTTCCTTTGACAAATGAGAACATAAGGGTCGTTCTCTTTCAAATGGCCAAATTAATTACTACCCAAGCACATCCTCCACTACTCAAGCCCAAGACATGATGACCCAACCTAATCGAGAGGTTGTACACCGAGCACATCAATAAGTTTCTACCATGGTCTCCAACTAAGGGATTTAACTAGGATGAATCCTCCTACTTTATACGGGTCCAAGGTTGAGAAGACCCCCAAGAGTTCATCGATGAAATCTAGAAAATCCTCTATGGTATGGCGGTTATCTACTGAGAAGTCCGAGTTATCCACCTATCAACTGAAGGATGTGGCTCAAGCATGGTATGTCCAATAGAGAGACAATAGGCTTTTAAATGGTGGACGCAAGACTTGGAAAGTGTTCAATAAGGCTTTTCTTTATTGTTTCTTTCCTATGGAGAAGAGGGAAACTTAAATGGTGGAGTTCACCAACCTTCAACAAGGAGGTATAAATGTTCATGAATACTCCTTGAGATTCACCAAATTGTCAAAATATGCTCCTTCTTTGGTTTTCAATCCTAGAGATGAAATGAGTCGTATTGTGACGGGGGTGTCAGATGATTTCCAAGAGTTTCATTCGGCTATTCTACATGACAACATGAATTTTTATCGTATTATAATACATGATCAACATGTAGAAGAGGAAAGGGATAAGAGGAAGAGTAAAGATGCAAAGAGGGAAAGATCTTATGATGGAGATTTTTCAATAGGAGGACTTGAGATACAAGACAAGCCTAGGTTTAAGAAGAGGGTTTCTAATCAAGTTCCTTCTAAGTTAACTAAGGCTAGGGATGATAGAGTGTATAACCCTAAGCCTAAAAAGAGAAAGGGTACTAGTTCCCCAACCGAGAAGCCAACTTGGAAAGTGTGGCAAGAAGCACTATTGCGATTGTCTTTAGGGAACAAATAATTGGTTTGGTTGTTGTAAAAGTGGGCACAAGGTTAGGGATTGGCCTAATGTGATGGGTCAAGACAAGGGTAGTGGTAAAGTTAAAGCAAGTGGTTCAAATGAGACTCCAAATAAGAACCGCTGATACGATCTCTGCTCTAGGGGTGAGCAAGAGACTTCTCCCGACATGGTGACCGGTATGTTGGATGTCTTCTCTATTGATGAATATTCCCTACTTGATCCCGGTGCTACTTTATCAGTTGTTATTCCTCTAGTAGCTAAAAAGATTGACATTTTGATTGATATCTTCCATGAACCTTTATAAGTGTCTACCCTGGTAGGTGAGTCGGTTGTTGCAAAAAGGGTGTAAAATAATTGTCCTTTAATGTTTTCCCAATAGAGTTTCTTATGTTGAGCTCGTAGAACTTGATATGCTTTATTTTGATGTCATTTTCGGTATGGACTGGTTGCATGCTTGCTTTGCCTCTATAGATTGTAGAACGAGGGTGGTAAGTTTAAATTTCCAAATGATCCCATTTTAGAATGGAAGGGGGAAATTCTATCCCTAGAGGTCGTATCATCTCTTGTTTGAAAGCATGCATAATGATCTCTAAAGGGTGTTTATATCATATAGTAAGAGTCCAAGATCTAGACTTTGAAATTCCTCCCATTGAGTCGGTCCCTTTAGTGAGGGAATTTCCGAAGGTCTTTCCGAATGATCTTTCCAGTATTCCTCCTGAGCGGGAAATTAATGTTGGTATCGACTTGTTATCGGATACAAATCCCATTTAAATTCCTCCTTTCGAATGGCTCCGGTCGAATTGAAGGAATTGAAGGCTCAACTCAAAGATCTACTAGACAAAGGTTTTATTAGACCTAGTATTTCTCCATGGGGTGCTCCGGTTTTGTTTGTAAAGAAGAAGGATGGGTCCCTTAGAATGTGCGTTGATTATTGTCAACTGAATAAAGTAACTATTAAGAACAAGTATCCTCTTTCTCGGATTGACGACTTGTTTGATAAATTCCAAGGGAAGCTACATTTCTAAGATTGACTTGAGATCGGGGTATTACCAACTTAGGGTGAGAGGTGAGGATATAACAAAGACAGCATTTTGGACTAGATATGGTCACAATGTGTTCTTAGTAATGTCCTTTAGTCTCACGAATGCCCCGACAATGTTTATGGATATCATGAATAGGGTGTTTCAAAGTTATGTAGATTCATTTGTCATTGTCTTCATTGACGACTTCTTGGTATATTCAAAAAATGAGGGTGATCACATGATATATTTAAGGGTGGTGTTGCAAGTTTTTAAGAAGAATCAATTATTTGCTTAGTATAGACATGTGGGTTTTGGTTCAGGTCGGTAGAATTTATTGGTCATATCAACTCTAGTGAGGCAGTTGAGGTTGATCCAAGGAAGACCGAAGGTGGTGAAAAATTTTCCTAGACCATTGACTCCAACCAACATTAGGAGTTTCTTGGGTCTAGTGGGTTATTATCAAAGGTTTGTGAATGCTTTTGCATCCATTGAGTCTCCCTTGACTACTTTGACCCAAAAGAATAAGAAATTTGAGTGGTCGGAGGCATGTGAGAGAAGTTCTCAAATTTTTAAGGATAGGCTTACTTTCGCTCTGTTGACTTTACCAGAGGGTACAAAGGGTTTTGTTGAGTATTCTGATGCATCTCGAGTGGGTTTAGGGTGTGTGCATATGCAACATGGAAAAGTGGTAGCCTATGCTTCTAGACAACTTAAGGTACATGAGCGAAACTATCCAACTCATGACCTTGAGTTAGCGGTCGTGGTGTTTGCCTTGAAAATATGTAGGCATTACTTGTATAGTGCACATGTTTATGTATATACCGACAATAAGAGTCTCCAGTATGTGTTTACAAAAAATGAATTGAATCTCTAATAAAGAAGGTTGTTCGAATTGTTGAAAGATTATGATATGAGTGTCCTTTATCATTCTCGCAAGGCCAATGTGGTTGCAGATGCTCTCAGTCGTTTATCCATGGGTAGTATGTCACGTATAGATGAAGTCAAGAATACCTAGTGAAGGATGTTCATAGGTTGACTAGATTGGGTGTGAGGTTGGAAGATTCTCTAAATTGTGGTTTTATGGTACATCATAACTCAGAGTCCTCATTGGTAATTGAGGTGAAATACAAACAACACCTTGATCAATCATTGATGGAGTTGAAGGAATCGGTTCTTGGTAAGCTTAATGAGTCATTCTTCTTAGGGGGATGGTGTCTTGAGGTATCAAAGAAGATTGTGTGTTCCCATTGTAGATGGGTTGAGGAATCGGATCCTTGAGGAAGACCATGGGTCCTGTTATTCCATTAATCCAGGTTCGACAAAAATGTACCATGACATTAGGGAAGTGTTTTGGTAGGATGGCATGAAAAAGGACATAGTGGAGTTTATTTCTAAGCATCCAAATTGCCAACAATTGAAAGTCGAGCATCATAATTTGGTTGGTTTGCTACAGGAATTCCAAGTTCCTGCCTTGAAGTGGAAAGACATCAATATGGAGTTTGTAGTAGGTTTGCCTCATACTCAAAAGCAATATGACTTTGTATGGGTGATTGTGGATAGGTTTACCATGTCAGCTCACTTTATTCCAGTCAAGTATACTTATTCGGCATAATGTTATGCAAGAATCTTCATAGATGAGATTGTGTGTCGCAATGATATTCCATTATCCATCATATCGGACTGGGGTGCACAATTCACATCTAGGTTTTGGAGTTCATTCCAAGAAGGGTTAAGTATTAAGGTAAAGTTAAGTAGCACTTTTCATCCCCAAACAGATGGTCAAGAGGAGCGTACTATTCAAACCTTGAAAATATGCTTAGGGCTTGTATTATTGATTTCAAAGGGAATCGGGATAAATATTTTTCCTTTGGTGGAGTTTGGTTATAATAATAGTTTTTATTCATCCATATCCATGGCTCCTTATGAAGCCTTGTATGGTAGGAGGTGTAAGTCTCCTATTGGATTGTTTGAAGTGGGTGAACCTTTGTTTCTTGGTCCTGATTTGATTTATAAGACTTTAGACAAAGTTCATATCATAAGGAACCGGTTGCAAGCAGCCTATAGTTGGCAAAAGTCTTATGCCGATCATTGGAGAAGAGACATAAAGTTTGCGGAAGGTGATAAAGTGTATTTTGAAATTTTGCCGATGAAAGAGTAGTTAGATTTGGAAAAAAGGGAAGTTGAGTCCTCATTATGTGGCTCCCTAAATAATCATGCGAAAAAGTTGGTAAGGTTGCCGATGAATTGAAACTTCCTAGTGAATTGGCTTTGGTTCATCCGGTTTTCCATGTTTCCATGCCTAAGAATTGCGTCGGTGATCCCGATTCTATTCTTCCTATTGAGGGTCTTGGTGTGAAAGATAACCATTCTTATGAGGAAGTTATGGTTCAAATCCTTGACAGGCAAGTAGGAAGTTAGGTAATAAAGAGATGGTTTTCGTAAAGGTGTTATGGAAGAATCACCTAGTTGAGGGTGCAACATGGAAGGCTGAGGACGACATGAACTCCCGTTACCCTCATCTATTTGATAACTAAGGTTAGTTGTTCTTATTAATAACGAAAATAATGACTAAAAATTGACGTTTCTTGACTATTAGTGAAGTTTTGAAAAATGTGCAATTTTTGATGTTGTTATAGTGAAGTACAGTGAAACATGCCTAGCTAATTTTAAATTTTTCAATTTTGCTCTTTGGTTTGTTTTGATTTATGTTGTGAATTTCTATATGGTAAGTCTTTATCAAATGATATATAGCATGTTGGTAAGTTGAACTTTTGCATTGTTGACTCATAAATGCTATGTTGAGCTCTTGTTGTTGTGAGAAGGATGTTCCTCGTAATGTAATGTTGGGTCTTATATGTGGTAATTGAAGTCTTCAATTTCCTTGTGTAATTGAAATGGTTGATGTTGTTATATTTTTTGATTGGTTGGGCTGCTAGTGTGGAGTCTTCACCTTCCTTAAAAAGAATTTTAGTGTCATTCCGGGATGAATGTTTCTAAGGGTGGGGGTGGGGGGATAATGTAATACTTCAAAAATCCAAGTCGTGTTCTAGATCCTAAAATAGGTGTCATAAGGCTTAGAAAATGTTTTAATGTCCATTTTGATAAATATAAGTCATTTAGGAAGTCTCAAAATCAAAACGTTCAAGAAAGTCCATGACGTCCGGAAACTAGTTCAAGGAGGAACTAGTTTGTCTTAGCCTATTTGACTAGCTTTTAGAAGACGCAAAATAATGAAAATTGGTGGAATGGGGTATAACATGTGTTTAATTCATGGTCAATATGTAAGTCTACGACTCCCCAATGGCCAACCAAGGTCTTTGAAGAGGACCCTTGCAAGAATGGGCAAAAGATGTCAAAAGAGAGTGTCACCAACGGATGCACAGACGGGCCATGGGTGAATCGACGAGGCGTCGATTCCACCATCGATGGTTACTTAGAAAAAATCCGGGATGGGTAATTTTGCATAGTATCTGACCAAGACGATGGATGTTCAGCACGGAAGGGCACAATGGTCGTCGATTGACCCACGATCCGTCGATCGTGGTGTCGTCTGTGGTCACTGTAATTTCCTACACGTTTTTAGTTCTAAGTATTTAATTAAGGTGTTAGTTCATTAGTTAGGGTATTAGGTAAGTATAATTAACCTAATTAACACCCCTTATAAAGACCCCAACCCCATTAGACTAATCACAACTCACAAAATAAAATTCTTTTCCTTCTCTCTTCTTTCTCTCTCTAGTGGAAAACACCATTGAAGACCAAGCTAGGGGAGAGATTAAGGTATGCAAAGGGTCAATTTCCTCTATCAATCTTCCACAATCAACAAGGTATGGGATATAATCACCTTTGAGACCTCTTTCCTCAAAGTGTTCCGTCAAATTGATTTCAAAAGTTGAGTTTTCAAGTGGGTTTCATCAAATCTCGAAATTAGTGTTATAAATTGATTTATTTATGATTTAATTTTATATTATGAGTACATTAACATTTATTCTAAACCAATTATAATATATCTGGATGTATTGGTGTAGTTCGTAGAAGATGACCCTTAACCCTTAACCATAGGTGATGATCTTGATATGAATTGTATTGTATTGGTTCAATTGAGTTGGTTATTGGTTGAATTAATAGTATATGAAGTTGTTATACAAATAATGAATGAATTATGGTGATTTATAGTCCTTTTATTTCTAGTTCTTTAGAAGTTGATCTAGGTTATGAAGTATGTTGTGAATTGACCTAAGTATCTTGTCTTAAGCTATGATTTAGTATTGAGTTGTGATGTAGTAATTCTTATTGTCAAGTTATCATGTTGGTCATTGAATGATGATGAGGTTATAACATAATTGGGTTGAATTCAGGGTTGATGGTAAGACCTTGATGATGAATTATGAAGGAGACTTGATAAGTCTTATGATCCCTATCATTTACTTAAAATTGTGGTTAATTGTGATCATGCCATTATTTTTTATTGGAGTATGTCGTATGTTGTTGAATTGAAATTTCGTGACTATGATATTTGAGATGTTGTCTTAAAAGATGTAAATGTTATAAGGATGTAAAAAATTTACCAATGTGACTTATCATGATATGACAATGTTAACGTGCTAACCTCACCTATATGAATTGTAATGAAAGGAAAATACTCATGCAATTCTTATTGAGCTATGATGATGATGATGTTATACAAGGGTTAGACCCTATGACCTACAATAAGCTATGGTGATTATTAAATACATTAAAGACTTTTCAAAAAGGGAATATAGCTTAGCACCGAGTGAAATATAGTGAGGAGAGTCCCTTCCCACATAGGGAAAGTAAGATCACTAATTTACTCTTGAGATTGGAAGCTACAGTGAATGTAGCATAAAGAGGGTCCCAACTATATATCCTAGTTCTTGATCTATGTTGCTCCCATAGGAATACTAGCTAGTGGATCCATGTAGTTCCTATGTTCATGTTTTAGTACTACCTTGGAAAGTAGTCCTCCTTTTTTGATGTAGGGTTCTATGACACCTGATTCCACATTAGCTATTGTAGTCTATGTTGGTTAAGGCAAGATTTTCCAAAAAGGTAAAAGGAACTAAAGGATTTCACTCTAACTAAGATGACCTAAGGGGGTCTAGCTTAGTATAGGTAGGGGTATGGGACTCTACCTAAACATTGAACTAGTTAGCCTTGAAGGGAGTCTTAAGAGGATGTTCTTATGTATGAAAATGCTTATAATGCTATATGACATGTATATGATGAACTTGCACATTATTGAGTGTATATGTTCAATGGTGTAACTTATGAATATGTGATGGTCTATATTGTTAAAGTATGATGTTATGTACTCTTAAATGTTATGATATGTGAAGTAGAATGTTAGTCATGATGCTTGTTGGGTTACTTGATTGAGTAAGGTTATAGGGCATTGCTTGGTCATTGCACTTGTTAACTTGATAGGGGTTCATGGGTAATTTTCTTGATTTAGTGATGTTGAAATGTACTCTTATTCATGCTTGTAACTATTATGACTTGTTGATGGAATTACATTGCTATATGTTCACCTATATGTTATGCATGTTGAGTTGACTAGACTTGATGTTGTTCTTGTGATGTACATGCCTATGCCTTAATGAACATTTCCTATTGGTTGGTATGGTATTGTTGAATGTGCATAAAGGTTATTAATGAAGAGTGCATACTTTATGAAATGTCCTTTTTTCTTAGCATGATTTCAAAGTATGTGTGAATATTGTCTATTACTTAGTACGAGTGGTGTACCATTCCCATTTCTTCCTTTTCCCCAAAATTTTAGATTCCGGTTGTTGATGTTGTTTTGAAGACGACTTGAAGAAGACTTGGATGTCTTGATCATCCAAGTAGGGTAAGTCCTAACTTTCTGAGGGTGATGCAACTATTTAGCTAATGGAGTTGTTTCGAGTTTAAGACTTCTACTTTTCTTTATTTTCTATTTAGTATGAAACATTACATAGCCCATGTGAAGCATTCTTACTTTTATGTATGGGTTATTCCCAACTTATTACACTTATATTAGATGGTTATGAGATGAGACGAGTATTATGACTATGTTATACTTTATATACTTATGTGCAATAGAAGTAGAAGACTAAGTAATCTTCCTATACGAAGAGTCTATGTATAATCGATATACATATATATATATATATATATATATATATATATATATATATATATATATATATATATGTATATACATATATAGAGGTATATAGAGGTATATGTAACCTCACAGCACATGCAATAAAAAGTTTTATATTTTCTGCTAAATTTGACCTATGAATGTAATTATTTAAGCTAAGAGGCTAGTCTTAGTCCTCAGACGACGCTTCCAGTTATTTCTAGGGGGTATTGCTGGATGTGACACTCCATTAAGATCCCTAATGAGATAATTCTATACAAGAAATCATGAATTGACCCTACTCTCCTGACCGTTGGTTATGAATTGATGTTGAATTAAATAGTGATGATACAATTGGTTTAGTTCTTGTTTTAATTACTATTATTTGATGTTATTAAGTATATTGATGGGTGAATGTGGTTGGGTTGGTGGTAAGACCATTGAAGAATACTTTTGAAGGTGAATTGGTAAGACTTTGTGATCTTGAATCCTTACTTCAATTGTGATAGCTTGTATTTGATGATGATATACAATTGAAGTGATACATGTGATTAGATTAAGGGCCTGTTTTGATGGGCTTAATAAAAGCAGCTTTAAAAAAATACTTTTAAAAGTGCTGAAACTTATTTTTAAAATAAGTAGTTATGTGTATGGATAAAAGTGCTGAAATTAAAAAAAGTTGTTGATGTGTTTGGAAAATAAGTGCTGATAAATTGCTTTTTAAATCAAAATGTTTGAAATACCCTTAAAAGTTGTTAACATTATAAAATTTAATTAATTTATATTTTACAGCCATAAATAATTATATTTTGCTATCATTCACATATTTCTTTCTCATCACAAATTATTTATAAGAGGAATATAAGCTTATTATAGATTTTAAAGATATATAATTTGAATAGATTAAAGAACGATTTAAGATTTTATTTTAGTTTATCCATAGGTAATAATAATTGTATATCATTCACATATTTCTTTATTATCACAAATTATTTATAACAGGAATATAAATTTTTATTTAAGTTATATGTGCAACTTATTTTACATTTTATTAATATATAATTTGAATAGATCACTTGAAAGATTTAAGATTTATTTTTATTTTGATTCATTAGTAATAGTAATTGTCTATCATCCACACGTGAAAAGGGAAAAATAGAAGAAAGAGATGTTAGGGTTATGTGGGTAATTTGGATATTGTATAAAAATATTAAGGGCAAAAAGGTAAAAATGTGATCAACTTAAAACAGCTTATAAGCTGGAAAAAAATACCCCTACCCCAGCTTTTAACTTTTGGCTTAAAATAAGTTTTTTTTAACTTTAAATAAGTTATTTTGAGTATTTCCAAACAACTAAATAATTCAAAAACTAGCTTTTAAGTCAGTTTGACCAGCTTTTAAGCTGAGCCAAACAGGCTCTAAGTAGGTGAAGGAATGATGAACGTAATTGAAATGTCTTGAGTATAAGATTTGTGAGATTATGATTAAGGCATGATAATATATTGATGATTGTGAATCACTTATGTGCATTATTATTATATGATGATGATGATGATATGATGATGATATGATAATCTCATAATTGAAGGGTTGTAATGCAAAGGCATTCTCATGCAAATCCCTAATGAGATAATGACTATGATTATACAAGGGTCAGTCTCCTATGACCTATACTATGATATGATGATTATAAAATCTTAAAGACATTTCAAAAAGGGACTTTAGCTTAGCACCGAGTGAACTAGTTATGAGAGAGTTTCCCTCACCAATTTATGAAGGTAGGTTCACAATGGTCCTCATGATATAGAGATTATAATGCAACTCTGCATAAAGAGGGTCTTAAGTATGTTTCCTAGTTCTTGAACTATGTTTCTCTCAAGGGAATACTAGCTAGTGCATCCACGTACAATGTTATGTTTATGTTTTGGTCCTACCTTGGCATGTGGACCACCTTCTTTCAGTGTAGGGTTTTATGACACCGGATTCCATGTTTAGCTCACATATTCTATTGTCGGTTAAGGCGATTGTTCCCAAAAGTTAAATGAAAGTAACTAGGATGACTTCAGGTTTTTCTTAGTGTAGGTAGGGACATGAGACTCTACCTATGCATTGCACTAGTTGGCCTTGAAAAAAGTCCTAGGAGTTTGTCCTTATGCTATTATGATATGAATGATATGCTTATGTGACTTTTGTAACGACCTGTTTAGTCGTTTTGAGCAGCAGATTTTATTTCTGGAAAATTGGCTAAGGCAACGGACCCCACGACGGACCGTCACAGGCACGACGGACCGTCGCAGGGTCTCGTTTCAATATACTTAGGAATTCTGAAATTGGGTACTGAAAATTGACTCTCTGAACTTCGTAACGAACCTGCAGGACGGACCGTCACAGCCCACTTGAGTCTAAGAGGCTGCGACGACCTGCGTGACGGACCGTCGCAGGCATGACGGCCCGTCACAGGTTGCGCAAATCCCAGGCAGAATCGGATTGCTTTACATGATTTAAGGGACGTTTTGGACTATTCTTTCCTTAATTATAGATTTCGTGGGTTTACATTAATAACTCAAATACTTGGGGGATAAAAGGGGTAACTTTGAGTTAATTAGTGGGGTACTATTGTCATTCTTTTATTCTTAATTATATGCTAATTAGGGTAAAAGAAAGAAGGTTTTGAATAAAGAAAATAGAAAGAACAGAGAGAGAGAGAGGATTGAATCGAACGAGGCTGAGGAGAAAACAAGCTTTGGAAATTCTTGCTTGATCACTAGTCTTCGGTGGAGCTAGGTTATGGTTTTCACACTATTCGTAGTAAACTCTTAATAGCGAATGATATGTGTTAGTAATATTGTAAACCCTTCTATATGCTTAATTGTATGCTTGCATGAATATGAATATGAAATTGTGAATAAATAAGCATGATGAAGCTATTGAATCCCAAATCTTGAAAAGAAACCCTAATCTACTTTGTTAATCATGATGCCTTGGTATAAAAGAAGGCTTGATGAACGAAAGTGGTGAGATTAGGGGATCGGGTGCCACGTTCTGGTACCAGGATAGAATGAGGATCGGAGTGTCACGTTCCGACACCAGGATAGAATATGGATCGGGTGCCACGTTTCGGTACCAGGATAGAATGAGGATCGGAGTGTCACGTTCCGACACCAGGATAGTATATGGATCGGGTGCCACGTTCCGGTACCAGGATAGAATGAGGATCGGAGTGTCACGTTCCGACACCAGGATAGTATATGGATCGGGTGCCACGTTCCGGTACCAGGATAGAATGAGGATCGGAGTGTCACGTTCCGACACCAGGATAGTATATGGATCGGGTGCCACGTTCCGGTACCAGGATAGAATGAGGATCGGAGTGTCACGTTCCTACACCAGGATAGTAGATGGAGCAGAGTGTCACGTACCGACACGAGGGGAATAAATATAATGAATCTTGAAATATGTTAATGAATTCAATCTAATGAATCTAATTCCCAAATGAGTATGATATTGAGGCTTGAGTCCTCATGGATGAACTTGTTAGTACTTGTTGTTGCTACATGTTGAGTATTATAGTTGATTTATGATATTATTTGATGTATATTGTTTTCTATTTTGAGTTGGCCGATGATATCTACTCAGTACTTGTGGTTGTACTGACCCCCTACTTTTATGTTTTCTTCTTTGTTATTTGTGGAATGCAACGAACGTTCCGTCAACTTCAACTCAACAGTAGATCTAGCCAGTCTTCACTACTTTCGGAAATTCAGGGTGAGCTAATGCGTCTAGCTTGGACTGGATCTTTTTCTTCAATGTCTTGATGCCTTAACTTCCGGCATGGACTAGCTTTCTATTTTTTTGTTTTCTTAGATATTCTTAGTTTAGTAATTTGAGGATAGATGTTCTTGTGATGATGACTTCCAGATTTTGGAGATAATAATAATAGTTTTGAATTGTTTTTATTAATGAGTTTAAGTCTTCCGCATTATTTTCTGTTAATATATTTGAAATGTTAAGGTGTAGATGGGTTGGTTCGCTCACATAGGAGGGTAAATGTGGGTGCCAGTCGCGTCCCCGATTTGGGTCGTGACAAACTTGGTATCAGAGCATTAGGTTCGTTGGTCTCATCACACAAGAACGAGTCTAGTAGAGTCTTAAGGAACGGTGGGGAGACGTCTTTACTTTTCCTTGAGAGGCTATAAGACTTTAGGAAAATTCCATTTTTTCATTCTTTCTTTCGTGCTACTACTTGAGTCCAATTGGTATCTAGGTGATACAAATTGGTATCTGACCATCTTCACTCTATTTCGCAGATGGTTAGAACTAGAGCAACGACCGCACCAGCAGCAACAACGGCAAGACAAGAAACATCTGAGCCAGCCACTGGGGCTGTGGCTCGAGGAAGAATAGTGGCAAGAGGTCGTGGTAGAGGCCGTGGAAGGGCGTCCTCTAGAGGAAGAGGACGAGCACCTAGTCCATCTGACACTAGGGCGGTGACTCCTCCACCGACTGAGGAGGTAGTAAGAGAGGGTGAGGAAGGGGAAACTGAACAAGAGCAGAATGAGGAATTGCCACCCCAACCTACCCCAGAGATGATCAATCAGGTTCTTGCTTACCTTAGCGGGTTATCTGATCACGGTCAGGCACCTCCAGTGGTTTCTGCACCAACACCTCCGGTTTCAGAGGTACGACATGCGGCTACAATGGCTCCCCGCATGGATGCCTCATTGGAGATAGGCACATTTCCACGTCTGACTACTGGACCGATAATGACAAACGATCAACACGAACTTTTCACTAAGTTCTTGAAATTGAAACCTCCAGTCTTCAAAGGTGCAGAATCTGAAGATGCTTATGATTTTCTGGTTGATTGTCATGAGCTATTACACAAGATGGGGATAGTAGAACGGTTTGGCGTTGAGTTCGTAAGCTATCAGTTTCAAGGGAACGCCAAAATGTGGTGGCGATCACGTGTCGAGTGTCAACCGACAGAGGCCACACCTATGACTTGGGAATCATTCTCTAGCTTGTTTATGGAGAAGTATATCCCAAGGACTTTGAGAGATAGAAAAAGGGATGAGTTCTTGAGTCTTGAGCAAGGAAGGATGACGGTTAATGCATATGAGGCTAAATTCCGCGCATTATCTAGGTATGCCACCCAACTTTGTTTCAATCCACAAGAACGGATTCGCCGTTTTGTGAAGGGGTTGAGGTTAGAATTGCGGATTTCAGCCTTACAGGTAGTGGCTACAGCAAAATCCTTCCAAGAGGTGGTAGAATTTGTGATAGAGGTGGAAGGAGTGAAGCCAGATGACTTCACCACTACATCGACGTCAAAAAGGTTTCGAAAGGGAGGTGAGTTTAGTGGTTCCTACTCTAGAGGACAGAGCTCCGGAGGTTACACAGTTCGACCCATTCAGTCTTCACTACAGACTGTAGTTGGGGGTCCACCTCAGACCGGCCAACACTTATCTGAGAGACCTATGCATGAACCCGGAGAGTGCTATGGATGTGGGGAGATTGGACATATTAAGAGATATTGTCCAAAACAGAGTTATCGGCCCCCAATAGCTAGAGGTAGAGGTGGTTATGGAAGAGGCCGTCATTCTGGAGGACGTGGTGGTCGAGGTAATGGTGGTCACCACAAC
This sequence comes from Solanum peruvianum, assembly GCA_027705065.1. Taxonomy (NCBI): domain Eukaryota; kingdom Viridiplantae; phylum Streptophyta; class Magnoliopsida; order Solanales; family Solanaceae; genus Solanum; species Solanum peruvianum. The sequence continues at coordinate 11,479,078 of JAKWJD010001760.1, forward strand.
GGCAGAGGTTATGGGCAAACTGGAGCCACTACGACACAACATGGTAGGGGCAATGGACAGACGGGTGATAGGGCCCATTGTTACGCTTTCCCGGGGAGATCTGAAGCGGAGGCGTCTGATGCTGTTATCACAGGTAATCTTTTGGTTTGTGATTGCTTGGCATCTGTGTTATTTGACCCTGGCTCCACGTTTTCATATGTATCTTCATCATTTCCTAATGGTTTAAATTTGCATTGTGAATTACTTGACATGCCTATTCGTGTTTCCACTCCGGTGGGTGAGTCTGTGGTAGTTGAAAAGGTATATAGGTCTTGTTTGGTGAATTTTGTGGGGAGCAACACTTATGTAGACTTGGTTATTTTAGAAATGGGTGACTTCGATGTAATTCTGGGTATGACTTGGCTTTCTCCGAATTTTGCGATCTTGGATTGTAATGCTAAGACGGTAACGTTAGCCAAACCTGGGGCAGATCCGTTAGTATGGGAGGGCGACTACACTTCAAATCCGGTTCGTATCGTGTCCTTTCTTCGTGCTCAGAAGATGGTTAGTAAGGGTTGTATAGCTTTCTTGGCACACCTTAGGGATGACACTGCCCAAGTACCTTCGATTGAGTCGGTTTCGGTAGTCCGCGAGTTTTTGGATGTGTTCCCTGCAGATTTTCCTGGTATGCCACCGGATAGGGATACAGACTTTTGCATTGATTTGGAACCGGGCACTCGCCCCATTTCTATACCCCCTTATAGAATGGCTCCCGCGGAGTTAAGAGAGTTAAAGGCACAACTTCAAGAGTTGTTGAGCAAAGGCTTCATTAGACCAAGTGCATCTCCTTGGGGTGCTCCGGTTTTGTTTGTGAAGAAGAAGGATGGGAGTTTTCGGATGTGCATAGACTATAGACAACTGAACAAGGTAACTATCAAGAACAAGTATCCTCTTCCTCGCATTGATGACTTGTTCGATCAGTTACAAGGTGCTTGTGTATTCTCTAAAATTGACTTGAGATCCGGTTATCACCAATTGAAAATACGATCAAGGGATGTGCCAAAGACTGCTTTTCAAACTAGGTATGGGCATTATGAATTTGTGGTAATGTCTTTTGGTCTTACGAATGCCCCTGCTGCTTTCATGAGCTTGATGAATGGGATTTTTAAGCCATATCTGCATCTCTTTGTGATCGTGTTTATTGATGATATACTGATTTACTCTAAAAGCAAGAAGGAACATGAGGAGCATTTGAGAATGGTATTGGAAATGTTGAGGGAGAAAAAGCTTTATGCCAAGTTCTCTAAGTGTGAGTTTTTGCTAGATTCAGTGTCCTTCTTGGGACACGTGCTTTCTAAGGATGGAGTGATGGTGGATCCATCTAAGATTGAGACGGTGAAAAACTGGGTAAGGCCTACTAATGTGTCAGAAATAAGGAGTTTCGTGGGGTTAGCTAGCTACTACCGTCGATTTGTCAAGGGGTTCTCTTCCATTGCTTACCAATTAACGAACTTGACTAAGCAGAATGTTCCATTTGTGTGGTCGGATGAGTGTGAGGAAAGCTTTCAGAAACTCAAGACCTTGTTGACTACCGCACCAATTCTTACTTTGCCAGTAAAGGCAAGAACTTCATCGTTTATTGTGATGCATCCTATTCGGGTTTGGGTGCAGTGCTAATGAAAGAGAAGAATGTGATTGCTTATGCTTCGAGGCAATTAAAAGTGCATGAACGTAACTATCCAACTCATGACTTGGAATTGGCCGCGGTAGTGTTTGCATTAAAGCAATGGAGGCACTATCTGTATGGGGTTAAGTGTGAAGTCTATACGGATCATCGTAGTCTACAGTATGTCTTTACTCAGAAAGATTTGAACTTGAGACAAAGGAGATGGATGGAACTACTGAAGGACTACGACATCACTATTTTGTATCATCCGGGGAAGGCGAATGTTGTGGCGGATGCTCTAAGTAGAAAGGCGGGAAGCATGGGAAGTCTAGCTCATTTGCAAGCTTCTAGACGCCCATTGGCTAGAGAAGTGCAGATTTTGGCTAATGACCTTATGAGGTTAGAAGTAAATGAGAAGGGAGGATTGTTAGCTTGTGTGGAGGCAAGATCCTCCTTCCTTGACAAGATTAAGGGGAAGCAGTTTGATGATGAGAAGTTGATTCGGATTCGAGATAAAGTGTCGCAAGGAGAGGCTAAAGAAGCGACAATCGATGAGGAAGGTGTTTTGAGAATCAAGGGGAGGGTATGTGTACCCCGAGTTGATGATTTGATCAACACCATTCTGACAGAGGCTCATAGTTCAAGGTATTCTATACATCCGGGTGCAACCAAGATGTATCACGACCTAAAGCAACACTTCTGGTGGAGTAGAATGAAGCGAGATATTGTTGAGTTTGTTGCTAAATGTCCAAATTGTCAACAAGTAAAGTATGAACACCAGAGGCCCGGAGGAACACTTCAGAGAATGCCCATTCCTGAATGGAAGTGGGAGAGAATCGCAATGGACTTTGTGGTTGGTCTCCAAAGACAATGGGTAAGTATGACTCCATTTGGGTGATTGTTGATAGGTTAACTAAGTCTGCTCATTTTATTCCGGTCAAGGTGACTTACAATGCAGAGAAGTTAGCCAAGATCTATATCTCTGAAATTGTTCGATTGCATGAAGTTCCACTCTCCATTATATCAGATAGAGGTACGCAGTTTACTTCTAAATTTTGGAGAACATTGCATGCTGAATTAGGTACTAGATTTGACCTTAGTACTGCATTTCATCCTCAGACCGATGGTCAGTCTGAGCGAAATATTCAAGTGTTGGAGGATATGCTTCGCGCATGCGTGATAGAGTTTGGTGGCCATTGGGATAGCTTCTTACCCTTAGCCGAATTTTCATACAATAATAGCTATCACTCAAGCATTGATATGGCCCCATTTGAAGCATTGTATGGTAGGAGATGTAGGTCTCCCATTGGGTGGTTTGATGCTTTTGAAGTTAGACCTTGGGGTACTGATTTCTTGAGGGACTCGTTAGATAAGGTGAAGGGCATTCAAGAAAAGCTTCTAGCGGCGCAAAGTAGACAAAAGGACTATGCAGACCGAAAGGTTAGAGACCTGGAGTTCATGGAGGGTGAACAAGTCTTGTTGAAGGTTTCACCCATGAAAGGGGTGATGCGGTTTGGCAAAAGAGGTAAGCTAAGTCCAAGGTATATTGGACCATTTGAGGTACTAAAGCGAGTAGGAGAGGTGGCTTATGAATTAGCCTTACCTCCAGGGCTGTCCGGAGTGCATCCGGTATTTCATGTGTCCATGTTGAAAGATACCATGGGGATGGAAACTATATCATCCGTTGGGATTCAGTTTTTGCTTGATGAAATTTGACTTATGAGGAGGAACCCGTTGCTATTTTAATAGAGAGGTTCGCAAGTTGAGGTCGAGAGAGATTGCATCCATTAAAGTTCAATGGAAGAATCGACCGGTTGAAGAGGCTACTTGGGAGAAGGAGGCAGATATGCAAGAAAAATACCCACATCTGTTTACAGATCCAGGTACTCCTTTTCGCCATTGTTTTTCTTCTTTTGATCGTTCGGGGGACGAACGATGGGTAAATTGGTATCTATTGTAACGACCTATTTAGTCGTTTTGAGCAGCAGATTTTATTTCTGGAAAATTGGCTGAGGTAACGGACCCCACAACGGACCGTCACAGGCACGACGGACCGTCGCAGGGTCTCGTTTCAATATACTTAGGAATTCTGAAATTGGGTACTGAAAATCGACTCTCTGAACTTCCTAACGAACCTGCAGGATGGACCGTCACAGGTGTGACGGACCGTCACAGCCCACTTGAGTCTAAGAGGCTACGACGACCTGCGTGACGGACCGTCGCAGGCATGACGGCCCGTCACAGGTTGCGCAAATCCCAGGCAGAATCGGATTTCTTTACATGTTTTAAGGGACGTTTTGGACTATTCTTTCCTTAATTTAGATTTCGTGGGTTTACATTAATAACTCAAATACTTGGGGGATAAAAAGGTATAACTTTGAGTTAATTAGTGGGGTATTATTGTAATTCTTTTATTCTTAATTATATGCTAATTAGGGTAAAATAAAGAAGGTTTTGAATAAAGAAAACAGAAAGAACAGAGAGAGAGAGAGGATTGAATCGAACGAGGCTGAGGAGAAAACAAGCTTTGTAAATTCGTAGTAAACTCTTAATAGCGAATGATATGTGTTAGTAATATTATAAACCCTTCTATATGCTTAATTGTATGCTTGCATGAATATGAATATGAAATTGTGAATAAATAAGCATGATGAAGCTATTGATCCTAAATCTTGAAAAGAAACCCTAATCTACTTTGTTAATGATGATGCCTTGGTATAAAAGAAGGCTTGATGAATGAAAGTGGTGAGATTATGGGATCGGGTGCCACGTTCCGGTACCAGGATAGAATGAGGATCGGAGTGTCACGTTCCGACACCAGGATAGAATATGGATCGGGTGCCACATTCCGGTACAAGGATAGAATGAGGATCGGAGTGTCACGTTCCGACACCAGGATAGTATATGGATCGGGTGCCACGTTCCGGTACCAGGATAGAATGAGGATCGGAGTGTCACGTTCTGACACCAGGATAGTATATGGATCGGGTGCCACGTTCTGGTACCAGGATAGAATGAGGATCGGAGTGTCACGTTCCGACACCAGTATAGTATATGGATCGGGTGCCACGTTCCGGTACCAGGATAGAATGAGGATCAGAGTGTCACGTTCCGACACCAGGATAGTAGATGGAGCGGAGTGTCACGTACCGACACGAGGGGAATAAATATAATGAATCTTGAAATATGTTAATGAATTCAATTTAATGAATCTAATTCCCAAATGAGTATGATATTGAGGCTTGAGTCCTCATGGATGAACTTGTTAGCACTTGTTGTTGCTACATGTTGAGTTATATAGTTGATTTATGATATTATTTGATGTATATTGTTTTCTATTTTGAGTTGGCCGATGATATCTACTCAGTACTTGTGGTTGTACTGACCCCCTACTTTTATGTTTTCTTCTTTGTTATTTATGGAATGCAGCGAACGTTCCGTCAACTTCAACTCAACAGTAGATCTAGCCAGTCTTCACTACTTTCGAAAATTCAGGGTGAGCTAATGCGTCTAGCTTGGACTGGATCTTCTTCTTCAAGTCTTGATGCCTTGACTTCCGGCATGGACTAGCTTTCTATTATTTTGTTTTCTTAGATATTCTTAGTTTTGTAATTTGAGGATAGATGTTCTTGTAATGATGACTTCCAGATTTTGGGGATAATAATAATAGTTTTGAATTGTTTTTATTAATGAGTTTAAGTCTTCCGCATTATTTTCTGTTAATATATTTGAAATGTTAAGGTGTAGATGGGTTGGTTCGCTCACATAGGAGGGTAAATGTGGGTGCCAGTCACGTCCCCGATTTGGGTCGTGACAACTTTACAGGTTGATGACTTTTTATGATGATAGTTTCACTTATAATAATGTTATTGGTCAATATGGTTATATATGTTGATGACTATCATAATGATATGTTATGTGAAGTTACGCATTACTTATGATCTCTTTCCTTGTTTACTTGATTATTTTGGGTTATGAGACTTCACATGAGCATTGCACTCTTATACTTGGGATGAGATTGTTGGTACGTGTCTTACATGATGTGATGATATGTACAATTGTACATGCTTTGTTGTTGTGACATTATATTAGAGTTGCTTGTGTTATAAGATCGTGATATGCTATTATTCATATAGATATGACCTTCTGTTGATAATGTGCATGTTGACTTGACTTTATTGATAATATCGGTCTTGTGCTAAATATGGACTTGTCTTGATGCATATGTGATTATTGTCTTGCATGAGTTCTTAGTTGTGCATTAAAGCTTTCAAAAGTGACTTAGCAGCACTTTAAACAAAATGACCTTTTAAGCATGATTTCAAACATTATATGTGCATATGTTTCGGTATTTAGTCTACTAGTGGATGTACTTACCCATTTCCTTTATATTTCTACAACAATGTAGGTTCAGGCCTTTGAAGTTAGAAGGACAATTGCAAGACTACTTGAATACTCCCCAAGTGTTTGATAGGTCCTCACCATTCGAGGATGATTCCACTATCTAGCTACTTGATGTTTTTATTGTCTAAAGATATTTAGTTTCCTTCTCTTTCATTTGAACACTATTGTTATATAAGACTATATGTGGCTATTGTTATAATGAAGTATGGGATTCGCCCGAATGTTCTACTTATTTTAGATGGTTTAATGAGAGACGACATATTAGACTAAATTCTTATATGTTATGTATATTGTATAAACGAGAAGCCTATGTAAGCTTACTATGCGAGGAGTATAAGTAAACTCCATGTGTATATATGATTAGTAATCGAGAGGAATATATAAACCCCAATATATATATATAAAAAGTTTTAATTTTTCCGTACTTTAACCTATGACATGTTATGACGAATGCTAAGAGGCTAGTCTTAGTTCTCTTCAAGGTCGACTATGCTGGTTTTGTTTAGGGGGTGTTCCCTGGTCGTGACATTATATTTTATTCATCAAAATCAAAACCCTCTTTCAAAATGTTCTCTCAAGAACACGATGGTAGCTTAAGGACCAGTTAGAGCTAGAATTGAAGATTTCCTTGCTTTCTTCTTCAATTTTATGGAGAATTCATCTTTCAGGTATGGTGACTCTTGATCGTTGATGAACCTTTCTTTCAAAGAGTCCACCCAAAGGATCTTCAAAAAGGGTTTTGTAAGAACAAAAATCTAATTTCTACTCTGACCATGATTTCGTTGTCAAATTATTTTCAACGAGACTGTATTGATAATTTAATGTTTATCTCAGGTTTAAAAGATGATTTCTTATGGAATTCATTTTAGAACCCATGATTCCCGTAAAATCCTAATTTGACATATAAAGTGGGTATTGTGTTTATGAGTTTGTATTGATTGAATTATGCTTAAATTAGATGGTATTGTTGGTTCTTATTGTTATCTATACTTGTTGATGAATTGGTGGAGAATGAGTAGTGTTGGCTATGACTTGGGAAGAGCGTGAGTTGACCTAATCCCCTTATTAATGTGCAATTTACAGTTGAATAACTCTTGTCTGATATGATCAACTTATGGTGGAGGTGTTTATTTCTTGTCCATTATTTTGGTTTTAGTCTTGAAGGTATTATATGGTGTGTGTGAGTAATAGCATGATGAGGAATGTGTAAAGGAATAATGTGAAGTTCCATGAGATGTGAATGTGATCTTGTATGGGGTTATATGGTATTGTGAATGAAAGCATGGTTTCTCTAAATATTTACATGCGATGATGATAGACTATGAAGAGTCTTTATATGTTGACATACGGTCTTGATTAGGTAGACCTAGTTTTCCCTACTTGCTACATAAAAGATAAGATGAACGTTATCTCTTAACTTGGTAGGCTTAGACATCCTTTTCTTGAGTGCATGAATGAAATAATGAAATAAATCGGCTAGACCTAGAATGGTGCTTTTTCTATAAATGAGCTATCCTAATGAACCTTGACCGGAGATACTTGTGATGCTCTTTTTGGTAACGGTATTATGAGTCGGTAGTCTTAGTGATGGTACCCTCCCTAATACCTTTATGTGAATGAAACTACTCTATGGGAACTGAGGCAAAGCACCAAGTGGATGTTCTTGAGATAGTAACTCTACTTGAGTATGTGACTATAGTACAAATTAGTCTTTTTATATCCCCTAAACCATGCACGTACATGGTATGTGTTATAGTTCTACCCTTGGGAAGTAGAACACCCTCAACGGAGTAGGGTAGACTCCGAATCCCATACGTATCTAGTGTGGTCTATGTTGGTTATGCATATTCCAATCATTTGGGATGTGCACTTTAGATATGGGATAGGTTTTACAACGTGTAGATAGTAGTATGGGATGATATATACACATTGGAAAAAGTAGGCTTTGAAGGTACTAGAGTGAGTTCCCTAGGTCTTCCAAGACCATTATATGAAGTCTCTTAAATGCATGAATGCCTTCCTAAGTATTTATAGTAATGAATGTTGACTTGTTGAGTTGTGTTGAAAAGGAAATATCCTTACCTTGGGTAGTATTGAGGAACACTTAGGTGTGTATGAATAGGTTGCATGGGCAGCTTCTTCATGTCTTACTTAGGTGGGTCTTAGGACAATCTTAGGTAGAGGCTCTAAATGATAAAATGGGTTACTTAATTAATATGGTTGTATCTTGTGGATTATGTGGTATTTACCTTGTATGTTGATGTTTACATGGATAATGTTTTTACACTTGGTTTATAAAGGTTTATAAAAACAGCATGAAAGTCACTTATATTAAGTAAATGTCCTTTTTGCATGATCATCATACTTAGTTGTTAATTGTAGTTTTTTAATATTTTCCTCTATTTTCTTAAAAAGCGTAGGTGTGGGCAAGTAAGGTGATCTTTACAAGTTGAAAATTTGGACTTAGAAATTCTCTCAAGATTTGGGTATGTCATCATGTGTCGAGGACAAAGACTCCTTATTCTAGTTTCTCTTTTGTTAAGACATTTGTAAAAGTTTTGCATCTTTCTTTCAATGTAAAGGGTTGTGTCCCTTAGTTCGATATTCCTAAAGTTTGGGTCTATGTTGGCCTTATTAGAATCGAATTTCATTGCTTATAAATACTTCTTTTAAATACGTGTTGACTCTCGAGTCTTATGAATTTATTTAAAAAGGTCTTAAATTTAGCACTATCCTATGCATGTGTGATGAGTTTATGCGAAGGGCTTGTAAGACCTCTTCGAGGTCGAATACGTCGTGTGATGACTAGGGTGTACTCTCGGGTCATTACAAGTTTAGGCTAGTACCCTAGGAGAATAATCTTACTTCATGGGTAGTACCTCTCCATGAATTTTGCATTTATAGGACCAATCCTTATGTCATCAGCATCAACAAGCTTGTAAGCGCCATTTGAATACGCTTCTTGTACAACATATGGTCTGTATCACTTTGAGGTGAATTTTCTCACACACTTGAGTTAGTTGGGACTTGATCTATACCTTGGAAGAACCTCATGCGAACCATCTCATTAAAACATAAGATAAATGAGCTTGATAACATTCAATATTTTGTTGAGCTTCAAGCATCTTTTCGTCAAGTTCTTCTAACTTGACTAGACGTAGTCAATATTTTTTTTCTTTAGTGAGTCCTAAATGAATCAAGTCTCAAGAAAGGTATTTGACAATCGAGTGGTAAAACTGCTTCAACTCCAAAAGCAAGTGAATATGGGGTTTCTCGAGTCGGTGTATGGTATGTCGTCCTATATGCCCACAAACTTTCTTCCATTATTTCATGCCAATATTAATTGGACTTGAAGACAACTTTCTTTATAAAGTTACATCAAAATTTATTAAATTCTTTGGCTAGATCAATATCTAAAAGAAATTTGTGTTGTTTGAAGCCAAAGAGATCAGAAATCTTATATTCATTAACTTGTTATAAATTGGCTTTCCATTATCGGTTATTTATGAAGTGGGAGTTCTAGAACGATAAATTATATTTACTCTGATGAAATTTATAACATTATCCTTCTTCACTTCTTTCAGATTGACAACTTCAATACATTTTTAGATCTGTTGCAGCCAAGATGTAAAGTGTCCATCAGAAGATTTTGGTAGTGGTCTAAAAGTATCCAATCCCAAAGCGTCAAATAGCCAAGATGCGATGGTCGGGTGTAATTCTTCAGGAGACTTGTGTATTAAATTTGATTGAAATTGGCAAGTCTTGCACTTTCAAGCATAATCTCAGTAATCCTTCAACATCATTGGCCAATAATACCCCATGCTCTTTATGTGAAAGTGGAGCTTCAGTCCAGATTGATGTGATCCACATACTCATGAGTGTGCTTCTTGTAAAGCTTTGATTGCTTCTTCATATCCTAAACATCACAAAAGTACTCCCTTAAACAATCTTCTATATAATGTTTCCTTATGGTAAAGGAAGCGAGATGCACAACGATGAATGTATGTCCTTCTCCTTCGATTTTTGGAAGTATCCCATAACATAAACAGTATATAATGTATTGTCTATAATATTCTTTGCTACTTCAGAACCAGCGATGAGATTCTTGAGCTCATTTCCTATATATTTGTCCTCACTTGAAAATGTTACTACCTACTTATGGCATATAGTAACCTGTTTCTAATCAGGAAGAGTTAGTATTGAAGCTTGGGCTACCAACACATCAACTTTCTTGTTTACCATTCTAGGTACATGTAGGAGGGATACGTCTTCAATACAACTTATCAACTTGAGCATAATCATGATACGAGCAAAATTTAGGCTTCTTCACCTCATAACTTCCCAAGAGTTTATTGATTACCAACTAGAGTCACCAAAGACTTATAAGTGTAATTGTTTTATGTCGACGGTCATTTTATGTCCATGTATGAATGTTTGGTATTCAATGACATTATTGGAGTTACGTCATTTTTAAAGTAAAAGAGAATGGTAAAATCTCTTTTAGTGAAGTGACGAATACCATGCCAGCGCTAGCGTCAGCTGCACCACGATGTGCAACCCCATCAAAGTACACTTTCCAAGGAGGATGAATTTTAATAAACATCACATCTTCATCAGGAAGATCATCGGTTAACTCCTAAAATTGGAGGTACAACACTTCTAATCGGTCGTTTAGGACTTATTTGACATAAAAAACTTAATGAGATTTTCTCCAGAAATAAGGTGAACCACGTGAGCTTGAAAAATAGGCTTCATCTTTTAGATTAAGAATCCAAACACAATTTCTCGATTGGAAAATAATTTAGCTCATTTTTGTCATAATTTTCTCATGTAATTAAGAGAATTGTCTTTGACTTCACTATCCTCTTGATCTAACATGGCCCCTACAGACCTTTATTGTACCACAATGTAGAGAATTGACAACTTTCCACGAATAAAGACTGCTAGAACTTGAGGATTCACGGGGTATGATCTTATACTTTCAAAGTAATTTCTACATATTTGATCCCACTTACAAAGAGCACCCTTCCTCATAAGTTGGCTGAAAGGTTGACATCTTCCGGCTAGATTTGAGATGAATCTCCTGAAGAAGGCTAACTTTCCTCGAGGACTTTTTAACTCATGAATATTTCAAGGCTGAGATATCTTCAAAACAATTTTTTTTGCGTAATCAATCTCGATTCATCAATTTTGCATAATAAAGCAAAGAAATTTTCCAGAAGTAACTCCATAAGAACATTTTTATAGATTTGTCCTCAGTTAATATCTCTGGAGAAAACCAAACATCCTTGTCAGGTCTTTCAAATGGCTACCCCTCTTCCTCGACTTCACCACCAATTCATCAACATAGAATTCAACATTTTTATGGAGTAATTCATCAAATATATTAAGTATATCCCTTTGATATGTGGCATTGTCATTCTTTTAACAAAAGGCATCACTTGGTAGCAATAAATACATTTAGGTGTGCGAAATGTAGTGATTTCTTCATCCTTTGGTAGCATGCAGATTTGGCTATAGCCAAAAGAACCACCCATGAATAAAATTTCCTCATGACCGTTGTGGCATCAATCAACAACTCAGGAACGGGAAGAAGAAACTCATATTTAGGATATGCATGTGAGATTCCTAAAATCATTACAAACTCAAATTTGACCATTTTTTCCTTACAAGAACAATACTTTCTATCTATGTGGGATATTTAACTTCATGAATAAAGTCGTCCTTAGTGTGTTTGTGAACTTCATTTTTTGTCAATGGAATCAAGTTTGGCCTGAAATGTCTTTGGGCCAACTTAACAAGATTAGCACCATTGACTGTCAACTGATGGACTACTACTTTAGAATTTAAGCCAAACATTTCTTTATAACTCCAATAAAAGACATCCCTATATTATTTAGTATATTTATAAAAAGAAGTTTTTTCATCAACTTCTAGAAATTCACTTGGGTAAGTTGGCCTTGGGTCTTCGTCAATGTCTAGGTTAACTTTCTTGAAGGGATCTACTATGGTCTTCACTTCTTTTTGAAACTCTGGTGGTGCATCTCCAACATCTTCCTCTTCTAGATGATTATATTCATTGACAAATATGTGATAACACCAGACAATATTTTCTAACTCTTCATCTATCTTCGTTTGAAGCAAGGCATCATGCTCATTCTATATCGTAACATGATATGAGGACACTAAACTTTGTTCATCTTCCTCGCTCTCCTTGGTGTAAACCACAATGTGAGCTTTCGTCTTGAGTTCCTTTTTAATCGAAACCATAAGTTTGACTCGTTGCCTTATCCTATAAGGAATCAAACTTTTGTAGTCCTCTTGGATCATAGGTGAAGCAAATGTTGTCACTATTACGTAACTTCTATGATGCTTGTTATTAATCTTCTTTAGTGGACCTAACCTCTCAAATAGTGAAGTTTCGTAGTCAATTTTCTAAGTTGATAAAAGATGGAAGGCCTTTTTTTGGAAGCAAAAAACTCATATTCTATGGTTATATAGTTATTGTTGGCCCTTCTATTACGATACGAACTGGAGCCGGTTGGCTATAGCCTAATCCTTCACATACTTGTCTAATTGCACCCTGCGCTGAAAGTTTTCCTAACTTTAATGGATCATTACAATTGTATCCAGTCCTTACAAACAAGTGGTAAATATTTGGATCAAAGCCTTCTCTCAATTTTTTTTGTAGGAAGTGCCACATCTTATATTGGGTTTTGAGTGATTGACGTTTCTATTAGCTTTGAGGATAAGTTTATTGCATCAATCGTTTTGATAGAAAAAATTGTTTGTCTTAGTGAATTTTCTTGGATGTTATATGATATATCTCCCTCTTTATTCACCTTTGAAACATAGTGGAGTACAAAAGTCAACTTCGTTTTTTGAAGACATGATTTTCCCTTCATTTAGAGTGAAACTAGGTTCTTTAGTGTCAACTTTGACCTTTCCAATAGCCACATCAACTTTTTTTCTTGTAGTCTTATCAGATTTGACTTATTTGACATGGTCAAGTTTTCCCCATTGACAACATAACTTTTAAACTAAATTTTTGCATCATCAAAGTGTGTCTCACTTCGGGTTTTAAATGATTATCATCCACAACTATCTTTCTTTAAATATCGCCTTCAAGAGACTTCTAACATTGATAGTAAGAAGATGAGATTATTTTATTCTCATGTACCTAAGTCCTACCATGAAATATGTTGTATGAAGTCTTTGCATCGATCACATGCACCTGCACTTTTATGACAAATCTTCCATGTGGAATATTAATTTAATAGAGTCTATGGACCTCTGTCCCCCTTGATTGAATCCTTATATGACCAAATGACTTTCACTAAGTTCTCCAATCATGAAGTCGAGTTCCATAAATGTGTGGATAAACAGAATATTGACTCCAAATTCTTTATCTCTTAAGATTCCATTTATCTTTTTCTCTAGAACATAACTCACTATATACACATATAAAGGACCACTATGCAGTGTTTCACAAAATAGAAGATCATTTTGTATAAATGTGATTTTTGTATCACATGCATGTGCTTCTTGGGAATAAGTTATAATGCGATTATTAGAAGATGAAAGATACATCATTGGTGATATTTCCCTCCTTGCTTCGTTTTATTAGTAGGAGACACTTTTGGTGCGAATTCACTCGTCATTTCTTCTTTGTTAGTAGGAGAAACCTTCATTGTTTCTTCTTTGTCTGCATTAAAGCATAATACCTCCATAATGTCTTGAGTAGACTTAATGCAGAACCAACTTCGTTAAAATTCCTGTAGAATAACAAGATTTCGGGGTTTCTTATGGTGATGCACTTCTACCTTTGACCTATATAGATGCTTAATTGATTTCTACTTCTCTAGTATCCTCACCATCTTCCTTCTAATTGGTTGGTAGGCTGATTCTTTCCATAAGCTTGACTTGTTGTGTCTTCTCCTAGTCACAAGAATCTAGCCTTCATCACCATCTATGTCAACTTGAGGTTTGTCTTGATCCAATAACTCTTCTTAATGCTTTACATATATACCGATTTAGTATAGATCGAGCGAACCGAATGTGATAGAATTTTAGTTAGAACTAGCCTTCTCATCATCAAGGACAATCTTATTTTCGTTCACCAATCCCATAACTCCATCCTTAAAAACAAAATATTTGTCACAGGATGACTCACAAGTCTATGATACTTTCTATAATTTGGGTCATCAATTTTTTCAACTTCATAAGGCCACTTCATCTCTGGAAAATCAATAAGCTTTAACTAGAGAAACTCATCAAAAATATCAGAAACGCTAGAATCCAAGAAGGGTATTCCTTTCTGTGCATATCCCTCAGGGTCAACTTTTGATTTCAATGCGCTTGGAAAGTCATTTCAATTCCTTCTTGCTTTCCTTCGTAATGAACTTCAAAGGCAGAACATTGACATTCATGGATTTTTATGATGTAAAGAATCTTCCATTGCGTTCCTTGGATACACACTTTTATTTTAAAAGATTCACTAAGCTTACTTGAAATTTAGGGTCATGTTTCTCTATCGATTTATAAAATATATAAATGATCCATCCTTAATTTAGAAAGCATTTGTGAGTTGTACAATACTCATCTATGCCTTGTGCTATAAAAGCTATTGAGAAATCGTATTATAGTTTCTCCCAATTATCGATAGAATTGGGGTCGACATTCGTGTATCAATAAAATACATATTATATAAGAGAGAGATGTATAAAACACAATACTATTGCATGTATTCATAAAGTGTGCTGCTTCAAATTTCCTATACCCTCAAACTGTTAAAATTTGGGAGGTTGATAACCGACTAACATTTTGAAGTTATAGATTCTTGTAGCGTATGACTTGACATACATATAAGAAGAATTGGTAGAGACTTCATACTTACATTGATTGTATCTTCAACGAACTCCTTCAAGGGATCGAGTAGGATCATTCCTTCAGAAGAAACTAACATCTCTTTGATAAGCAGTGCTTGCTTTGCATAATTTTTTATCTCTTGAACTTCAATACCCTTTTCTAGAGCATGACATGCTTTTCCATATAAAATTCCTTCCATCCTATACATCAACATATAAATTTAAGACTCTTGGTAGTATACATTTGTTACACCTCATATTCAAAATAGGCCAAAATAGCAGTTTCCAAATGTTGTTGGTGCCAACAACGCTGGCCACCCATGACTCGTGAAAGGGACAATGGACTATAGTTGTGGTCCATAGATGGATGACCAAAACAGTCCCATAATGCTTGAGACCACGATTTGAATCAATAGACCGTTGGTCATGCCATGGTTCTTGGTCAGTTCCCATGGTTTAAGGGTACAAAATTCAGTTTCAAATGACCAACCAGAGTTCACCTGGTCGGACCACGATCCGTCCAGTCCTTGGA
The DNA here is from genome assembly GCA_027705065.1 of Solanum peruvianum. Lineage (NCBI taxonomy): Eukaryota > Viridiplantae > Streptophyta > Magnoliopsida > Solanales > Solanaceae > Solanum > Solanum peruvianum. Next base: position 11,494,526 of record JAKWJD010001760.1, read on the forward strand.
TGGTCACTTGACAGTTATTTTAATGGGTAGTTGGGCCTTTTCCTTATTAAATAATTACCATACTACGTCGTTTTGCCTATGTTTAGTGTCCCTATATAAGACTCTTAAACTTCCAAATTCACTCTATTTATTTAACACTTCCAAATTCCCAAAAAAAAAAACCAACTCTTTCTAAACATTCTCTCTCTAGAAACATTAAGAAGAAGAAGAATGATTCACCTAGGGTTTCCAGCTAAGGTTCTAATTCCTCCATTGAAGTCTAGATTTTAGGCTAAATGCATAATAGTTTTCATCCATGGCGTTTCAAATTTCTTTATTCCTAAAAGGCTGAATTCCCTAATCGATTTAGGGTTTTCTTCAATTATCATGGTTTACATTTATTATTTATTGGAAGGATTAAATAATGATTTCTTATGCATCAATTGATGACACATGATTAATTTATGATGATTTCCCAATGAACCCATGTAATCCCCATGTTTTCGAGTTGTGAATCATATGATGTGGGATTTTTATCTTCGAGGACGAGTTTTATGAAATTAAACATGTATTTGAAAGATTTACATATATTTATGATGAAATCCATATCTAACTTATGTTTTATAAGAGTTTATGATTGAAAGGGGGTTTTGACCTCAAGTGGTAAATTATAGACATGCATTTTTAGGAAATCTATGCAAATGTTTTAAGGGTGATTTGAGAATAGAGTACAATTATGATGACGTTATGTTGTGAAAAGGATGTTCTCATTAAAACACATACTAGCATTATGTGAAAGATTTTCTCACATTGAAAGACCTTCTCACCTAATTGAATTAAAGACTAGGAGCTATCTTGATGAAACTAGCTTGAATTGGTTGTCCAAGGTCACCTTTTTATGAGTGATGAAGTCTAGTAAGACTATTATGTGGGAACTTATGCTTAGCACCGAGTTTATATTAAACATGAGCTTGAAGCTGTCACGTTAGTAAAGATAGTTTCCAATGTAATATCAATAGATGGAATCTCCCCCATTAGTAGAGGTTGGGTTTCTAGTACCAATCTCCTTATCCCATGACTATGTGCCCAGATAAGTTGATTAACTAGTGGATACACTTATGCTAGCAGTTCAAGGTTCTACCTTCGTCAAGTAGGACACCTCTTTTGAATATGGGTTAGACTCCGAAATCCATATTATAGCTCATATGGTCTCATGTCGGTTAAGGATAATTTCCCCAAAAGTAAGAATGAAATAACGTTATTCGATGAAGTATCACAAATGAGTTCAAAGCTTTTAATGAAGAAGTTAGATTGCATTGACCGCGATTTATGCTTTATGTTTTGTAACTATTTTATATCATGTTTTAGCTTGGTAAATTGCGTGTATAAAATGTCATTTTCACATGTTTTTAATATTTTATGCATGACTATCATACTTGATACATTGTTTTATATTAATGGATACTCTTTCTTAAAGTTTTTCCCAATGTAGTATCCGATATTTAGGATATTCAGTTTCATGGCTAGTGGATGATTTGATTTATTCCCATGATTGGTGAGTCCTTATGCTTGAACGATGGGGAATTTATTGTTTAGTTTCTTTTTTGTATTTTCTCTTTTGGACATAACGTATGGGGTAGGCCCAATTTCATTCTATTGTATTAGTTATCTATGTTGAGACATGAGTTTAGACTTCTGCTTTTCATTTTATTAAATGTTTTGGACTTGGACTATTGTTTTACTCTTATTGTTAAATTTCTTATGTTATTAGAGTTAATTGACTTGTGTGGATTCCTTCATGGTCCTATACGCCATGTTACATCTAGGGGCTAACCTTGGATCGTGACAACATTCTTTGTCAATCCTTCAGCAAATTTTGTCAGATTTGTAAACTGTACCTTAGTGGAAGAAATCTGAGACATCAAACAACCATGGATTTTTCCCAATAGGATTTTCATGGCAAGTTTTTAATGAGGCAACATTCAAGGTGTATTATGACATGTGCACTCTTTTTCCTTCACTGGGCATTTTAGCACCGAATTTTTCCTATTAAGGTTTTAATGAGGCACATCATATATGGACATTCAATGGGGAGTGTTATAAATTCATTGAATGCATAATCTATGGGGTAGGCCCAATTTCATTCTATTGTATTAGTTGTCTATCTTGAGACATGAGTTTAGACTTCTGCTTTTCATTTTATAAAATGTTTGGACTTGCACTATTTTTGTACTCTTATTGTTAAATTTCTTATGTTATGAGAGCTTAGTGACTTGTGTGGATTCCTTCAGGGTCCTATAAGCCATGTTACATCTAGGGGGTAACCTTGGATCGTGACAACATTCTTTATTAATCCTTCAACAAATTTTGTCAGATTTGTAAATTGTTCCCCAATGGAAGAAAATCTGAGACATCAAACATATCTTTAATGAGGAGGAGTGAAATACCCGTTGTAATCTATTCCTTAACCATGGATTTTTACCAATAGGATTTTTTTGGCAAAGTTTTAGTGAGGCAGCATTCAAGGCGTATTATGACATGTGTACTCTTTTTCCTTCATAGCACCGAATTTTTCCAATTAAGGTTTTAATGAGGCACATCATATATGGACATTCAATGGGGAGTTTTATAAATTCATTGAATGCATAGATTTTCCATTGAGTTAATTAATGAACTACTTATTCATATTCCCTAGGTATTATGAACCTTTTTTGAGAAAAAATTATTTAATTATTATGACACTTAATATGATGACTTTTGGAGTGATTTCTCAACCTATAAATATTCTTTCACCATGTAAAGACATATAAAGACATTTGAATAAGGTGATCTCTACATTTTACTCTCATGTCTTTTCTCTATATTGTTTGTAATATATTACTAATGTTTTACAACATTGACTATTTTTTCCTTCATATAATAATTTGTTTTATTTTTAATATCTAAATAATCATTACATTCAATTATCAAACTTTTCACCTCACACTATAATCTTATTATATTAATATCTTATATTAAAAACCTAAACAAGTCAATTCTTTTATTTAATTCAATTGTTTACTAGTTACAACATTCTTTACTCGCCAATTTATTCTTATTTTTGTCATTCAATTATTATCTACTTCACTCAATATTTTTGGTCTAAAAATCGAAAGAACAATTTAATTCTCTTAAATCAAATTCACTCTGTTTCTAAATACTTGTCCGTTTTTGAATTGAAACATCGATTAAGAAAATAATTATTGATATTGTGAGTTTATCATTTTACCTCTATTAATTATGAAGTTGATGAATCAAAAATTAATAGTTTTCGAAAAGTTTTACCTTTTTAAAAGTAATTAATTGAGTGTATAATAGGTAATTTTTTTCTTTTCTTGATTTGTAAAAATGGACAAGTAATTAGAGTCAACTATAAAAAAAAGTTGACAAATAATTAAGGACAATAATAATTGTTTTTATCCTATTTACTTTATCACTAATTATTCGTGATAATTACACATCATTAAACATTTTGGTCTCCCCCATCTTCTTTTCACATGAATTTATATAAACTTCATCTAATATACAAGTTTTCTTGGGATTTTTAAAAAAAGGTGACATTAAGGTTTCGAAATAAATGGGTACTGACATAAGTCTTAAGTACTGGGTGTAGGTGAAAATTATGTGATTAATGATTAAGGATTGTGGAGTTGCCCTCAAGTTTATAAGTTGACAATTTGGTCCATTGAATTAAATGAAGGTTAAAAGGGTAAATTTATAAAACCTAATTTAACCAACTTTTGTGGGAATTAAATGAGGTGTAAAAGGGTAAATTCATAAACCCTAATTTATTAACTTTTGTGGGGATTCAATGAGGGGTAAAAGGGTAAATTTGACTAAACCAAACCTAATTTAACAAAATTTTATGGGAAATGGAAGCCACCATCGAGCCAAAAGGGGAAATAAAATATGTTTCCTCGCCTCCAGCCGTCGTATTCGTCCTCTTCTTCTTCTTCTTCTTCTCCTTCTTCTTCTTCTTCTTCTCTTCTTCTTCTTCTTCTGTTCTCATCTTTGCTTGCTTGCTTGCCTTTCTTCCCGCTCTCTTCATATTCTTCTTCTTCTTCTTCGTTTCGTACATTGTGGGTCTTGGCTGCTAGTGCTTCAACTTTCTTCTTTTTGAATCATATTTAGCTAATCTGTAATTAGTGGACCAAATTTCATTCTGTTTCAATTGGAATTACTTCATGAGAGATTAGGCCACACACCATTGTTTGTGCTAAGTAAAATTAATAGTTATTTGAAAACATTAATAATCATCTGATCAGGGTACCTGCAATTATTTTTAATAATATGCATTTGTGTTTCAAACATATGGCTATAACCAGTTGACTATTATAGCATATTATAGTCATATGTAGCAACAAAATTGTTATTACAATCGCAATAGAATACTTATATGTTGCTACATATGACTGTGCTGTTGTGACAAATAAATCACATGTGGCAACATGTTTATGTTATATGTAGCAATAGAAGGTTACTTCAATCACAACAGAATAGCTATATATAGTGACATATGAATTACATTTTGTAACATAAAATCCATATGTGGCAACATATATAACATAAAAATGTTGCCAAATGGGCTTTACTATCACAATAGAACAGTCATATGTAGCAACATATGCCTTCAATTTTTGCAAGTGAAAAACCATATCTGACAACATATGATATAACATAAACATATTGTCACACTCGATTTATTTTCACAACAGAAATATCATATGTAGCAACCTATGACTTACATTTCACAACAGAAAAACCATATATGACAACATATGATATAACATAAATATGCTGCCACATGTGATTTATTTGTCACAACAGAACAGTCATATGTAACAACATATGACTTACATTTCGCAATAGAAAAACCATATGATGCAACATATGATATAACATAAACATGTTGCCACATGTTAAATATTTGTCACAACAGAACAATCATATGTAGAAACATATGACTTACATTCCGCAACAGAAAATCCATATGTGGCAACATAAAATTATTCTTCATAATTACTAATTATTTTTTAATAAATTTATTTAGGTATAATTTTACTATTTTTAGGGATTCATTGTCGTGGTGAATGGGTAGAGAAGAAAAATCAATGTATATGGCATTGGGAGGATAGTAAAAAATGAGTAGCCGGCTCAATAGAGATGTATGTCAAAAGAAACATTTTGTATGATGATTTCTTCAATTTAGTCATGCAAAAGTCAGGATATAATTATAAACCGCAAGATCATGTCATGAGTTATATTCCCTATTTTTTCATAATGAGAATATTTTACCTTTTAGAATAACTGGTCTACTTTTTTACATGGGAGGAGCAGAGAAACCTACCATGTTAGGAGTCTACGTGGAAACAAAAATCCTATCGAGGAGGATCATAATGTAGATGAAGTCCAACAAGATATGTTAAATGATGAATTAGATCGTAGGGACATAAAGTATCCTGATGATGAAATTGGAATAGGTGAAGGTAAAGGTGAAGGTGAAGCTGAAGGGTCGGACCTTGAGAGAAACTTTCCTCCTACACATATGGTTGGCAGCAACAATCCATGTGCTTTTCAATCTTCACGTGTGAATAATGTTTGTGATGATGAAACAAGTTTTTATAAGGGAATGACATTCAAGAACAAACAAGAACTGATAATTCATTGAAAATTGCTTGCTAAAAATTTTAGACTAAAAAAGGTTACAATTCTTTTAATGTGTCGGGATTGAAATTGGTGGCTGAGGTCTTTGAAATTTACAAGTAGCGAATGTTTGCCATTAGAATCTACGAAAAGTACCATACATATGGTTTAGATAATCTTACAAGACATAACCCTCATGCCACGACAAAAGTCATAGGTAAGTACTTTGAAACTAGGTTTCCCAATGGTAAAGGCCCATCCACAAGAGACATGCCAAACAACTCCACACAGGATTGGGTTGTAGCATAAGTTATTGGAAGATTTATAAGGGCATGGAGCATGCTAAGTCTAATGTCAAGGGAACACATGAGCACATGTACGCAGTGCTTAATGCATACAATTATATTCATGAAATTGTGAATCCAGAATCAAGAGGACATTGTCGCTCGATGAAAATGGTAGATTCTTGTACTTCTTTGTATCATATGCTGCTTGGATAATTCGTTTTAAAGAAATTAGAAAATTAATTGTCGTTGATGGCACATTCTTAGGGAGCAAGTATTCAGGAGTTTTGCTATCAGTGGTGGCAAAAGATGCTGAGAATCATATATTTCCAGTGGCTTTCTGTGTCGTGGACAAGGATTGCGATGCCTCATCTGAATATTTTTTTCAAAATATGAGAATCTTTGTAGATGATATTGACGAGTTGTGCATTATTTCTGTTAGGCATCCAAGTTTTCAAAAGATGGTTAAAAGAATCTACCTGCATCTCATCATGGTTGTTGCATGAGACACCTTAGGGAAAATATTCGAATAACTTTCACAATTCGAAGGTAGTGTTCAATCTTAATAAAGAAGCAAATGAGTATGATAGATGGCAGTTGAATGACCATCTTAATCAAATAAGAGATTTGGTACCAAAGGCAGCTGAAGCTCTTGAACGTATTGGATTCCACACATGGAGTAGGGCATTTTGCCCAGGAAATATGTACTATCTCATTTTGAGTTTATTTTTATTTCATGTGTTTTGTTTGATTTTTTTTGTTGTATAGACAAAACATTATGACGTCAAACATCGCAGAGTAGGTGAATGCCATGTTTGATGTTGAAAGGGAATTTTCCATTGTTGCTCTATTTGATGAAATAAATAGAAGATTTGCATTGTTATTTCACCAGAGGCATATGGAGCTGGTGCACTCTGCAAATATATTTGTTCCTTTAATCGAAAAAGACATATCAGAGTATGTCAACGCGAGCAATAAGTGGTTGGCTCATCAAATCACTAACTATAAGCTCAGTGTCACTGGTCATGGTGATGTTACTACTGTGGATCTACAAAGAAGAACTTGTACTTGCTGAATTTTTGACTTGGACAAAATACCTTGCCCACATTCCTTGGTAGCGATTCGACCCCAACATTTTTTTTTATTAATTAGTGCTGATTTTAGAAATTTATGAGTACTCCTCTCCATATAATTTGGTGGAAAAAATTGTAACGACCTGTTTAGTCGTTTTGAGCAGCAGATTTTATTTCTGGAAAAACTGGCTGAAACCACGGACCCCACGACGGACCATCACAGGCACGACGGGCCATCGCAGGGTATCGTTTCAATATACTTAGGAATTCTGAAATTGGGTACTGAAAATCGACTCTCTGAACTTCGTAACGGACTTGCAGGACAGACCGTCACAGGTGTGACGGACCGTCACAGTGTCCTTGGTGAAAAATAGAACTCTGATCGTTACGACGACCTGTGTGACGGACCGTCGCAGGCACGACGGCCCGTCACAGGTTGCGTAATCCCAGTTCGAGTCGGAATTCTGGTTAAGTTTTAAGGGACGTTTTGGACTATTCTTTCCTTAATTATAGATTTCGTGGGTTTATATTAACTCAAATTCTTGAGGGATAAAAGAGGTAACTTTGGATTAATTAGTGGGGTATTATTGTCATCTTTTACACTTAATTATATGTTAATTAGGGTAAAAGAAAGAGGGTATGAATAACAAAATAGAAAGAACAAGAGAGAGAGGAATTGAACGAGAAAGAGAGAAAACGAAGAGGATAGCAAAGCTTTGGGGAAAATTCTTGCTTGATTCCAATTCTTCGGTGGAGGTAGGTTATGGTTTTTACGATATTCGTAGTGAACTCTTAATAGTGAATGATATGTATTGATAGTATTGTAAACCCTGCTATGTGCTTAATTGTATGCTTGCATGAATATGATTATGTGATTGTGATAAAATAAGCATGATGAAGTTATCGAATCCCAAATCTTGAAAGAAAACCCTAATTCACGTGTTAATAATGATGCCTTAGTATAAAAGAAGGCTTGATGAATTAGGGGATCGGGTGCCACGTTCCGGTACCAGGATAGAATGAGGATCGGAGTGTCACGTTCCGACACCAGGATAGTATATGGATCGGGCGCCACGTTCTGGTACCAGGATAGAATGAGGATCGGAGTGTCACGTTCCGACACCAGGATAGTATATGGATCGGGTGCCACGTTCCGGTACCAGGATAGAATGAGGATCGGAGTGTCACGTTCCGACACCAGGATAGTATATGGATCGGGTGCCACGTTCCGGTACCAGGATAGAATGAGGATCGGAGTGTCACGTTCCGACACCAGGATAGTAGATGGAGCGGAGTGTCACGTACCGACACGAGGGGAATAAATATAATGAGTCTTGAAATATGTTAATGAATTCAATCTAATGAATCTAATTCCCAAATGAGTATGATATTGAGGCTTGAGCCCTCATGGATGAACTTGTTAGTACTTATTGATGATTTTAGTACTTGTTGTTGCTACATGTTGAGTATTATAGTTGATTTATGATATTATTTGATGTATATTGTTTTCTATTTTGAGTTGGCCGATGATATCTACTCAGTACTTGTGGTTGTACTGACCCCCTACTTTTATGTTTTCTTCTTTGTTATTTGTGGAATGCAGCGAACGTTCCGTCAACTTCAACTCAATAGTAGATCTAGCCAGTCTTCACTACTTTTGGAAATTTAGGGTGAGCTAATGCGTCTAGCTTGGACTGGATCTTCTTCTTCAAGTCTTGATGCCTTGACTTCCGGCATGGACTAGCTTTCTATTATTTTGTTTTCTTAGATACTCTTAGTTTAGTAATTTGAGGATAGATGTTCTTGTGATGATGACTTCCAGATTTTGGGGATAATAATAATAGTCTTGGATTGTTTTTATTAATGAGTTTAAGCCTTCCGCATTATTTCTGTTGTTATATATCGAATTGTTAAGGTTATATGGGTTGGTTCGCTCACATAAGAGGGTAAATGTGGGTGCCAGTCGCGTCCCGATTTGGGTTGTGACAAACTTGGTATCAGAGCATTAGGTTCGTTGGTCTCATCACACAAGAACGAGTCTAGTAGAGTCTTAAGGAACGGTAGGGGGACGCCTTTACTTTTCCTTGAGAGGCTATAAGACTTTAGGAAAATTCCATTCTTTCATTCTTTCTTTCGTGCTACTACTTGAGTCCAATTGGTATCTATGTGATACAAATTGGTATCTGACCATCTTCACTCTATTTCGCAGATGGTTAGAACTAGAGCAACGACCGCACCAGCAGCAACAACAACGGCAAGACAAGAAACATCTGACCCAGCCACTGGGGCTGTGGCTCGAGGAAGAACAGTGGCAAGAGGCCGTGGCAGAGGCCGTGGGAGGACGTCCTCTAGAGGAAGAGGACGAGCACCTAGTCCATCTGATGCTAGGGCGTGACTCCTCCACCGACTGAGGAGGTAGTAAGAGAGGGTGAGGAAGGGGAAACTGAACAAGAGCAGAATGAGGAATTGCCACCCCAACCTACCCCAGAGATGATCCATCAGGTTCTTGCTTATCTTAGCGGGTTATCTGATCACGGTCAGGCACCTCCCGTGGTTTCTACACCAACCCCTCCAGTTTCAGAGGTACGACATGCGTCTACTATGGATCCCCGCATGGATGCCTCATTGGAGATAGGCACATTTCCACGTCTGACTACTAGACCGATAATGACAAACAATCAGCACGAACTTTTCAGTAAGTTCTTGAAATTGAAACCTCCAGTCTTCAAGGGTGCAGAATCTGAAGATGCTTATGATTTTCTGGTTGATTGTCATGAGCTACTACACAAGATGGGGATAGTAGAACGGTTTGGTGTTGAGTTCGTGAGCTATCAGTTTCAAGGGAACGCCAAAATGTGGTGGCGGTCACATGTTGAGTGTCAACCGACAGAGGCAACGCCTATGACTTGGGCATCATTCTCTAGCTTGTTTATGGAGAAGTATATCCCAAGGACTTTGAGAGATAGAAAAAGGGATGAGTTCTTGAGTCTAGAGCAAGGTAATGACGGTTAACGCATACGAGGCTAAATTTCGCGCACTATCCAGATATGCCACCCAACTTTGTTTCAGTCCACAAGAACGGATTCGCCGTTTCATGAAGGGGTTGAGGTCAGAGTTGTGGATTTCAGCCTTACAGGTAGCGGCTACGGCGAAATCCTTCCAAGAGGTGGTAGACTTTGTGATAGAGGTGGAAGGAGTGAAGCCAGATGATTTCACCACAACATCGAAATCAAAAAGGTTTCGAAGGGGAGGTGAGTTTAATGGTTCTTACTCTACAGGACAGAGCTCCGGAGGTTACTCAAGTCGACCAATTCAGTCTTCACTACAGACTGTAGTTGGGGGTCCACCTCAGAACGGTCAACACTTCTCTGAGAGACCTATGCATGAACCCAGAGAGTGCTATGGATGTGGGGAGATTGGACATATTAAGAGATATTGTCCAAAACAGAGTTATCGGCCCCCAATAGCTAGAGGTAGGGGTGGTCATGGAAGAGGCCGTCATTCTGGAGGACGCGGTGGTCGAGGTAATGGTGGTCACCAAAACGGCCGAGCTGATGGGCAAAACGGAGCCACTACATCACAACATGGTAGGGGCGACGGACAAACTAATGAAAGGGCCCATTGTTATGCTTTCCCTGGGAGATCTGAAGCGGAGGCGTCTGATGCTGTTATCACAGGTAATCTTCTGGTTTGTGATTGCATGGCTTCTGTATTGTTTGATCCCGGATCCACATTCTCTTACATATCTTCATCATTTGCTAATGGTTTAAATTTGCATTGTGAATTACTTGACATGCCTATTCATGTTTCCACTCCGGTGGGTGAGTCTGTGGTAGTTGAAAAGGTATATAGGTCTTGTTTGGTGAATTTTGTGGGGAGCAACACTTATGTAGACTTGGTTATTTTAGAAATGGGTGACTTCGATGTAATTCTGGGTATGACTTGGCTTTCTCCAAATTTTGCGATTTTGGATTGTAATGCTAAAACTGTAACGTTAGCCAAGCCTGGGACAGATCCGTTAGTGTGGGAGGGTGACTACACTTCCAATCCGGTGTGTATTATCTCCTTTCTTCGTGCTAAGAAAATGGTTAGTAAAGGGTGTTTATCTTTCTTGGCACGTCTCAAGGATGACACTACCCAAGTACCTTCTATTGAGTCGGTTTCGGTAGTCTGTGAGTTTTTGGATGTGTTCCCTGCAGATCTTCCTGGTATGCCACCAGATAGGGATATTGACTTTTGTATCGATCTTGAACCGGGCACTCGCCCCATTTCTATACCCCCTTATAGAATGGCTCCCGCGGAGTTAAGAGAGTTAAAGGCACAACTTCAAGAGTTGTTGAGCAAAGGCTTCATTAGACCAAGTGCATCTCCTTGGGTGCTCCAGTTTTGTTTGTGAAGAAGAAGGATGGGAGTTTTTGAATGTGCATAGATTACCGGCAGTTGAATAACGTAACTATTAAGAACAAATATACTCTTCCTCGCATTGATGACTTATTCGATCAACTACAAGGTGCTTGTGTCTTCTCGAAGATCGACTTGAGATCCGGTTATCATCAATTTAAAATACGGGCAACGGATGTGCCAAAGACCGCTTTTCGGACTAGGTATGGGCATTATGAATTTGTGGTGATGTCCTTTGGTCTTACAAATGCCCCCGCTGCTTTCATGAGCTTGATGAATGGGATATTTAAGCCGTATTTGGATCTCTTTGTGATCGTATTTATAGATGATATACTTGTATATTCTAAAAGTAAGGAGGAACATGAGGAGCATATGAGAATTGTATTGGAAATGTTGAGGGAGAGAAAGCTTTATGCCAAGTTCTCTAAGTGTGAGTTTTGGTTAGATGCGGTGTCCTTCTTGGGCCACGTGGTCTCTAAGGATGGAGTGATGGTGGATCCTTCTAAGATTGAGACAGTGAAGAATTGGGTAAGACCCACTAATGTGTCAGAAATACGGAGTTTTGTTGGGTTAGCTAGCTACTACCGCCGCTTTGTCAAGGGATTCTCTTCTATTGCCTCTCAATTGACGAACTTGACTAAGCAGAATGTTCCATTTGTATGGTCGGATGAGTGTTAGGAAAGCTTTCAGAAGCTCAAGACTTTGTTGACTACCGCACCTATCCTCACCTTGCCGGTAGAGGGTAAGAACTTCATTTTTTATTGTGATGCATCCTATTCGGGTTTGGGTGCAGTGCTAATGCAAGAGAAGAACGTGATTGCTTATGCTTCAAGACAATTAAAGGTGCATGAACGTAACTATCCAACTCATGACTTGGAATTGGCCGCGGTAGTGTTTGCACTAAAGCAATGGAGGCATTATTTATATGGGGTTAAGTGTGAAATCTATACGGGTCATCGTAGTCTACAGTATGTCTTTACTCAGAAAGATTTGAACTTGAGACAGAGGATATGGATAGAACTACTGAAGGACTACGACATCACTATCTTGTATCATCCGGGGAAGGCGAATGTTGTGGCAGATGCTTTGAGTAGAAAGGCGGGAAGCATGGGAAGTCTAGCTCATTTGCAAGCTTCTAGACGCCCATTGGCTAGAGAGGTTCAGAATCTGGCTAACGACTTGATGAGGTTAGAAATAAATGAGAAGGGAGGATTGTTGGCTAGTGTGGAGTCAAGATCTTCTTTTGTTGACAAGATTAAGGGAAAACAGTTTGATGATGAGAAACTAAGGCAAATCCGAGATAAAGTGTTGCAAGGAGAGGCTAAAGAAGCAACAATCGACGAGGAAGGTGTTTTGAGGATTAAGGGAAGGGTATGTGTACCCCGCATCGATGATTTGATTAACACTATTCTGACAGAGGCTCATAGTTCAAGGTATTCTATACATCCGGGTGCAACCAAGATGTATCGCGACCTACAGCAACACTTTTGGTGGAGTAGAATGAAGCGCGATATTGTTGACTTTATTGCCAAATGTCCAAACTATCAACAAGTAAAGTATGAACACTAGAGGCCCGGAGGAACGCTTCAGAGAATGCCCATTCCTGAATGGAAGTGGGAGAGAATCGCAATGGACTTTGTGGTTGGTCTTCCAAAGACAATGGGTAAGTATGACTCCATTTGGGTGATTGTTGATAGGTTAACTAAGTCTGCTCATTTTATTCCGGTCAAGGTGACTTACAATGCAGAGAAGTTAGCCAAGATCTATATCTCAGAAATCATTCGATTGCATGGGGTTCCACTATCCATCATATCAGATAGAGGTACGCAGTTTACGTCTATGTTTTGGAAAACATTGCATGCTAAATTGGGTACTAGGTTGGACCTTAGTACGGCGTTCCATCCTCAGACTGATGGTCAGTCTGAGCGAACGATTCAAGTGTTGGAGGATATGCTTCGTGCATGCGCGATAGAGTTTGGTGGTCATTGGGATAGCTTCTTACCTTTGGCAGAGTTTTCATACAATAATAGCTATCACTCCAGTATTGATATGGCCCCATTTGAAGCATTGTATGGTAGGAGATGTAGGTCTCCCATTGGGTGGTTTGATGCATTTGAGGTTAGACCTTGGGGTACTGATCTTTTGAGGGATTCATTAGAGAAAGTGAAGTCTATTCAAGAAAAGCTTCTAGCGGCGCAAAGTAGGCAAAAGGAGTATGCAGACCGAAAGGTTAGAGACTTGGAGTTCATGGAGGGTGAACAAGTCTTGTTGAAGGTTTCACCCATGAAAGGGGTGATGCGGTTTGGCAAAAGAGGTAAGATAAGTCCAAGGTATATTGGACCATTTGAGGTACTAAAGCGAATAGGGAGGTGGCTTATGAATTAGCCTTGCCCCCAGGGCTGTCCGGAGTGCATCCGGTATTTCATGTGTGTCCATGTTGAAAAGATACCATGGAGATGGAAACTACATTATCCGTTGGGATTCAGTTTTGCTTGATGAGAATTTGACTTATAAGGAGGAACCGGTTGCTATATTAGATAGAGAAGTTCGCAAGTTGAGGTCGAGAGAGATTGCATCCATCAAAGTTCAATGGAAGAATCGACCGGTTGAAGAGGCTACTTGGGAGAAGGAGGCAGATATGAAAGAAAAATACCCACATCTGTTTACAGATTCAGGTACTCATTTTCGCCATTGTTTTTCTTCTTTTGATCGTTCGGGGACGAACGATGGGTAAATTGGTATCTATTGTAACGACCTGTTTAGTCGTTTTGGCAGCATATTTTATTTCTGGAAAAACTGCCTGAAACCACGGACTCCACGACGGACCGTCACAGGCACGACGGGCCGTCGCAGGGTATCGTTTCAATATACTTAGGAATTCTGAAATTGGGTACTGAAAATTGACTCTCTGAACTTCGTAACGGACTTGCAGGACGGACCGTCACAGGTGTGACGGACCGTCACAGGTGTGACGGACCGTCACAGGTGTGACGGACCATCACAGTGTCCTTGGTGAAAAATAGAACTCTGATCGTTACGACGACCTGTGTGACGGACCGTCGCAGGCACGACGGCCCGTCACAGGTTGCGTAATCCCAGTTGGAGTCGGAATACTGGTTAAGTTTTAAGGGACGTTTTGGACTATTCTTTCCTTAATTATAGATTTCGTGGGTTTATATTAATAACTCAAATTCTTGAGGGATAAAAGAGGTAACTTTGGATTAATTAGTGGGGTATTATTGTCATCTTTTACACTTAATTATATGTTAATTAGGGTAAAAGAAAGAGGGTTTGAATAACAAAATAGAAAGAACAAGAGAGAGAGGAAATTGAACGAGAAAGAGAGAAAACGAAGAGGATAGCAAAGCTTTGGGGAAAATTCTTGCTTGATTCCAATTCTTCGGTGGAGGTAGGTTATGGTTTTTACGATATTCGTAGTGAACTCTTAATAGTGAATGATATGTATTGATAGTATTGTAAACCCTGCTATGTGCTTTATTGTATGCTTGCATGAATATGATTATGTGATTGTGATAAAATAAGCATGATGAAGTTATCGAATCCCAAATATTGAAAGAAAACCCTAATTCACGTGTTAATAATGATGCCTTAGTATAAAAGAAGGCTTGATGAATTAGGGGATCGGGTGCCACGTTCCGGTACCAGGATAGAATGAGGATCGGAGTGTCACGTTCCGACACCAGGATAGTATATGGATCGGGTGCCACGTTCCGGTACCAGGATAGAATGAGGATCGGAGTGTCACGTTCCGACACCAGGATAGTATATGGATCGGGTGCCACGTTCCGGTACCAGGATAGAATGAGGATCGGAGTGTCACGTTGTGACACCAGGATAGTATATGGATTGGGTGCCACGTTCCGGTACCAGGATAGAATGAGGATCGGAGTGTCACGTTCCGACACCAGGATAGTAGATGGAGCGGAGTGTCACGTACCGACACGAGGGGAATAAATATAATGAGTCTTGAAATATGTTAATGAATTCAATCTAATGAATCTAATTCCCAAATGAGTATGATATTGAGGCTTGAGCCCTCATGGATGAACTTGTTAGTACTTATTGATGATTTTAGTACTTTTTGTTGCTACATGTTGAGTATTATAGTTGATTTATGATATTATTTGATGTATATTGTTTTCTATTTTGAGTTGGCCGATGATATCTACTCAGTACTTGTGGTTGTACTGACCCCCTACTTTTATGTTTTCTCCTTTGTTATTTGTGGAATACAGCGAACGTTCCGTCAACTTCAACTCAACAGTAGATCTAGCCAGTCTTCACTACTTTTGGAAATTCAGGGTGAGCTAATGCGTCTAGCTTGGACTAGATCTTCTTCTTCAAGTCTTGATGCCTTGACTTCCGGCATGGACTAGCTTTCTATTATTTTGTTTTCTTAGATATTCTTAGTTTAGTAATTTGAGGATAGATGTTCTTGTGATGATGACTTCCAGATTTTGGGGATAATAATAATAGTTTTGGATTGTTTTTATTAATGAGTTTAAGCCTTCCGCATTATTTCTGTTTTTATATATCGAATTGTTAAGGTTATATGGGTTGGTTCGCTCACATAAGAGGGTAAATGTGGGTGCCAGTCGCGTCCCCGATTTGGGTCGTGACAAAAATACATAATGGCATATTATCAGAAAATTCACCCTCTGCCACATGAAGATTCTGGGATTGTCCTTTTGGATATCATACAGAGAGAAATACCTCCTCCATATGTTGATCCAAGTAAACCCCGAAGAAGGAGATATAAGAGACTGGGTGGAGTTTATGAATCATTTACAACAAGAAAAATTAAGTGTTCCGTATGTAGGGACTTCGGCCACAAAAAGAACTACATGACCAAATCAAAATGCTCGATAAGAAGTGTTGTTGAATTTTAATGAATGTACTTTCTTATTTGAGGATGATCCCTATCTTCTTATATTTCTTAGAATCAACTTATGTGATTTTTATATATAATGTTTGATTTGTTTAATTATGTGTTGCTAGTTACAATAGAATATTTCATTTGTGACAACATATGTCAATTATGTGTTGCTACTTTCAACAAAATATTTCATCTGTTACAACATATGGCAATTTTGTTGCCTCTTGACATAGAATATTGCCTATGTGGCATCATATGTCAATTATATGTTGCCACTTAACACATAATATTGCATCAGTGACAACATATGCCACTTATGTTTAAGATCTTACAATATAAAATTGCATCTGTCCTAACATATGTCAATTATATCTTACAAGTACCACAAAAAAATGAATTTGTACCAACATATTTTAAAAAATAATTATGTGTAATGTGGTGATATCATTACTATAACTGGAACAACTTTCAAGAAAAAAATTTTCAATGACGTGACTGTTCAAATTTTACCGTTATTTCAAAAAAAAATAAGTACATGCATTTGAAAACTTCTACTTGTCTCTTTTCTTCTCTTCTCTTACAACTTTTTAAATTTCATTTAATATTAAATATGAATACAAAATCTTGAAAAATCTCTATGAATAAAAAAAACTTCATTGAATCCCTTATGAGGGAACTACTAATTGATATCATTCAAAGGGTTAAATTTAGGTATGTTAGTATTAATCAATTTTTGCTCTTTAATTTCATTTCCTAATCATTTTATTTCATTTTTCAACTCCAGGCTTCTCAATGAATTAGCTAATGAACGTTCTTTATATAAGAAGGTAAATTTTCTCAGGTTTCTTTATCGAAGATGGTCGAGTTCAAAAAGTAGTTTCTTTCTTGAAAAAATGCAGAGCAGCAGGGAATTCAGAAGCCTTACACATAAACGGCGTGGTAATTTTTAATATTTTTGTATTGTATTCACTGTTTTTTTAAATTTTACATTTTAATTGTGTTGTTTCTTCTGCAATATGATTCCTTCAACTGTAACAATCCAACTGAATTGGAAATTATTAACCAAGCAGTAGACAGTGGGTACAGTGGAGCTGAATATGTACTTGCCATAATGTCAATCTTCAATGGCGGTGAAAACATGAGTGCAGGCTTAATGTTCATTGGCAACATGAAAAAAATTGAGCCAGTTGTAGTGAGAAGATGTTTAATTCATTTGCAATATATTTTATGTGGAATGTATGTGTCAGGACCTCATTAATTGGGAAGAAGACCCATTTGTTTTATTGTTCATCAATTTGAGCGAATCGGTCATAGGAATGATTTTCCCTAGAGAAGACACTACAATGAAGATGATATTTATTGAGATTCGTGTAGGTGTGATATAAAACTAGATTATCTAGTTAATTTTTTGCGTCATACGAGGAATTAATCAAAATTTCCATATGTGGCAACATATGTAAAAAACATGTAAATCCACGATGAGAAATGTTGCCCTTCTTTGTTTTTACAGTGATTTTTTAATTTGATTTTTATCTCTAAATAAAAAGTGTGACTACTTTTGAACAAATTTATATGTGTCAAGATATGACAATTATGTGTTACATTACACAACAGAATATTGCATATGTCGCAAGATATGTCAATTATGTGTTAGATATTACAACATAACGTATCTGTACCAACATATGTCAATTATGTTTTTGATATTACAACAGAGTATTGCATATGTTGCAATATATGTCAACTACATTTTTATAAAATAATTACGCATATGTCCTTATATATTTTAAAAAAATGATTACTTGTAAGTCTTGTCAACAATCAATTATTTAGTTCCATTGAAACATTTTAACAAATAAAAAAATGTACGTCTCTTCAACTTTTTACCCCTGTTTTGATAAGCCATCTTTTCTCTTGCAATTTTTCAAATTTCTTGGCATTTTATACGAACACAACAGAATGGAGGGAGAAGTCAAAAGTTTCCTTCTCTTCTTCACATAATTTTCTCAAAAATTGTTTCAACTAGAAAAAACTACATTGAATCCCTTCCGACTAAGCTAGTAATTCTTATTGTTGAAAGGGTTGCATCCTTCACCCTACAAGATTCAATGAGGGTTAAATTAAGGTATGTATGTCTTAATCAATTTTCAGTGTTTAATTTCATTTCCTAACCATTTTATTTCATTTCTCAAATCCAGGTTCCTCAATGAAGTCGGTAATGAACGTTATGTATATCAGAAGGTAACATTGGTCAACTTTCCTCCTGAACCTAGATGGACGATGAATCAACAGGCCAACTCTTTCATGGAAATGTGCATAGCATCGGAGAACTAATAAGCCTTATACAGAAAATGCATGGTAATTTTAACGTTTTTGTATGTATTCATGTTTTCATCAATGTATTTTGTATTTTAAATGTTTTATTTATTTTGTAGTATGATTTTTCCAACCATAATGATCCAACTTCAATGGGAATGGTTAAACAAGCAGCACGCGGTGGCCATATTGGTGCATCCTATGTGCTTTCCGTAATTTCAATATTTGAAGGCGGTAAATCCATGAGATAAGGCATGATGTTCATCGCCAAAAAACAAAATGAGCCCAAAAAGTGAGAAAATGTTGGCACAATTTGCAATAAATTTTAAATCAAATGTGGGTGATACAACCGTATTTGTTGGGAGAAAGACCAATTTGTTGCACTGTTCATCAACCCCATCAAATCGCCCGCAAGGATGGTTGGCCTTAGGGAAGCGACGATGAAGATGATACTCATTGTGAATTGTGTAGTTGTGATTTAGAACTCGATTATCTAGTTAAATTTCTTCATCATTAAGTACTTACATATTCATATCTCCATTAAGTTCTTCATCAAATCGATTATCATTAAGTACTTACAACTTTTCATATCTCCATTCTTAAATCAATCAATTCGTCAATTAGTCCCTCCTTAATGTTTCATCTTTGCTAACATATTCAGGTTCTGTTGCCAAAATGGCAATATATCTGACGTATGTGGTGACATATACAAATCATAAAATGTGTCTTTTGGGGGTTAGTTCAATGAAATGGACGCCCAATTTGATATGTAACACTAATATATAGTCTTACAACATGTCTAAGTAACAAATTATGATCCAATACAACAACCTTTATTCGATTCTATGAATTATATTTATAAAGACTATCATCCCACTATTTCATTATACAATGATCAACTAAATCCATATGATAGTTATATAACACCCTTGTAAATCATTGTTCGATGTGTTATATCTTATATTTATTGTTTAATTATGGTCTAAAGTAATAAAATTTGATCCAACTTTTCATTTTCCATTCCTAAATTTATCAATTCATCGATAAGTCCCTCCTTTATGTTTCATCTGTGCCACCATATTCAGGTTCTGTTGGCAAAATTGCAACATATTTTACATATGAGGCAACATATAAAAATTATAAAATGTGTCTATTGGGGGTTAATTCAATCAAATGGTCACCTAATTCGATTTGTAACACAAATATATAGTCCTATAATATTTCTATGTAATAAATTATGGTCGAATACAACAACCTTAATTTGATTCTATCAATTATATTTTGAAAGACTATCATCCCACTAGTTCGTCATACAATAACCAAGTAAATCCATATGATAATTATGTAACACCCTTGTAAATCATTGTTCCAATTTTTATACCTTATTTTGTTGCTTAATTATGGTCTAAAGTAATAAAATTTGGTCCAACTTTTCAATTTTCCATTACTAAATCGATCAATTCGTCTATTAGTCCCTTCTTGATGTTTCATCTGTGCAAACATATGCCTGTTCTGTTGGAAAAATTACAACAGATCTGAAATATGTGGGCACAACTTATAAAACGTGTAAATACTTTATAAAATTAGCCCTATCATAGGCAAGTCCATTCTTTAAATAAAAACTAAAACTGGCCCGATCGACCATTTATTTCATTTCTAGAAGGGATGTATATGCATATAAATTAGGCTTTTCATCTTCATTCCAAGAATAGTCTTTCCAAGTTCTACATCGTTGCCTCTTCGGTCTTGGAACTTTTTCTCTCTCTTTCGATACGACCTCTCGCTTTGCATGGATCTCTCGGAATATAATGATATTATTTCAGTCTTTTATCGATCAGTCTTTTCTATTATTTTCTTTTACACACAACTAATTTGATTGACCTTTGGTTAAACCAAATTTCAAAACTTTCCCATATCTGGTTTGGTAAGAAATTATTTTTTAAAATATAGATCTAATGAATGTGGTTTGTTTGTTTTTGTTACTTTTGATATGATGAAAGCAATACTAAATCGAATTTGCAATGATGAAAATGATACCATGTTGGGCGTGGAAATCTATTGCAAATATAGAGACTTACTTTCAATGCAAACTTCATGGTTGAATGGCAATCCAGGTCGAAGATTTTGATCTTGTCCACGGTATTGTGTAAATTCATTTCTATAAATCTTAGTCTTTTGGATACTTTAGATCTCTTCCTCTTTTTTTTTTTTAAAATTAAATTTCTTTCTTTGTGGTGTGCATTTTAGGAGAATGCATGCATATTCTTTAGATAGAGGGATAATGAAGATGTTGATATAAGATCCAAGTTCATTTTCTCATATAAGAGAATAAAATTAAGGAGTTGGAAACTGATGATGAAAATCATATTAAAAGTAGTAACTAATGGGGGATGAAGGAAAACAAGAAGACCAAATGACGTACCATGTGGAAGCTAATCTTGGTGTTTTTTTAATTGTATTATTAATCATTACCAAGAAGAATACTGTAGAGGATAGAAAGTTCTTATGTAGTTGTGTAAACAATTAAAAATTTATCGTTGTGGAAATAAATAAACATAGTTTTGAATTCTTGATCTAATATTTGACCATATCAGATATATGTTGCTACATATGATCCATATGTTGCTAGAGATTCCTCAAATGTCACTATAGATGACCCTTATGTAGGAAAGTTTGACAATTTGAGGCTTATGTTGCTATATATGAGACATATGTTGCTACAGATGCCTCAAATGTTGCTACAGCTGACCCGTATGTAGAGATGTTTGACCATTTGAGACATATGTTGCTACATATATCACATATGCAGCTACAGATGACCCTTATGTAGCAATGTTTGACCATTTTAGACATATGTTGCTACATATGATCCATATGTTGCTACATATGATCCATATGTTGCTACATATATCATATATGTAGCTAGAAATGACCCTTATGTACCAATGTTTGACCATTTGAGACATATGTTGCTACATATGATCCATATGTTGCTACATATATCACATATATAGCTACAGATGACCCTTATGAAGCAATGTTTGACAATTTTAGGCATATGTAGCTACATATATCACATATGTCGCTACAGATGACCCTTATGTAGGAATGTTTGACCATTTGTGGCATATGTTGCTACATATAATCTATATGTTGCTCTAGATGCCTCAAATGTTGCTACAAATGACCCTTATGTAGCAATATTTGACTATTTGATCCATATATTGCTACATATGCCTCAAATGTCGCTATAGATGACCCTTATGTAGCAATGTTTGAACATTTGAGGCATATGTTTCTACATATGAGAACTATCCCTATCACGTACTATGTTTTTGCTCTCACTATAAGATAAATAAAATAGCATAAGTGATAAAATAAAACATTGTCTTTAATTACAAACAGATTGTCAAGGCTTTAAGCTCCGAGACACTATCCTATAAGCCCAAACGGATTGCATTAGTTCAACTAGATTGTCATACAACAGGGTTTTAGGAGGTTGAAGTTTTGTCCCTCTAACTAAATTCTCAATGAATGCAAGGGAATATGACCCTGCACGTCGCTCCAGTTTCATTTTTTACCATGGGATCCAATCGACCTTTAAATTCCCATGGTTCATTCAGAAACTTTTCTAGCAAATGATTTATTATTCCACTCTACTTCAACAATTTTGGTAGAAACTCGCAGACATGTTATATGTATGTCAAAAATTTTGCATGTTCCATACTTATCATAAAAATTCATGTGATCCTCATGAAAAATTATCTAGAGAGTCACAAAATGGGTATTATTCATGTTCATGACTGTCAAAATCCTTTTAGGACCAATCCAAACCATGTCTCCAGGATATGGCCTAATGCCCCTAACATAGTCAATCACATCATCATCCAATTCAAACTCATCCACTAACTGTTTAATAATTCTACCACCAACAGTTGTTTTCTCATCGCTCTGTTCTTAATATCTTTTTAAGAAGTTAGTATAGAAGTTGAGATTCAGGATTCTATCTGTGGGATCATATTAATCTGAGTATGTCTCATGCCTCTGATGCATGAGGTTAAGGATTTAATCAATATATTAAAAAAAGTATTAAAGAGTAAATAAGAGTAGTCATTGAAAAAATAAAACACACATTATAAATTGAAGGATTACCTAGTCTTTCCGCAAAACTTCTATGCTTGCCATGTTCCTGAAATCTTGTCCTCTAATAGTATGCATGTCGTTTTCTATTCGAACTTCCTTTGCACTCATCAGACTCAACACCTTGGTTCTTTCTGCTACAGTCCCACGCTTATAAATATTCAACTTTTTGTACTCCTTCACTTCTTCTATTATAGACTTCGGCGATTCTCCAAACATCTTTCTTCAGATTTTGTATTGCCTTGGCAAATGATTCTTTCCTCTTCTTGTCCTGTGGAGTATATGGATGCCGAAGATCCTTTGATAGAATTCCGTTGAACTCCTATTGTTTTTAAATTCATTGACACCTTCACTCAATGTTTTAAGATACATGATAGAATGTTCTTGCACTTCTCACAAAGACAGCCACAACATCTTCTACAAGAGGTAACCCTTAGTCATGCCCAACACCTGCACCAACACTAGCACCATCACCAGCACCAACACCAACACCAGCACCAATGTCAATACCATAAAAAAACCAATTTATTAACAACTTTGTATCTTTTGATGTTTGTTGCTCTAGGCAATTCCATTTTAACTCTATCCACAACAGGGTCAAATGACGTTTCAACCAACCCTAGATTAATAAGATATGACATTTACAATTTGTTTTCTATTGGGACGAGCCATGGATGCACAACTTAAAATTATAAAATGAGTCATCCATAAAAATATCTGGGTCATATATTGCTATAGATATGTCAGAAGGTTCTACAAAAGGGGCATATGTTGCCATATATGTGTCATATGTTGCTACAGACACATGGGCATCTGTTGCAATATTTGTGTAACATGTTGCAACAAATGAGTCATATGCCTCTACAAATGGGTGATATGCTGCTATAGATGTATGATAGGTTGACACATATGGGCATTTGTAGCAACATTTCTGTCACATGTTGTAACAGATCAATCATCTTGAGTAACTTAAGAGTCATCTGTAGCAACATAAGAGTGTAATATACTAATAACTTACTGCATCAAGAGGAGGATTAAAACATCTGGAATATGACCATCTTTGGTAGATTTTGTTTTCGATCCCGACCATCTCAATATCCTTGGTATGAGATCTGTTATTCTGCAATTATTTCATGGGTCAAATGAGGAATGACTTTAAAGGCCCAAGCCTATAAAAAAGGAAAACCTGTCACAAATTAAATGTTGAATTATTAAATATAAGATAAAAATATTAAGAACATTTAGCTTTACCATGAAATCTCATGACAAGCCAAACAAGTTACTGGTCTTTGCTACTAAAGGGTTAAACAAGTATTTGCGAGTCAATTCAAAGCTCGCATGACCCCAAGAGTAGTTGTTGAAAGCCTCAATATCCTGACACAAATTTACCCATTTAAAGTGTATGTTGTTGAAAACTCTCAGCATAAGTATATTATGTGTAAACAAAAGTAAGCATTAAGGATGGCGGCAGTACCTGAACCAAGACTATCAGACCGGGATTAATCGGAACCGGCATAGAACTGAGAATAACCATCTGGAACCGTATCGGAATCGGGACGGACCGGTAAGTGTAGTTTCGGATATGAATGGCATTACTCATACCAGTCCACTGGTGAACCAGTACAGAACCAGACTAGATTCTAGGACTGGGCGGGAAAGTCCGTTAATTTTTTTAAAAAAAATTATTATAATCAATTAAATGTTAAACTTTTAGTAATTTATAGTTAAAAAAATATATAATTTTAAAACTTTTAAAGTTAATTATTTATACTTCTCAAACTTCTAAACTTCAAAGTTTTAAAGTTTGTAAAGTTTAAGTTAAAGGTAAACCTTAAACTGAAATTCGTAAAATTCAAACTCACATTATAAATTTATAATTTAAATATTAGTTTGAATTTAAATTTAAAATTTTATATTACTATTTTAAATATTTAACTTTAGAAGTTTGAAAATTTAAAATTCAAACTTTTAAAGTTTGAAAATTCAAAATTCAAACTTTGCGGTTATAAAAGTTTATATTTCAAACGTTAAAACATATAAAGGCTTAAATTTCACAATAATAAAAATTAAATTTTAGACAATAATAATAAAAAATAATTAAGCCGAATAGCCTAGAATTTTATTAATATTAATTTGATAGTAGAATTTTATCTATAAATTAATAGTAGAGTATTAAAAAATCTAATCTACACAGCCACCTTCTAGGAAGGGTTCTACATGAGTTATATCTGGAATTATCATACTCATACAAATAGAGAATTACACATTTAAATTTAATAGTTCGTGCTATTATAAAGATCATTTCTTAAATCATTTAACATTTCTCTAGTAACATGATGGGGAATTGATTGAATAGCTAAATCCTCCATTTCTTCAATGTCGTCGTCACTATAGTCTTGCATTATTTCATGAAAGTCATTTTGAAAATTGGTCTCTAGTGGTTCACGACCCAAATTACTTCTCTCGCTATCAATCCAATCCCTAAATAATATTGAAGATGCTTGAATAGCTAATACATCTCGAGCCATGGGTTGAAGTTTTGGAAATCCTTTGCCGCGATTTCTCCACCATTCTTGTACATCCTCAGTAGGTTCTGTATTTTGATTAACATATGCATCAAAATTATTTCTATTATTGTGATAGTTCAAGATAAGAATCTAAGTAATCATCGATATTATCTTCATTAAATCTAATCCAAGAACTTTGAGGTTCCTGCATACTTGATACATTTATATTAGAATTGTAAAAGTCATATAATTTTCTAGCTTTAATTTTAATACTATCTTTAACTTCTTGACAACTAGGTATTTCATCTTTTTCACTACCAATATCCAAGTTAAAATACATTTTGTCAACCGCCTTAGCTGCACCTACATCTTTGTAATGAGGGTTTAACAAACAAGCGGTTACATAAATTTGAGGAATAGGAGTAGAATATTTTTAAATTTTTCAGTAATTTTTTTTATAGATTGTTCAAAAAAATTTTATTTTTACATTTATAAAATTAGAATTAATCAAACAAATATTAGGTAAACCAGAGGAAATTGTTGGATAATAAAGTGCAGATAGTATTTTTTGTAGTTGAATAAAAACTTTTAAGAAATATATGAGTTCATGTCATTCCAATCATTATCATCAAGTCTATATGACATATCTGAACTATGAGCATTCCAAACCATTAGTAAAGGTTTTCTATATTCATAAGTGACTACAAACATTTCTTATAAAGAATTTCATCTAGTAGACACTGTTTTTAGATTTTTTCTAGGTGGAAGATTATGTTAAAAAACCAATCTTGAAAATCTCTACGCCTAGACTTAACTTGATATTTAAATATAAAATAACATGTAGTTTCAACTTTCGTGCTACTGTTATCATACATTTGTATGCCATCTCTAACAATCAGATAATATATGTGTGCAGCAGACCTAATATGAAAATCATCACCATAAACAGCGCAAAGAGAAGGTCATAGCATTTCGACTACAACTGTATTATTTACAACATTATCTAAGGTGATAGTACTTATTTTATCACAAATTCCATAGATTTCTAAAATTTCTAAACTTGTTTGAGCTATCTAACAACATGTTTTTTGCATTTGACAACATTTATAACCTAAAATTATTTTTTGCATAATCCAATTTCATCAATCCAATGTGAAGTAACAGTCAAATAATCATTATCGTTTACACTACGGCCCATATCAAAAGTAATAATTCTTTTACAATTATTATAGTAAAATAAACAACGAAGATATTGAAAATGTTGAGCTTCATAATCAAATACAACCTTTTAAATTGTATTTCTAGCAAAACCTTGAAAATGTGGATTATACACAATTTGAATATAATGTATAAATCCGAGATTTTCAGCAAAACTAAATGACAAACCCATAACAACTATAATTTCCATAATTTTTCAAGATCTTTTTCTGCTACTATATGACCGCGGTAAACTAGAGCCAAAGATATTACAAGGATTTAATTGTGTTTGGACAATGTTAGAGCCGCCTACTCCTACAGTTTCAGGAAGAGGTGTACCATTCTTTTTAGCTTCGGCTACCGCTTTAGCATGCAAAAAATCATTTTTAGAACATGACATTAAATGATTACTCAAATGTCGCGTCCCACCTTGTTTTCCTACAGTTTTATGATTCAATCTATGTTTATATTTATTACAAAAGCTTGTGTTTTATCTTCATTCTGTGTATTAAATTGCCATAAAACTGATTTTTTAGCACGTTTTACCTTAGGTCTAGGATGTACGGGGGAGGGGGGGACGGGAGCAGGACAACAAAGGGAGCGGGACTAGGAGCAGGATTGGGAGAGGACTACAAGTACTAGTAGCATAGGTGGCTCAATTTCGTCATCATCATCACCAAAATTAGGCGTATTAATATAATCATCAATATTATCATGTTCATCATCTTCATGCAATTCCTCGTCAAAATTTCCAAAACCAATTATGACCGCCGACAGTGGAAAGTTATACGTTGAATTTTGAAGATCCAAATCCATTTTCAAAAGACCAAAGTTGGGATTTCAACAATTTTAAGAGATTAGAGAGTAGACACTAGAGAGTAGAAAAGTTGAGAGAATAGTAGATAATTTTGTCAATTTGTGAGTGAAGAGAATGTAAGTTTAGGAGTATTTTTAGGTTATAAAAAGGGTTAAAAGGTAGTTTTCTAAAGTTGTGGGTATTAAAAAAACTTGAGGGGTGGGGGGAGTAGGGGTATGATGTGGAGTAAATAGATTAAAGAGCCGTTGGTGGGCCTCACCATCCTTTACCCAACGGTTCTCCAACAGTTAGAATTCAAAAAATTAAAAAATGAATTAAACTAGATCGGACCGGGATTTATCGAAACATGATTAAATGGTTAAATTTTGTTTCTGTACCGTTACCTGTCCCAAACCCCATTCCTACCGGTCTATACAAACAGTAGAAGGAACAGGACTGGTCTGGTAAGAGATCAGGATG
The DNA here is from genome assembly GCA_027705065.1 of Solanum peruvianum. Lineage (NCBI taxonomy): Eukaryota > Viridiplantae > Streptophyta > Magnoliopsida > Solanales > Solanaceae > Solanum > Solanum peruvianum. The sequence continues at coordinate 11,522,278 of JAKWJD010001760.1, forward strand.
TAACGAGACCGGACCAATAACAAACCAGGACCATTTCCGGACAGTCCCGGTTTTGCTACCGCCCATAGGAAGCACAATGAACCTTGTGTCCTTGGGGTATCCTCGTTTTCCAACAAATATATCAAGTCATAATTTTTAAAGCTTTTTCCAACAAAGCACATCAAAGTCCTGCTCCTCAATTGACAGTGATTGTTGTCCTGCTTCTTCGGTTTCTCTTTTCTTTCTTCTTCGTGGTTCTTATATGACAATGTATTCAGGACGGGCTCTATCACATCCGTGAAGTACCCCCTAGATGTAACTGGTGGCGGCGTCCTCGAAGAACACTAAGACTAGCCTCTTAATATTCATCATTACATATCATAGGATAAATTGCGGAAAATTAAAACTTTTCATCAACTTCTACGTTGGGTCTTACATAGACCTCTCACTTACACATAATATATATATATAGCGAGTTTACATAGACTCCTTGTGTAGAAATCACTACATAGGCTTCTAGTTTTACGTACATATACAATATATAATGTACACAAATTACACTTCCCTAAAGAAGTATAAGAGGCCGTATCAAGTAAAGAACCCAATAAGTAGGTTGGGATCAATCCCATGAGGAAAATTATCTAGACTTAACTTTAACGTACAATTTTATCTATTTATCCAAGATGTTTCCGAAAACAATTGAAAAACGGGAGTTTTGTGGAACAAGTTTTTTTAATACTTCTAAATAAATAAGTAAGCAAAAGTAAAGATTGAGTTTTTATCAAGTTGTGAGATAAACTAGGATGTATGTCTTCCCCCTAGGTACATAACTCCGTATCCCTAGCAATAACAATTCTTCCCTAGTGCTTTACATGCAAAGTGATAAGTTAGGTATCTATAAATCCTTGGTCGGACATTTTGAGAATTTGACCCCGTACTTTTGTCCGGCTACGTGTGTATAAGCTCCTTACCCTTACCTTTACTTCCTATTAAGCATCATAATCGATGTATGGCTTAGTTATTACTTCGCACCAATCCACACTAGCCTATTAGGTAGTATCCCACTAAATCTATGTGGATAATTCTTTTCCTATTACTACCTCCTTGGTCTGGCAAGTCGCTACAAGACGAGCTCCAACGATTGCCACCGTTAAAAAGATTTCTAAGCAAAAGAATTCTCAATACATACAACAACCTATTTGAGAATTGTTATTTAGGTAGGTCGACTTTGTTAAGCACTCATGGTTCCCACATCCCTAGTTGTGGATTTAGTTACCCATACAAGCAAGAACACAATTCATGGTTGTTAAGAGAGCAATCATGAATCTACTTTTACAATGTGAAGAAAAACCAAATGAATCAACTTGAAATATCACGATAATACTTTAAACCAAATACCAGAAATTGAATTATTGCCAAAGTTTGCAAAATCAAATCTCCAAACAAAAACAAGAAAAATAATGAAAATATCTAACCCCAAAAATGAGGTTTTAACCCCAATTTATAGAAAACATAGTCCTAAATTAAATGGAATTGAAATAAGGAAAGTTTTTCCAATAAGGCGGATGTGATCGACGACCCCCACAAATCGATCGTCAATGGAACGACAGTCCGTCGAGTGCTTCTGTCAATCCAGACTTAAATTATTTTTTCTTCAAATGGAATTATCTTTGAATAAATTGACAGACTAACATCACGGTTCGTAGATGCCCTCTGTCGCTCCATCATTAGAATTTCTCCAACATCGGGTACTGGGAATATTTCTGATCACATCAACGATTGAGCAAAATGGTTCGTCGATCAAATGACGGACTGTCGAACCTCTCCATAGTCCCATACTTGGTCAAGTTTCCTCGAGTTTCTCTATTTGTTTGAACTGCAGTCGACAGTCACCACCTATGGACCGTCGATGGCCTTCGCTCGTCGCCTCTGCACTATTCAAGCTACCTTCTACATTTTGGTTCTGGACATCTTTCTTGTAAAACTAACATAATAACATGTTAAAACTACTTGAAAAAGGCTCTAGACACACATTTTATGCATTAAGCATAGAAAGCATCGTGAAATCACGACACATCAACACCCTCAACTTAATTTCGTAGTATGTCCTCAAATGACACATTATGACGCAAAACCCCACTTGTACAAAAGTATGCTCTTTTAATCCCGACTCTTTTTATTATTTAGTGAATGCTTACGCTCTTAGGTTTGAACAAGCTAATTCATGTGGATCACACCATTGACACAAAATCACCATGCACATAAACTTCTAGTGTTTTGCCTCTCACAAAGTTACTAATTTTCCGACATTGCAACTAGTGTCCTCACTTCAAAACAAATCCTTATTTTTCGCACAGTGATGTCAAGTTTGGGTACAAGGATATTAATTCAACACTCACGCTCAAAAACAAGTTCATACATAGCTAGTACTCGTCTCCATAGGCTTGCCTTTATTTTCACTGTTCAAGTTCACATCATTAGACTCCTAGGAACACGGTAGGACTTTCTTGGCTTGAAATGAAGGATCGGGGTCGGGTATGGTACATTTGGGTATATTTTAGTAAATTTTCACCTCCTTGACATCTCTGCCAATCTTCCTACCTCTTTTCAATGCTTTTTTATGTCCTACTTTTCTTTGCTCCACTTCTTTTTATATATGACTCATACTTATTTTTTCAACTTTTTTCAAACTTTATTCTTTCTTTTTGCATTATTTTTCTTTCTTTTCTTTTACTTTTCTTTTCCGTTCACATTGATGATTTCACTAAATAACATATTTCACTCACTTTCTCTTCTCTTTTAAACATTCAACTCTTTCCATACCCATTTTCAGGTTCTCACTCATAATAGCCACCCTCAAGTCATGGCCTTTCTATTAGTTGAGGTACACAATACCCGTGGTTGGGTCAGGGCCAAAACGAGGTCATTTTCTGAATTAGCCACCCTCAACTTAGGATTTTGACCTAAGTCGAGTTGCACATGTCCAAGGAGGGACCAAGTCCAACACATTAAATCTAGTGAAGGTGATTTGGTGAAGAAAAGAAAGGTCTGTTATAGGCTCAACAATTTTGGATCAAAAGGGATAAAACTTTCATTTGGTTAACATCATTTTAGGCTAGATGTTTGCTAATTTGAACAAGGGACTATGATCCTTTATTAGTTGTCTAACACAAATTCCTTTTGTAGGACCAACAGGGCAAGTTCTAGCTAGGTACAAACAGTTGAACACTGAAAATTCCTCACACTCTCTTGACACTTTATTACCCTATCATATTTCCCAGTTTAGGTGCTAGTTTGAGGTTCATGCAGTGGGTGCCTATATATGTCATTATTAGAGCCAAAACATTCAACTCATTTTAACATATTCTTGCAATCACTTTCTTAGGATGGGATACCATTCATACTTATACATCATGCTTCATATTTCATGCTTTTATCATTTCTACAACTTACGACATACCGGTTAAACAGAAAAGTAACCAGTCTCTTGGGGCAAAAGAAAACAGGCAAGAAAACCCCGAAGAGAGGACTGCGAGTTGGTTACTCAGACTTCACCCTAACACTCACTTTCCATTTACTCCACCCCAAAAAATAGAGCATGCAACTGTCCCTAATGCATAATAAAAAAAAATAAGATAGTAGGTGAAGCAAACTTGGGGAGCATAACGCTAACGATCTATCAACAAGTGAGCGAGTTCAATTCCTCGGAAACCATAACATCACTACATGGGCCACAATTAGTGGTGCCCACAGCTATCTGCACACCATCAATGGATCTCCTCTCACATGTCTATGGTCTGGAACTCGACGCCCCTGCAGCTACCTCTCATGCCCTCGTCTGACGGGTCTCCTCATCAATCAAAGAGGCTCTCCTCGCAACCTCGAGGTTCGTCCTCTCTTTCCTCCTTTCACGCGCATTCTCTCCCTCAGTAGTGTGGTTAGAACGGTGCCTCTTGTCATGACAACGTGGATTAGGCTGCGGATAAGGAGGGGCTGCAAATAGTGTAGCAAGAAAAGTATCCTTTGCTAGCTCGGAGGGTGCAGTCTCGAGGTCAGTCCCCCGCATCTCCAGAATACTATCTACATTCGCCCGCAAACTAGCCACAACCTCCTGAAGAGTAGTCAAGTCAATAGAAGGGGATGGGCGTGCAAGGACCCGCAACTCAAAGGCGTCAAGGCGCTAGTGAACCGCCTGAATCTTCTACTCAGTCAGTTAGACCACCCTTTTCTCAATCCAGTCCTAACCCTCTGCGATAAAATTTAATATCCAAGGTTGTATGTGGTGCAGCAAGGTGGCCATTTAGGCTTCAAAACTCTGTACTCGTGCCAAAGGAACCAATTTTGCAGATAAGGGAGTGGACCGAGAGGAACTAGGGGCTCGATAAGCGGCATGGGCCAAGTCAGCAGGGGTGGTATCAACGGGAGAAGTAGCAGTGTCAACCCCTAAGGCTAACTAAACCATGTCCTCACTCAATGATTTCAACTCAACTTTGGGACCTCTTCGCAGTACCGCTAAACTTGCCTCAACCCTGATGAGACCTATATCAACCGACCAAGCTGGAGTTTGGAGCATATCACAGTGCCACCTGGGCACTCCGGCATCCCCATATAAATGGAAAATAAGAAATTCTAAGGGTTAAGTAGTATAGGCCTTGAAATCCCTCTCATGTATCACCGTGATTAACAACTTCACAAAGTCGATCTCCAAACTGCCAGCAAGGTTGCTACAAATACCGCCTTATCCCATATGAGAATATTATCGGCACTCGTAGGTGATAGGCGGTGGCATACTAAAAACCAGAAGAATTTGGCTTTGAAAGTGAGATTGGACTTCTTAATCATCCCTTTGGGTTCTAACACCCAGTCTGCCCCCTCACCATGAATCGACAGATGTTGAGCAAGCCATCTCTTATCGGCTTATCTCTGCTCCGCTGTCCTCTCAAATTGTCCACGTTTGACCATATTCTAATTGTAGTCAAACTCCATAGTTACAGGAGCCCATTGTGTGTCAGTGATGGGGTTGTACAAGAATTAGGCGAATGGTGGCCGCATTATCATCCCGGCAGCTGCGGACTATTACCTTGGTGAGTGGGTCCTATATGGAAGGACTTTCTTTCCTATCAAGAGAGCCACGAAGAGGCGTAAAACTTCAGACTATCTCCCCTCTGTAAGTACCCAAACTCCTAGCTATCCACTCTAGCTTATGTTGGGTAAACAATATGTGCATATTGGGTACTGCGTGCAAACTCCTGGTAAGAACCCGACGCTCAACAGTCACCAACCGGGTAATCACCCCTTTCTCATTCAGCATATTGGCATCCCTGTAGAGTTGATACTGACCATCTACGCACCACCAGTTTTGCTCCTCAGCAACCGTTGCAGGGACATTTTTTCAGGCGTCCACGGTAGACTCTAAGCTAGTAGCCTCATCACACGAGGCTTGGCTAGCAGGTACCTCCGACCTAGTGGATCTTTAAGTTATGGATATATAGGTAGTGTCATCCTTCAACCCTGAAACATGGGCTGACCCTAATACCGAAATAGATTTGGAGCCAGATGCTTCTTCAGAACCCTGGTTGACTCAGATGATGTGCCGGTTAGTATGCGCTCCTCATCAGACTAAAGGAAGTGACTACATCGGGAACCACCTTTGGGGTGTGCCTCAAGCGGCTCATGAAGATTTTGGGCATGGCACCCATGGTAACAGACTCGGGATCCTGTTCATTGTCGAAAGTGGCAACCATCTGACGAGATGGGGCCACACACTTGGACGTGATCCTGGAGTTAACAATATAGGGCTTCGGATCCATATGTACCTATAAAACAGTTGTTAGTATAGCTTTAACTTTAATTCCCACTTGAAAACAAACCGAGCGAATAAAGGATACAAAAATCAAGCACATGTTAGTTCTGCAACTTCTGGTTGATGGCACTATCGACAGTCTATCGATAGGGTCCGTTGCCCAACACTTAGAATTTCTTCAATTAATCAACAAGTTTAGGCCTCTTAGTTTGAAACGACAGACGTGCAGAATGGACCGTCAATTAATTGACGGACCGTAGTCCACTTCCATCGTCTAACACTTAGAAAGGAAACAGGTCCTCTGAATGAAACGACGGACGTGCAGAATGGCCCGTCGATCAATTGACAGACAGTAATCCACTTTTATCGTATCAGACATTGACATATTTAGGATTGTACAATCGACAGACCCTATCGACGGCTCATCAATCTATCAACGGTCCGTCGATGGGGTCTCGTGTTATTGGCCTGAGACTGATATTAGGCCATTCATTAAATCTGCACTTTTGGACACTTTAAGACCAATTCAAGTTTAGACAACCGACCGTTTCATCTTTCCTAGAGTTTCGATTTCAAGTATATGGACTTCTAAATTAATGATAGTACGAAACCCTAAGTGGGATTTGGCAGACACGACAACCCTAACAACATTTTAAGCAGATTGCAAGTCTATACAACAACTTTATATCATTCCAAGGGGCATATTACAGTGATATTAGCATGCAATTTTTGTTAAATTTAGCCCCTCAACCAAGACGCACATTCAAAATGACTTAATGAACGAGAATTCATAGTATAAAGGAAATCGAAATACCATATGTTCGTAGTGGGGTGGTTGTGAGAGGGACTCTTATAGAAGCCTATGCACTCGATTTGATCCTCGACCAAAGAACAACAGAGATGGAACAGATCTTTAGAAGAGAGGATTTTGGGGAAATCAGATGGAGTTTAGAGAAATCTAATGGTTACGGAAGGTGAATGTATGGTGTTATATGAGAAATAAAGGAAGTTAATGAAGAAAAATGTTCTTGGCGGAAGTGAAAAGATTTTGGAGGATAATGAACTGTTATGTTCTTTCATACTACCAGTTGGGTGAGGTTGGGTTGTTGGCAATTTTGACCTAGGACACCCCGTCGACGAGCCGTAATCCAGTTGACGATCCGTCGACTAGGACCATCGATTGCATTAAGACTTATAAAAATTACAAGACATGCATGGGATATAAAGACACCATTGACGGTCCATCGATTGGATGACAACCCATAGATGGGGTCCCTAGACCTGTGCACCAGACCATTTTCTACAGATTTTTAGAGTTAGGTCCTTGCACATGTAACACCCTTTAAGCTATTATTTTTGCGTTTATCGAGACACTTTTGAGGCATAGACTCTACACTAATCTCTAGCAAACACTAGTACATAAGTGAGAATAAAATAAAATGAAAAACAAAAATTAAATGGAAAGAATATGACTATTCCTACAAAGAACATTAAAACCTTATTTTCATAGCTTTAAGTTCACCATATATACTCTAAGGATCACGATAGGAGTTTCTTGGCTTGTAATGTAGGTTCAGGGTCAAGTAGAGTACATTTGGATGTATTTTAGTAACTTGTTGCCCTCCTTTACATAACTGCTAAGCGTCCTACCTTTTAATCGTTTATTATGCCCTACTCTTCAGTTTCTTATAATAGTTGCCTTATTTTTCTCCTATCCGGCAAATGACTCTTCTTTTATATTCAAATTTTCAAATTTTTCACCTGATTGAGCCACTTTTATTTTCTTCTTTCATTTTTTTTTACATTAATTCTTTTAACCCCGCTTTCCAGAACATTCCTTATAATAGACACCCTTAACTCATGTCTTTGCTATGAGTCAAGGTACACAATACTCAAAGTTTGATCAGGTCCAGCAGGAGATTGGTTTCTACATTAGCCATCCTCAACTTATGCTTTTGACATAAGCTAAGGTGCACATGTCCAAGGAGGGACCAGGGCGACTATATTGTACCAAAAAAATATGAGTTGGGGTAGAAAATAAAGGTCAATTGTAAGATCAAATTATTTGGATAAAAAAGGATTAATTTCATTTGGTTTTCCTTCATTTAGGCTAAAGATTTTCTAATTTCAACAAGGGCCTATGATCCTTTCCTGATTGTCTAACATAGATTCCTTTTTGCAGGACTAACTGGGCAAGTTCTAGTTAGGTGCCAACAATGGACTATTCAACTTTCCTCACACTCTCTTAACATCTCATTACCTCACCAGATTATCGGACACCTAGTTTGAGTTGTAGATTTATGGTCATGCAATGGTGTATCTCTATGTCATACTTAGAGGCAACACATTCAACATTTACTATGCCTAATCATGCAAGAATTCATTTAAGAACAGGATGTCATTGTATTTAGCCATCATGCTTCAGATTTCACATTCATACTTTGGACAAGGTACTAACAAGCCGTTTCAAAAGTAAAATAATTAATCTCTTGGTGAAAAACAACACAAGCATGAAAAACCCCAAGAGAACATCATGAGTATGGCTACTCAAACTTCACCCTAGCACTTACTATTCATTTACCCACCCCAACAAGGAAGCATACAATTGACCCCAATGCATAAGAAATATAAAATGGGGTTGTAGGTGAAGCAAACCTGAGGCGCATTACGGCATGGATCAATAAGCTGGCGAGTCCAGCTTCCCCGAACCCACTCCCTAATTAGTAGGGACACCATCAGTAGTGTCCTCGGCAATTTCAGCACCTTCTGTAGTGATCCTCTCAACATCAACAATTCTTGAGATAGACGCCTCACAAGCCAACTCATGAGCCCTTATCTGCCAGGCCTCCTCATCAATCAACGAGGCTCTCCTCGTAGCCTCCAACTCAGATAGCTTTCTCTTCCTAGCACGAGCATCATCACCCTCTCTAGTTCAGTGCCTCTTGACATTCTCATGTGGCGCAACGGTCGTTTGGAACAGTGCAGCAAGCACCGTATCCTCAGCATCTCTACAGGTGTGGCCTCAGGCTCAGATACCCGCGCATCAGAATGACATTCACATTAGCCCTCAGACTCGCCACAACAGCCTGGAGGGTTGTCAAGTCAATAGTAGGGGCTGGCCGAGCGAGAACTCCCAACTCGAAGGCATCTAGGCGCTGGTGAACTGCAAAAATCTGCCTCTCAATCTGCTAAGCAATCCTCTTCTCAATCCAATCCTCTGCATCAACAATGGACTTCTGCATCCACAGCTGGATATGATGTAGTAGTGTGGACATCTGGGCCTCTAACTTATGGACCATAGAAATCGAGATCAATGTTGCAAATGGAGTAGAGCGGTAGGAACCCGAAGTTATGCTAGTACCTGGGATAGACTCAATTGGGGTGGTGCCGGTAGGCTCTTATCTACCTGGGATAGACTCAATTGAGGTGGTGTCGGTAGGCTCTTACGTAGCGTGATTATCCTCTTGGGATTTCTCTAGCGTGTCTTCCAAGTTCTCACCTAGCGGCTACACCTCCATTTTAGGCCCTCTGTTAGGTGCCGCCTCATTGGCCTCATCCCGGATGAGACCTATATCAAGTGTCCCAGTATGAGTCCTGAGAACATTATAATGTAATATAGGAACTCCAGCAGACCTGCACAACTCGAAAATCAAGCAAGGAAAATGGTACATGGTGGTGGCCTTAAAGGCCTTGTCATGAATGACTACTAGAAACAGTCTCAGAACATCAACCTCGAACCCTGCAACCATGGAAGCTTACCAATAATGCTCTATCCCATGTGAGAATGTTGTCAGCAGCAATGGGGGATAGGTAGTGATGAACCAATATCCAGATGAATTTTGCCACGAATGTGAGGTTGGCCTTATTTATCGCACCTTTGGGCTCCAGCACCCAATATGCACCTCACCATCCACTAAAATGTGTTGGACTATCCACTTCTTGGTGGTCTCTCACACCCCCGTATCACGCTGGAAATGGACCTTGTTTACCAGCTTCCACCTACAGTCAAACTCGGGATTATGGGTCTCCCTGGTAGCATCTGTATCAACGTTGTATAAGAAATGTCGAATAGCGGGTAAGGAGATATCCAACCTGCGCCATGGACTCAAACATGGTCAAGTGGTGACCGTTTGGCGGGATTAGACCGCCTATTAATTAAAGATTGGAGAGTCTCTACATAAAAAGCATAGAACTCTTGCACCACCTCCTCGCTGTAGCGTCCAACACTCATAGCCATCAAATCTAGCTGATGGAGGTTGAAAATAGCCTGTTCATCAGGAACAAAATTAAGACTCCCTATAAGAACTCGCCGCTCGACTGTCAGAGTCCGAGTCATGACCCCCTTATCGTTGAGCAGCTTGGTGTCCCTGTACACCTGGTATGTCCTTCTACACACCACCGGTTGGGCTGATAAGCAACTGGTGCAGGGACGTCAGTCAAGGGTGCTAGAGTGGAATCCACATTGTAAGCCTCATAAGAAGAGGAAGAATGGACCGGTGCAGCAGGTACAGTGGGACCATGTGAAGATTACGCTTTCTTAGACTAGGAAGCCTCCTCAGAGCCACAAGCTCCCTCAGACCTGGAATCCTCCTCGGAGCTAGACACTCTCTCAGAACCTACACCGGACCCAGACGGTGTTCCGGTTAGTGTGCGCTCCTCATCAGACTGGGAGGCAGTGACTACGCTGGACGCCACCTTTGTGGGCGTTCACCCAAGTTTCCTAGCGGCACATGTCGGTGTTTGGGTTCCTGGTGGCACATATTCTGCATCACGATAATTGTCTGAGCCAATCACCATCCGACGCTAAGGGGCAATAGACTTTGAATGTCCTCTAGAGTAGACTAGGTTTTTCTTGGGAGACATTGGTACCTGTTATTAGTTTCATTGTAAACATCTTACACACCAATAAAAACAAAACCAAATTTAAAACACAAAACACAGTCAAGTTATGAATTGCAAAACTGAAAGACGGATAGTGCAGACGGTCCGTCGATGAAACGATGGTCCATCGGTATGGTCCATCAGTGAACACTTAGCAAATATTTTGAAGGCTTCAGAAAAAAAGGTTCTATTAAAGACGACGGAATTGCAGGTTGGTCTGTCGATCAACCGACGGACAGTAGACCTATTCCATTGTTGGACACTTAGAAAAAATTGGAATGCATGACATACAAAGTTTCTGTTAAAGACGACAGACGTGTAGGACGGTCCGTCGATGAAACGGCGGACTGTAGATCACTTCCGTCTGTCGGAACTTAGACAAAATTTTTAGACCCTCAGCAAACATGCATCTGTTAGAGTCAACAGACGTGAAGGAAGATCCTTCGATCAGTTGGCAGACCATAGGCCTAGTCCATTGTTCAAGAGTTTATTAAAATCACGGGTAGCTATCGACGGACCCTATCGACGGTCCGTAGACAGGGTCTCGTACTATATGTCATAGATTGATTTTGGTAAGCCATATTTGGTAGCCCCAATGGACAATGCCAAGCATACTAAGACACATTAGGTTAAGATATCAATTAACCCACCATTTTGTCATTCCTAGGGAATCGATTAGTGCAATTTCAGTCCAAGAATCTAAAGTACTAAAAATCCCTAAGTCAAAAAAAGTACGAAACTCAAAACAACGTTCATTTAGACATTAACACCCCAAACCATTAACTTTCACTAGGGACCCAAATTTAATAGTTTAATCATGCAATTTTGTCCCGAAGTCAAGACCCATATACAAATTTTATCAATTTAGCTGTCCAAACAAAGAACAGATCAGTAGGAGATGAGATGGACAAAGCTGTGTAATGTCATGTAGTGAATGGGAATATGACTTTGTGCATGAAACAACACCAAGCCCGCCTTTGAACATCGATTGGAAGGAGTACAGAAGAAGATGGGAAGTGGGGAGAGAGAAGTTTTGGGATTGAGGGGAATTTTAGAAAAAAATAGGTGATAAGGAAATGATTAGTGGGGAATAGATGTGTAAGTGAGTGGGGGATTTGAAGGAAAATAGGGAGGGAAACAGTTGGGAAAGGGATTTGAGAGGGTGAGAGGTAACGTAAAAGTTTTAAAAAGCAATATAGAGCCGATCGGGTTGGGTCGGGTCGGGTTATTGGGTTTGGGGAACTAACGATTCCCCGTCGACGGACCGTAAGTCCATTGATGATCGGTCAATTGTTCCGTCGATTGTTCCCTAACTTAAGAAAAATTTAAAATCATACCTGGGATCCACGGATGTCATTTACGGTCCGTCGATGGGATGACGATTCATCGGTTGGTCCGTAGATCAGTTCACCGACAAATTTCTCTAGATTTCAGGTGATTTTATCCCTGCGCATTAAACACCCAATAAGCTAATCTTTTGGTGTTTTTTGGACACCTTTCAGACACGGACCCTAGTCTACTCTCTAGCAAACACTTCTAAAAGAAAATCAAGGAAAATTCATGCATGAAATGAAGTAAAAACATAAATAATGCAACTACTCCTATAAAATGAAGAAAAACCTATTGTTGGCTAGAGGATACATATTGGGTTGCCTCCCAATCAACGCTTATTTAACGTCGCGGCACGACGCAAGACTCTTGATTTCTAAGACTTCATCAAGATGGTATGCCTCAACTACTTCATTCGCATTTTGCACATGCCCTAGGTAGATTTTGATTTTTTTCCGTTCACCTTGAACCTTACACCCTCCATGTTCTCCAACTCAACCGCACTATGAGGGAAGACTTGAGTGATCAAGAATGGACAAATCCATTGGACTTGAGTTTGTCCAAAAACAAGCGCAACCTAGAGTTGAATAAAACCACCAATTCACCAACCACAAAGTCGCGCTTCTCAATCTATTGGTCATGGTACTTCATAATCTTTTCTTTGTAGAGGGCTGAACTTTCATATGCCTTCAAGTGAAACACATCAAGCTCATTTAGCCCATTCAACCTCTTCTGTGTTGCTTCATTCCAATCCATCTTCCCTTTTTTCATTGCCTAGATGGCCTTATTCTCTAACTCAACCGACAAGTGACAAGCCTTCCCATATACAAATTGGTATGGAGATATACCTATGGGAGTCTTGCATGCTGTCCGGTAGGCCCAAAGAGCATTATCAAGCCTCCTTGACCAATCCGTTGTAGTTGCGTTCACCATTTTTGCAAAAATCTGCTTGATTTCTCTGTTAACACCTCAACATTCGCACTAGTATGAGGATGGTAAGGAGTGGTCACATTGTGCCGAACCCCATATTTCTCCAATTACCCTTTGAATAACTTGTTGCAAAAGTGGGAACCCCTATCACTAATAATGTCCCTTGGGGTGCCAAATCTGGAAAATATGTTCTTTTTCAAGAACGCAGTGACACTCTTTCCTTCATTATTTCCAATTTCTATGGCTTCCACCGATTTTAACACATAATCAACCTCAAAAAAAAATATTTTCATCCCACGAGAAATCACAAAAGGGCCTATAAAGTCAATACACCACACATCAAACAACTCAATTACAAGAATAGGATTTAAAGGGAGCTCTTGTCGTCTACAAACACCTCCATATCTTTGGCACCTATCACATGCCTTTGTGAACTCATGAGCATCATGGTGGATGGTTGTCCAATTTAGCCACACTGCAAGATTTTTTGGCCAGTCCGGATACCACTATCATGTCTACCCACAGACGAAGAGAGGCATGCCTCCAAAACACTCAACATCTCAACTTTCGGCACACAACGCCGAATAAGACCATCGGCACAACTCCTATATAGATATGGCTCATCCCAAAAGAGCTTTTTCACATCATGCATGAACTTTTTACTTTGAGGAAAGGACAAGTCCGAGGGACGATATCATTAGCCAAGTAATTTGCAAAAACTGCGAACAATGGAATCAAGTCATGAGAAGAAACCAATGCATGATCATCAGGGAAAGTATCGTCAATTTCATCCTTTTCACCAAAATCTCGCATCGCTTCATCCTCTAATCTGGACAAGTGATCGACAACTTGATTTTTGGTCCTCTTTCACTTCAAAGTCAAACTCTTACAATAGTAATACCCATCTAATAAACCTCCATTTTGCATCCTTCTTTGCCATTAAATATCTCAAGGCAGAATGATCAATATGCACTATAACTTTCGTGCCAAGCAAATAGGAGTAAAATTTTTCGAAGGCAAATACCACTGCAACTAGCTCTTGTTCAATCACTGTATAATTCTTCTGAGCTTCATTAAGGGACTTACTAACATAATAAATAGTGTGAAGGATTTTATCCCTTTTTTGTACCAAAAATACACCTAGAGCAACCCCACTACCATCACACATAACCTCAAATGGTTTGCTCTAATCCAGAGAAATAATAATGGGTGCAGACACCAATTTCTCCCTCAACTCTCCAAATGCTTTTAGACAGGATTCATCTAAATAAAATATACACTCTTTCTCAAGTAACTTGCATAAAGGATGTACAACTTTTGAAAAATCCTTGATGAACCTCTGGTAGAAACCCGCATGCCCAAGGAAACTCCTCACACCTTTTGTAGAGATCGGTGGAGGAATCTCTCTATCACCTCGATTTTAGCTCGATCAACCTCTATACCCTTCTCTGAGATGCGATGGCCCAATACAATACCCTCTTTAACCATAAAGTGACATTTTCCCCAATCAAGCACAAGGTTGCAATCTTCACATCTTTTGAGAACTTCGGACAAGTGACTCAAATAATGATCAAACGAGTCACCAACAACATAAAAATCATCCATAAATACCTCAATGGTTTCCTCAACCATATAGAAGAATATGGACATCATACATCTCTGAAAAGTAGACGGTGCATTCCACAACCCGAAGGGCATCCTCTTGAACACGAAAGCTCCATAAGTACAAGTAAAAGTGGTTTTCTCTTGATTTTCCAGTGTAATAGATATTTGGTTGTACCCCGAATAACTATCAAGAAAACAATACCACCCCTTTCCTGCAAGTCTATCCAACATCTGATCCATGAAGGGCATAGAAAACTTTTCCTTCTCAGTCCATGCATTCAATTTCCGGTAATCCATAAACATTCTCCATCCGGTCACCGGCCTCATTGGAACAAGATCATTTTTATCATTAAGGACAACATTCATTCTCCCTTTCTTGGGTACACACTGAACAAAGCATACCCAACTACTATCAGTGATCAGATATATATGACTCTGGCATCCAACCACTTAGTAATTTCTTCTTCACAACCTCTTGCATAGGTGGATTTAAACGTCTCTGGTGCTCAATACTTGGCTTATGATCGAACATAATTTGGATTTTGTGTGAACAAATACCGGGTGGAATTCTAATAATGTCCGTAATAGTCCAACCAATGGCTTGTTTGAACCTCTTCAACACCTCTACTAGACACTTGACTTAATCTATATTCAAATCTGATGCAATGATTACTGGCAAAGTGTCACCTTTTCCCAAGAACACATACCTCAGATGAGGTGGTAGAGCCTTAAGCACCAATTTTAGGGCCTCCTCTATAGATTTTTTTGGGGTGGAGACTTGTGATGCTTCATATCTAACTCCAACTTCTTTTGTTTGAACTGAACATCACCTTGATCAAGTTCCATAACCAATGACCCATATTCTGCAATACCATCACTCTCAAAATTCATAATCATTGCCGCTAGTTCCTCAACACCAAGGCGCTCTTCTATTCATACCTTAGACGAACTCTCAACCCTGTAGGATATCGCAGATACCGATTGGATCTCACCACTCTATCTCATGGACCTACAAATGTTAAAAGTCACTTCTTCATTATTAATTCGAAACTTCATTTGCCCTATCTCCATATCAACCAAGGCTCGACCCATTGCAAGGAACGGCCTCCCAAGAATAATAGGCATCTCAAAGTCTACCTCACAATCAAGAATCACAAAATCGGCCAGAAATATGAATGACTCCACCTTCACTAACACATTCTGCAGTATCCCAATAGGCCTCTTTATCGTTCGATCGGCCATCAGTAACCATATCGCAGTGGGTTTTGGTTCACCAAAACCCATGTTCTTATAAATATAGAGAGGCCTGAGATTGTTTCTAGCCCCAAGATCACATAATTATTTCGTAAACTGTAACAACGCGTACTTTACATGAAATAGTGAAAGCGCCCGGATCTTCTTTCTTTTGCACAAGAGATCTTGTAGCATAGAACTACAATATTGAATCCGATTATCATCCTCAAAACTAACCGATCTATTCTTAGTGACCATATATTTCATGAATTTGGTGTAACCGGACATTTGTTCAATAGCTTCTATCAAAGGGACATTGATGGAAAGCTATTTCAACATAGTATAAAACACCAATATTTGTCATCTTCTATCTTTTTTACCAATCTTTGCAGAAATGGAGGTGGTGGTCTAGGAATGGGAGTCACTTTTCGGGGTCTCTCGGCTTCTCTTATTGCTTCATCTACCAACACCACACTAGCTACTACTACCTCATCTTCTCTTCTCATCTCAGCTTCTACGCCAGACGGCATAGGTGGATCTATGGTTTGCTTACAACCTCGAGTAGTGACTGTCACACAATGTCCATAATTTTTTGGATTTTGAATAGTTTTGATAGGAAGAGTACCCGGTTGACATGGGTTTCCAGTAGAAGACAATTGAGCCATCTGCAACTCAAGGTGCTTGATTGAGATTGCATGTGCATCCACCTTTTTCCCAATATTCGCTAAGTCACCTCTTAAATCTTTCGCGTGCTCATCACTAGCATCAAACCTTCTCATCATCTTCTACAACATATCCTCAACTAGCGACATACTACCTCCACCATCTCTAGGAGAAACTTCAAAATTTTGAGGTGGAACATAGGGCTCACTCCGATTGTTTCTATTACCATTATTACCCCGATTGAAAGTTCTTCCGGTTATAGTTTCCATCTCGAACATACTGACCATCTCGGTTGTAATTGCCATAGTTTCCGACCTTGATTTCCTTGACCTTAGCGCCAATTCTCCTGATTGGATCCTTGGGCATTCGGTCAGAAACACCTCGTTTGCTCATTTACTGCATAAGAATATTCTACATAGTAGTATTCATCAACCGGCGGTGGTGGTTTATCCATATAGTTCACCACATTTAATTTTTCCGCACCCCAAGTGACATGTTTCAACACTGACCCAAGATCAGTTCTCATTTGATCCATATCTTCACGCATCTCATCTGCAGTTGGGTTGTGTGAAGCTTGCACCGCAAAAGTGTTTCTCTCTGTGTCCGACTTCCTAGTTCTCCAAGCTTTATTATTTCGAGAGATTTTCTCTAACTTCTCAACGATCTCTGCAGAAGTACACTCCCCATAAGAACCACCCGCAATAGTATCAAGCACTGCTTTATTATTATCATCTTGACCCCGATAGAATTACTCTTTCAGTGACTCATCATCAATGCGGTGGTTTGGGACTTCTCAAGAATGAGGTTAACCTATCCAAGAACTGCTTACTAACCCCCCAGGTATTGCCACAAATTTGTTCACTCTATCTTTATGGTTGAGCTTCTTTGAAACAGGATAGTAATGTGATAAGAACACATCCCTCAATTGGTTCCATGTATAGATCGAATTATAGGGAAGCTCAGTAAACCATATAATAGAATCTCCCGTCAGTGAGAGAGAACACTCTTAACCCAATGACGTCCATGTCCAAGTTAGGCCTCCCTACATAACTCTTACACACCGACCTCAGTTTGGTGATGTGATCATATGTATAATCTGATGGTAGCCCAAAAAATAGACCTCTAGAGTTGAGCAAAATCAAGCTACTAGTTACCACGAAAGTATGACCACGTGGTAGATGAGGTAAGACAAGTGGCCCATCAGAGTCAGTAATGTTAACATTTCCTCTACAGTTATCTTGAGGGCGTGGGGCAGGAGTTTGCCTCCTCGGATTACCTTCACCAGGGTTATCAACAATCACATGATTATGAGCATCAGCCAGCGGGAGAAATTGAGGGTTGATCTCATCATCGATATAAGCAGGATTGTTTTGAATGTTTATTCTGCGAAGTGTATGGTTTAGTTCTTGATCAAGTGAGAGTATTGGTTCTCCTCGACTTCGTGTACTTGGCATACACTAAATCTAGACCTGCAAGAGATAAAAAAAACGAAAAGAAAAAGTAAAATCAAGAAATTTTTGACCAAAATTCGATAATGTGCTTAAATTAATCTAAATCCCACTTTCCCCGACAGCGGCGCCAAAATTTGATACACTAAAATTATACTTCCCTAAAGAAGTATAAGCGGTTGTATCAAGTAAAGAACCCCAATCGTTAGGTTGGGGTCGATACCATGAGGAATATGGTTTAGACTTAACTTCAATCTACAATTACGTCTATTTAGTCAATTCTTTTCCAAAAACAATTAATAAAAAGGGGGTTTTGTCTAACAAAAATATTTAATTATTTCTAACTAAGACTAATAGAAATTTTATAATTTTGTGTTTATCAACTAATGAGAGAAACTAGGGTGTAACTGTTCCCCAAAGGTTTATAACGTGGTAATGCTAGCTATAACAACTCTTTCCTAGTATCCTGCATGCAAAGTGGTAAGTTATGCATCCCTAATTCATCGGTCCGGAAACTAAGGAATTTCACTCCGCACCTTGGTCCGGTTGTGTGTGTTTACTTTACTAAGACTTACTTTTACCTCATATTAATTGTCATATTCAATGTATGGTTAAGTTACTACTTCTCACCAATTAAAACTAGGCTATTAGATAGTGTCTACTAAATCTACGTTGATAATTATTTTCTTATTAGCTACCTCCGTGGTCCGGCAAGTAGCAACAAGGTGAGTTCTAACGTTTGCCACCATTCATATGATTTCAAAAAAAAGAATTATCAATACATGCAAAACTATTCTAGAATTGTTATTAAGCTAGTTTATTTTTGTTAATTTGCCCATGGTTCCCACAACCCTAGTTCTGGAATTAGTTACCCATGCTAAGAATTACACAATTCATATTTGTTCAACAAGAAATCATGTACTTACTTTAACAAGTTTGAAGAAAACTCATAAATATTACTTGAACTCACTAAAATATTGAAAGAAACGATTCAAGAAAATTTTTGTCTTTCACAAAAACCAAAGTTTAACTTCCAAAAACACAAATCTGAAAAATAGTAAAAAGTCTAAACTCAAAATGAGGTTTTTAGTACTATTTATAATATTAAAGTTATAAAAAGGAGTTCTAAATAAGGAAAAATCTTTCCAAAACGCGTCTTTAGTTAATGACCCAACTGACGGTCCGTCGATGGAATGACGGACCGTCGACAGCTTCCATCGGTCCATACTTCAAATCTTTTTCAGCCTCCATATCACAACACTTTCTGTTACCATCGACGGACCAGCACATGGTCCGTTGATGGCCTCTGTTCCTCTATACTTAGTGGTTTTTTCAAGTCGGGTACTGGAACTACTTTCTGTTACAACCAACGATTTGTCAGCACGGTCCGTCAATTAGTCGACGGACCGTTAATCCTTCCATAGCTCCACAGTTGATAAGAATTCCCCGATTTGATCTCAGTTGCTTGAACCCCCAGTCGACGATCATCACCTACGGACCGTCACTACGTCGACGGATCGTCTATGGCTCTGTAGGTCATCACTTCTGCATTGACTTCAGCACACTCTTCAGCATTTCTGTTCTTAACAGTTTTCATGCAAACCCAGATAAAAATACAGTAAAACTACTACAAAAAGGCCTTAGACACACACTAAGCTTAAGGAAAAAAGCTTAGAAAGTACCATAAATCAACGGTACATCAATGGTATTACCATCAACCAACTAATTCCATAAATAATAGGTGTAAT
Source organism: Solanum peruvianum (assembly GCA_027705065.1). Lineage (NCBI taxonomy): Eukaryota > Viridiplantae > Streptophyta > Magnoliopsida > Solanales > Solanaceae > Solanum > Solanum peruvianum. The sequence goes on from JAKWJD010001760.1 coordinate 11,541,897, forward strand.
AACATAAATTAATAGTGATTAACACAATATCTAGGTCAACTACATCAATACAATTCAATTATTTACAAGTTCATAACCTATGGTTAGGGAAATGGAATCAATTCATTACCTCTTCCACAATACTAGGTTAAACATCAAGAACTACTAAATGGAACAATAATACATCATAATATAACCATAATAACCAAAATAAACCATATATAATACAATTTAGAAGATCAAATTCGTATTACGAAAGAAACCCATATGAATCATCTTTTTGAAAACCAATTTTTGAAGAACACTTTGGGAAAAAGAATCCCAAAAGTGAAAGGTTTCTATACCTTGTTAATTGTTGAAGATTTATGGATAAAATTTGAATTCTTGAAACCCTAGAACTCTTATACTTTTTGATTCAATAGAGTCTTTTTTGGGAGAGAGAAAGTAAAGAGAAGGAAGAGCAATTTGGTTTTGGGAATTTGGGGTGTTAAATTGTGTTTAAGCTTAGGGTAGGTTATATAGTTAATTAAATAACCTAATTAACCACCCCCTAATCACTAATTAAACACCTATATAACTATATTAATTAAATGACACAATTAAAAGTCACCAAGAAAAATTACAGAACGGACCTTCGAGACCTCGACCTACGGTTCGTAGGTCAGTCGACGCCCATGCCCCCAATTGTCCTGCATGTCCGTAGTTTTTGTGAGAGAGTGGTGTTTTTGGACACATCCTGAATTTGGATAAGTTTCGATCGATGAAGGCATTTGACTGCCCCATTGATAGTTCCACGCCCTGTCGCCTGCAAATAGTAGGTAGACACTGTCTGAAGGCAGATTTTTGACCAAAATGGAAAGGTCCTCCTCAAGGACCCCTAAGTTGGTCCTTGGGGAGTCGTACCCAAATGTTTTGACCTTAAACCTATTAATATATGTTTTATACACCTATTAATCAAATTTCATCAACTTCCGACTCTTAAAACCCTGTGAAAGAGGCTAAGGTACAGTAGCAACTTTTCCACTAGTCTTCAATCGTCATCGACGTTCCTTGACGCCTTGACTCTAAAACTTCCTAAATAAGTTTTATACATAATTATTGACCTTAAAACAGTTTTACAAGTATTATACACTCATGCGAGGCTCTATATTAGCTTTTGGACTTTCAGAGTGTTACATTATCCCCCTCTTAGGAACATTCGTCCCCGAATGATACTAAAATATTTTGAATGGAAAGGATAGACACAATACTAGTAGCCCAACCAAACAACAATATATTAAAACATGAGTTACAAATCAAATGAACATAATAATATGGCATTTAAACATAGCAACTCAAAACATCAATTACTTCATATAAAGCTCAATGTTTAAACATGAGGAATTTTTTTCAATATCAACATGAGCTCAACCCCACAAAAGAGTCACTTATGCAACAAGTCATTTCAAAACACATCAACATGCTCTATAACACTTCATTAAGGCAATCAACATACTAAATACTCAAATAAGTGCAAATCAAGGCAAAGAGCTTCTTTCTATAAAAAATAATTTTTGCAAAAACTTTTACCATATTTATGCACACCCTTGAAAAACAAGTAAAATTCAATTTATTTATTATTTTAGTTATTAGTAGGAACTACTAATAATTACCAAATAGATGAGGGCAAAAGGAAGTTCTTGTTGGCCTCGGTCTCCCCTGTTTCTCCCTCAACTAGGTGGTTCTTCCATAACATCTTTACGGAAGACACCTCCTTGTTCCTCAACTTCTTCACTTGTCTATCAAGGATTTAAACCGGAACCTTCTCATAGGAGAGGTTCTCATCCATACCTAGACCCTCAATAGAAAGAATGGACTCGGGATCACTGATGCACCTCTTAATGATGGAGTCATGGAACACCAGATGAACCAAAACTAGCTCATTAGGTAATCTCAACTCATATGCAACCTTGCCAACCGTTTGCAAAGTTTCATTGGTACCCACATAAAGAGGACTCCACTTCCCTTTCTTGTAAAATCTCATCACCCCTTTCATGGGTGAGATTTTCAAATACACCTTATCACCATCTTCAAACTCTAACTCTTTCCTCCTATTGTCGTCATTTGACTTTTGTCGGCTATAGGCTGTTTTCAATCGGTTCCTTATCATATAAACTTTATCCAAAGTTTTGTAGATCAATTCGGTCCCAAATATTGAAGACTCACCCACTTCAAACCATCCAATCGAAGATCTACATCTCCTACCATACAAGGCCACAAAAGTAGCCATTGATATAGTTAAATAGTAACTATTTTGAAAATAGAACTCAACAAAAGGCAAGTGTTTATCCTAATTTACCTTGAAATCTATTACACAATCCCTAAGCATATCCTCAAGGGTTAGAATAGTACACTCCGCTTGACCATCCTTTGGGGGTGAAAAGTGGTGCTTAACTTTTCTTGATTACCCTACCCTTTTTGGAATGACCTTCAAAACCTAGATGTGAATTGTGCACCCCTACCCGATATGATGGATAACGGAATACCATGAAGACACAAAATCTCATCTATGAAGATCCTTTCATAGTCCTTCGCCGAGTAAGTGGACTTGACAGGAATAAATTGAGCGTATTTGGTCAAGCTATCCACAACCACCATATAGAGTCATTTTGACTTTGTGTCCGAGGCAAACTCACTATGAATTCAATATTAATATCTTCCCACTTCCAAGCCAGAACATGTATTTCTTGGAGTAATCCACCTGCTTTTAGGTGCTCACCTTTCACTTGTTCACAATTTGGACACTTTTCAACAAATTCCGCTATGTCCCTTTTCAAACAATCCGACCAAAATACTTCTCTAAGGTCATGATACATATTAGCAGAACACAGATGAATCGAATAGCGAGAACCATTAGCTTCCTCTAGAATCATGTTCCTCATATCATCTAGATTGGGCACATACAACCTCTCTTAGTACCTCAGAACACCATCCCTTCAAGGAGAGTGATTCATTAAGCTTGACAAGAACCAATTCCTTTAACTCTATCAATGATGTATCAAGCGTAGACATCACCTCAACCACCAATTATGATTTTGAGTGGTGGTGGCCCATAAAACCACAATTAGGAGATTGTTCCAATCGAACACCTAGACGGGCCAACTTATGAACATCCTTCACTGGGCCTTTCTCTCCCTTTTCAACATGAGATGCACTACTTCTAGTCATATAAATTAGAGCATCCGCAACCATATGGGTGTTGTCGGGGTGGTAGAGAACACTCAAGTCATAATCTTTCAACAATTCCAACCACTTTCTTTGCCGAAAATTAACTCTTTCTGAGTAAACACATATTGAAGACTCTTGTGGACGGTATACACATCATCATGAACTTCATATAAGTAATGCCTCCATATTTCAAGGCAAATGCCACAGTCGCTAACTCAAGATTATGTGTTGGATAATTGTTTTCATGAACCTTGAGTTGCCTAGAAGCATAGGATATAACCTTCATGTGTTGGACAAAAACAAAACCCAATCTCACTCGTGATGCATCAGAATATACAACAATACCCTTAGTACCCTCGGATAGAGTTAACACCAGAGCGGTGGTAAGCCTATCGTTCAAGATTTGGAAGCTTCTTTCCCATGCCTCCGACCACTTAAATTTCACACTCTTTTGGGTCAAAGTAGACAACGGAGAAGCAATGGATGCAAACCATCCACAAACCTTCTATAGTATCCCGCTAGACCCAAGAAGCTTCTAATATCAGTTAGATTCAATGGTCTAGGACAATTCTTGACCACCTCGGTTTTGCTTGGATCAACCTCAACTCCCTCACTAAAGATGATATGACCAAGAAATGCCACCGACCTTCACCAAAACTCAAATTTGCTATACTTGGCAGATAGTTGGTTTTCCTTAAGCACTTGTAACACCACCCTCAAATGGTCCATTGGTTCACCCTTATTTTTTGAATATAACAAGATTTCATCAATGAATACAATGAGAAATAAATCTAGGTAACTTTGAAGCCCCCTATTCATGAGGTCCATAAAAGTAGTGGGGGCATTAGTGAGACTAAAGGACAATACTAGGAACTCATGGTGGCATATCAAGTTCAAAATGTCATATTTAGTATATATTCGCTTTTCACCCTATGTTGGTGATACGCTGATATCAAGTCAATCTTAGAAAAGTAGCTTGCCCCTTGGAGTTGATCAAACAAGTCGTCAATCCGAGGGAGAGGGTACTTGTTCTTAATAGTGTTTTTATTGAGTTGACAATAATCAATGCGTATTAAGACCCATCCTTCTTCTTAACAAATAATAGCGGAGCACCCCATATATAAATACTAGGTCTAATGAAGCCATTGTCTAATAATTCCTTGAGTTGAGCCTTCATCTCTTTGAATTCAGTCGAAGCCATTCGGTAAGGAGGAACTGAAATGGGGTTGGTATCCAGTAGCAAGGTATTCTTTATTGGAGCATCAACGTTAGAACCACTTGTTTGTGCTTGCCAACTACTCTTGTCTTGCCCCTTTATATTTGGGCAATCCCTAACCCTGTGGCCACTCTTGCCACATCCAAAGAAATTGCCCGTCCCAACAAAACACTCACCATAATTCTTCTTACCACACTATCCACAAGTTGGCTTGTTGATTGGTGAATTAGTACCTTTTCCATTTTGTGACTTAGGGTTACACACCCAATCATCATGAGCCTTCAGCAATTTAGAATGAACTTGATTTGAAAACCTCTTCTTGAATCTAGGCTTGTCTTAAATTTCCAACCTCCCTTTTGAAGCACCACTATCATAATCCTTGACCCTCTTCGCCTCTATATTCTTCCTCCTTAGGCTACTTCTTCCACTTGTTGAGCATGAACCATGAGACTAAAGATATTCATATTATCATGTAGCATATTCGAATGACATTCTTCAACCAATTTATCAAACACTCCCATAAAAAATTTACTCATCTAATCCCTTGGGTTAGAAACAAAGTATGGAGCATACTTCGACAACTTTGTAAACTTTAAGGACTAGTCAAGTACTTTCATACTGTAACAACCTGAAAATGACTATGCTACGTAATTCTTAAATATACCTAGAATGCCTCAATTAGACCGGGTTCACACGGATTGATGTGCGTAGAAACAGACCTCCAAACCTTTGCAATAGCAAGGCTGATGTAACATGGTTGCACTGTACTTTCAATGCTTTTTTCCTTAAGTTTAGTGTGTGTCTAAGGCATTTTTGTTTTATATTTAATTATTTTTCTCTTTGTTCGCAGGAAATCTTTCCATGATGAATACATGGAAGAATTGTGCAAAAATTGCAGAAGTGAAGACCTACAGTGCCATCGATGATCCGTCGACCCCTCGACGGTCCACAGGTGGCCACCGTCGTATGAAGGAAATGCTGCTGAAGGAAGATCACGGAATTTTGATTAAGTGTGGGGCTACGGAGGATCTCTACATACCTTCACCTCTACTATGGACCGTTCGGCACATCCGTCATCATTAATATAAAGTAGCTCCAACACCCGATTTGAAAAGATTCTTAGTGTGGAGAAATGGAAGCCATCGATGGACCGTCATGCTCTTAACGGACCATCATCCTTGTCAGTCGATGGTAACAGTGAGTTGGAGACGAAGGCAGCTGAAAGAGAAGCTAAGTGTGGAATGATGGGCGGCCTCGACGGTCCGTCGATCCGGTCATCGACTCAGACGCATTTTTGGGAAGATTTTCCTTAAATAGATTTGCTTTTTATGTTAGGACTTCTATATTATAAATACTGGTAAACCCTCGTTTTTTGAAGTTAAGCTCTTGGTTATTTTTCTAATTTGTAATATTGGTTGTTGAATATTGGGTTTTGGTAAATACTTTATTTTTTTGGAATCGTTTATTGCATTATTTTCTCGAATTCAGGTGATTTTCTAGATTTTCTTCAATCTCATAAAGTAAGTACATAAATTCTTGTCTAATCAATATGAAATGTGTATTTATCAACATGGGTAACTAAATCCATAACAAGGTTTTTGGGAACCATGGGTAAATAACAAGGTAAAAACTAGCTAAAATAACAAATCTAGATTGGTGTCTTGCATGTATTGATAATTATTCTGTTTTAGAAGTCTTTTTAATGAGTGCACACATTAGAACTCGCCTTGTTGCTACTTTCTGGACTAAGGAGGTAGATAATAAGAAAAGAATTATCAATGTAGACTTAGTATACACTATCTAATAGGCTAGTGTCGATTGGTGCGAAGTAATAACTAAGACATACATCTATTATGATGCATAATATGAGGTAAAGGTACGTTTAGTAAAGCATACACACGTAGCCGACCAAAGTGCGGAGTGAAATTTCCTAGTTGCTGGACCAAGGAATTAGGGATACATAACTTACCACTTTGAATGTAAGATACTATGAAAGAATTACTATAGCAAGAATTATCGCGTTATGAACCTTTGGGGAACACTTATGCCCTAGTTACTCTCATCACTTTATAAATATCAAATATTCGTATTTGAGACTTGTTTACTTAGAAATATTTAATTCTTTTTGTTATTTAAAGCCCCCCCCCCCTTTTTGAAAGGACTTGACTAAATAGAAGTAGTAGTAGGTTAAAGTTTAGTCGAAACAATTTTCCTCGTGGGATCGACTCCAAATCATTTTCCTCATGTTATCGACCCAACCTCATAGTTGGATTCTTACTTGATGCAACCGCTTATACTTCTTTTCGAGAAGTAAATTTGAGCATATCAAATTTTGGCGCCGCTATCGAGGAAAGTGGCTTTTATATTAACTTTAAGCACATTACCGATGTTTAGTCAACAACTTCCTAATTTTTATTTTTCTCTTTGTATTTACTCTTGCAAATCTAACTTCCATGTATGCCAAGTACGAGGAGTAGAGTAGAACCCATACTCTCACCCGAACCCGAACTAGGGCGTACACTGTGCAGAATGAACCAAAATTTGGGCATTATCGATGATGATCACAACCAAGAAATTCCACCACTGGATGATCATGGGGAAGGTGAAATACAGGGTAAACCTCCCGCTTCACTCCCTCAAGAGTATTATAGGGGATATGATAATATAACTGACTCTGACAGGCCACCTGTCTTGCCCCCCTACCACATGTCCATACTTTTGTTGTAGCTAGTAGTCTCATGCAAATGCTCACAGCTATAGGTTTGTTTTCAAGGCTACCTTCTGAGGATCCACATGCTCACGTCGCCAAGGTAAGGTCGGTGTGTAAGAGTTCTGCGGATAGGCCTGATTTGAACATGGACGTCATTGGTTTAAGAATGTTCCCTCTCTCACTGATGGGAGACGCTGCTATATTCTTTACCGAGATCCCCTATAACTCAATCTATACTTGGAGTTAATTTCGAAATGTGTTCTTAGCACGTTACTACACAGTTTCTAAGAAGTTAAACCACAAAGATAGGGTGAACAACTTTGTTGCACTACCGGGAGAATTAGTCTGTAGTTCTTCGGATAGGTTCCCCTCGCTTTTGAGAAGCTTCCCAAATCAACGCATCGATGATAAGTCACTGAAAGAGTACTTCTATCTGGGACAAGATGATAATAATAATGTAGTACTGGATCGATAGTGGGTGGCTCTTATGGGGAGTGTTCTTATGCTGAGATGATAGAGAATATCTCCCAAAATATTAAATCTTGGAGCACTAAGAATTCAGATACTGGGAGTAAAATTTTTGCAGTGCAATCCCCACACAACCCAGCCACAGATGAGATTTGAAGAATTTGCTCAAATGAGAACTGAGCTTGGGTTGGTGTTGAAACACATCACAAGGGGTGAAAAAAAGGTAAATGCGGTGAACTACTTGTCTAAACCACCACTGCCGAATGATGAGTATTACTATGAGGAGAACTTTTATGCAGTAAATGAGCAGACGCCCAAGGGTCCAACCAGGAGAATTGGCGCCAAAGTCAAGGAAATTAAGGTCGAAACTATGGTAATAATAACTAAGAGGGTCATTATGTCTAAGATGGTAATTGCAACCGAGATATCAACTTCAACCGGGGTAACTATGGTAACAGAAATGATAGTGAGTGGTCCCCTATGTTCCACCTCAAAATCCTGAAGTTTCTCCTCGTGATTGTGGAGGTAGTATGGTGCGAGTTGAGGATATGTTGCAGAAAATGATGAGGAGTTTCTTTGCTAGTGATGAGAACACTAAAGAGTTGAAGAGTGACTTAGCAACTATTAGGAAAAAAGTTGATGCATATGCAATCTCGATCAAACATCTTGAGTTGCAAATGGCCCAAATGTGAACCCACACCAACCAGGTACTCTTCCTAGAAATATTGTCCAATATCCAAAAAATGATGGACATTGTATGGCAGTCACAACTCGAAGTGGTAAGCAAACCATTGACCCACCGATGTCGTCTACTATATAAAATGTTATAAGAGGCGATGATGACTAGTGGATGTTAGTGGTGAGTTAGGAGACAAAACGGGGAAAGAAGCTGAGCTACCCCAAAAGGTGACCCCTATACCTAGACCACCACCTCCATTCCCATAGAGGTAAGTAAAAAAGACCAAGGATGGTAAATACCAACATTTTATCACTATGCTCAAACAATTTTCCATCAATGTCCCTTTCATAGAAACTCTTGACAAATGCCCAATTATGCCAAGTTCATGAAAGATATGGTCACTAAGAAAAGATCAGTATGTTTTGAGTATGATGATAGAATGCAGCATTGTAGTGCTATTGCTACAAGGTCTCTAGTTCAAAACAAAAAAGATCAAGGTGCCTTCACTATTCCATGTACAATCGGGTTATTACACTTTGCAAAAGCAATATGTGATCTTGGGGCAAGCATAAATCTCATGCCTCTCTCTATTTACAAGAAGTTGGGTTTGGGTGACCCAAAGGCCTTTGCGATGTGGCTACTGATGGCCGATCAAACGGTGAAGAGGCCTATTGGAATTCTCTATGATGTGTTAGTAAAGGTAGAGTCATTCATATTTTTGGCTGGTTTTGTGATTCTGGATTGTGAGGTTGATTTTGAGGTGCCAATTATCTTGGAAGGCCATTCCTTGCTACAGGTAGAGTGGTGAGAACCAATCGGTATCTGCTATATCTTACAAGGTTGAAAATTCCTCTGAGGTACAAAGAGTAGAGTGTCTGGGTGTAGAAGCACTAGCGGCAGTAATCACGAATTTAGATAGTAATTTCATTGAGGAGTATAGGTCATTGGTCGCGGCACTTGATCGAGGTGATGTTCGGTTTAAACCAAAGAAGTTGGAGTTAGATATAAAGCATCGCGAATCTCCACCAGCGAAACCATCTATAGAGGAGGTTCTAAAAGTAGAACTTAAGGTTCTACCACCTCATCTGAGGTATGTATTCTTGGGAAAAGGTGACAATTTGCCGTTAATTATTTCATCATATTTTAATGTGAATCAAGTTGAGAGTTTGGTGGAGGTGTTCAAAAGGTTCAAAAGAGTTATTAGGTGGAATATTGTGGATATTATTGGGATCCCTCCCGAGATTTGTTCACATAAAATCCAAATCATGCCTGATCATAGGACTAGTATTGAACACTAGAGACGTTTAAATCCACCTAAGCAAGAGGTGGTGAAGAAGGAAATTATTAAGTGGTTGGATGCTTGAGTGATACATCCAATCGCCGATAGTAGTTGGGTATGCCCTATTCAGTTTGTACCTAATAAAGGGGGAATGACTGTGGTCCTCAATGAGAATAATTAGGTTGTTCCAATGAGATCGGTGACTAGATATAGGGTGTGTATGGATTATTGGAAATTAAATGCATGGACCAAGAAGGGCTATTTTCCTATGCCCGTCATGGATCAGATGTTGGAAAGACTTGCAGGAAAGGGGTGGTACTGTTTTCTTGATGGTTAATTAGGTTATAATCAGATTTCGATTGCACTGGAAGATAAGGAGAACACCACTTTTACTTGTCCTTATGGAACCTTCGCGTTAAAGAAAATGCATTTGGGTTATGCAATGAAACAGCCACATTTCAGAGATGTATGATGTCAATATTCTCCAATATGGTGGAGGACACTATTGAGGTGCTTATAGATGATTTTTCTGTGTTCGGTAACTCTTTTGAGCGGTATTTGAGTCATTTGTTTGAGGTTCTTTAGAGGTGTGAAGATTGAAACCTTGTGCTAAATTGGGAAAAATGTTACTTCATGGTGAAATAAGGTATTTTATTGGGTCATCGCATTTTAGAGAAGGGTATAGAGGTTGATCGAGCTAAAGTTGAGGTGATAGAGAGACTTCCTCCACCAATCTCTGTAAAAGGTGTGAGATGTTTACTTGGGCATGCAGGCTTTTACCGGAGGTTCATCAAGGATTTTTCAAAGATTGCACATCCTTTGATCATGTTTCTTGAGAAAGAGTGTAAGCTTTATTTTGATGAATCCTTTCTTAAGGAATTTGGTGAGTTGAATGAAAAGTTGGTGTCTGAACCTATCATCATTTCTCCGGATTAGAGAAAGCCATTTGAGGTGATGTGTTATGGGAGTAGGGTTTCTCTTTGTGTGTTATTGGTACAAAATCCTTCATCCCATTTAGTATGATAGTAAATCCCTTAATGAAGCCCAAAAGAACAACACCGTGACTGAACAAGAGCTCCTTGTAGTAGTCTTTGCTTTTGAGAAATTTCGCTCATTTGATTGGCGCAAGGGTTATAGTGCATACTGATCATTCTAATTTGAGATATTTTATGGAAAGAAGGATGCGAAACCGAGGTTGATTCGTTGGTCATTACTATTGCAAGAATTTGACTTTGAGGTGAAAGATAGAAAAGGGACCAAAAATCAAGTTGCTGATAATTTTTTTCGATTACAAGATGAAGCAATGAGGGAGTTAGGTGAAAAGGCTGAAATTGATCATACTGTCCCTGATGAGCATGTACTGGCTGAAATTTATCATATTGTCCCTTGATTCCACGTTCGCAGATTTTACAAATTATCAGGCTAGGAATATCGTCCCACCAGAATTGTCCTTTAATCAAAGGAAAAAGTTCATACATGATGTGAAAAATTTCTTTTGGGATGATATATACTTATATAGGAGTTGTACCGATGGGCTTATTCGGTGTTGTGTGCCGGAAGTTGAGATGTTGAGTGTTTTGGAGGCATGCCATTCTTCGCCTGTAGATGGGCATCATAGTTGTATCCGGACAGCTCACAAGATCTTGCAATGTGGCTACTATTGGCCAACCATCCACCAAGATGCTCATTAGTTCGCCAAGGCATGTGATAGATGCCAAAGAGATGGTGGCATTTCGAGAAAGAAAGATCTCCCTTTAAATCCCATTCTTGTGATTGAATTGTTTGATATGTGGGGCATTGACTTTATGGGACCTTTTGTGAGTTCTCATGAGATGAAGTACATTCTTGTGGAAGTCGATTATGTGTCATAATGGGTAGAAACTATCGCACTTGCGAATAATGAAGGGAAGAATGTCACTGCATTCTTGAAAAAGAACATATTTTCTAGATTGGGCACCCCAAGGGCTAATATCAGTGATGAGTGATCCCAGTTTTGCAATAAGATGTTTAAGGGATTATTGGAAACATATGGGGTTCGCCATAATGTGTCCACTCCTTACCATCCTCAAACTAGTAGGAAAGTTGAGGTGTCAAATGGGATTTTAAGCAGATTTTCAAAAAAAATGGTGAATGTTAGTAGAACGGATCGGTCAAGGAGGATTGATGATGCTCTTTGGGCCTATCGGACAGCATACAAGACTCCCATAGGTATATCCCCATACCAACTTGTATATCGGAAGGCTTGTCACTTACCGGTTGAATTAGAGCATAAGGCCATGTGGGCAACGAAGAAGTTGAAATTGGATTGGAATAAGGCTACGGAACAGAGGTTAAACGGGTTGAATGAGCTTCATGATTTTCTCTTGCAGGCATATAAAAGTTCAGCGACCAAAAGATTGAGACACGCGATTTTTCGGTTGGGGATTTGGTGCTTTTGTTCAATTCTAGGTTGCGCTTGTTTAGGAGAAACTCAAGTCCAAATGGACTGGTCCCTCATGGTGCAGTTGAGTTGGAGAACAAGGAGGGTGTGAGGTTCAAGGTGAACAGGCAGCGATTCAAATTCTAAGGCATGATGAAATGGCAAATGAAGTAATTGAGGCATACCATCTTGATGAAGTCTTAGTAATCAAGAGTCCTCCTTCGTGCCGCGACTTTAAATCAAGCGCTGATAGGGAGGCAACCCAATATGTATCCTCTAAGCATAGTTGTATTATTTTTGCTTTTATTACTTATGTTACGCCTGAATGTTCCTTTATTTTTCTTTAGAAATGTTTGCTAGAGATTAGAGTAGGGTCTGTGCCTAAAAAGTGTCCAAAAAACACAAAAATATTATCTTAATGGGTGTTAAATGGGCAGGGACCAAATCACAAGAAATCTGTAGAAAATTTGGTTGGTGCACCCATCGACGGACCGTCGGTAGGATCCGCCGAGCCCAGGTATGTTCTTTAAATTTTTCTAATTTAGGGCACTGTCAACGGAGGCGGGTTGACGGACTATCGAACGACTTATGGTCCATCGACGTGGAATCGTGGACCTCTCACCCACAAACCCGATTCAAGTCGTCCTATTACATATTAAAAGTTTTTAAACTTTTCAGTTACCCACCTCTTCACATAACCCCCATAACTGTTTCCGTCCCTATTTCCTCTCATATTCCCCCACTTCCTCACCCATTCACTCCCATTCCATCCTCATATTCCCACACTTCCCCCACTTCCACAAAATTCATTCTCTCCCCAAATCTTCCATATTGTTCAGTCGCCTTGCCGCTCAGTGTTCGTGGTGGTTGTTGCTGTTGTTCAGCTACTAGTATTCATACTATTATTCCTCTACTACAATTGTCAGGTATGTTCTTTTAATCTTTTAAGATTAACTGACATTAATTTTCCTGATTACCTTGATGTCCAACTATGTGGGTACTGAATTTTGGACCCTTTTGTATGCTAAAACATACACCCAAAAATCCTATGTCCCTTAGAACAACTGCAATTGAAAGGGATAGGGGTTTATTGTTAACAATTGGCGTGTGTTTGCATGATTGTGTTCCTTACCTACGGTTTGATAGGCTGTCAAAATGCATGTTAAAACTAGGAAAATTCATGCCCGACGAATGATGGGATGCTGGGTAAATGTTTGGGAAACTTAAGATTATGAGGATACTTCAAATTAGTATGATAGGGAAACCAAATTGGCTGCAACACTCTATATCTGAAGGATAGTACAAGACCCCATTGACGGACCGTCGTTGGGGTCCGTTAACCCTAACTTCCCTTTTTTACTCTAAGTGTCCCTCGACGAACCACTCTGATAGACCGTCGTCCCTTTGATGGTCTGTCCTTCACAACCGTCGATGGTGTCAAAACCTTTTCTTCAGATTTTCTACAAAAATGATCTAAGTGTCCGTCGACGTACCCTTAGGACAAACTGTCGTCACTTCGACAGTCCATCCTACACAACCGTCCACACTGTCAGAACCTTTGTTTCTGACGTTTTTAAAATTTATTCTAAGTATCCCTCAACGGACCCCCATGACTGACTGGTTTACCCTCGACGGTCCTTCCTTCATAATCTTCGCCACTGTCAGAACCTTTGTTTCTAATGTTTTTCAAATTAATTCTAAGTATCCCTCGACGGACCACATTGACGGACCATCGATGGGTCCATCCTGCACTCTGTACTTCTGTGCTGCCATTCATTTTTTGTGTTCTACTCTTGTGTTTTCTACTTTTGCATGTGTTGCAGGCTTCCACTGGTACTAACTACTTCTCTTAGTAGGTACAAATGGCACCTAAACATGACCGTGTCTACTCACGAGGGCGTTCCAAGTCTGTCGCCCTGTCGCACTTGCTGGTCATAGGCTAAGACGATGAGCGGACCCGAAGTACGTGCCACCAGGCACCCTAACTCCTTCACATGCATCCAGCACCACCAGAGCAACTCCCAAGAAGGTGGCGCCCAGCGGAGTCAGTGCCCCTAGTCTGAAGTGGAATGCATACTGACCTGCACACCTTCTAGGTCTTCAACACATTCTGATGGAGCATCTAGCTCTTTTGAGGCATCCGGTTTTGAGGAAGCTTCCAACTCTATCGAGGCTTCCGAATCTGAGGAGACTTTTGTTTATGAATTGTCTGATGAGGTTGACAGTATTGACTCTACTCCAGCACCCCAGACGGGTTTACCCTCTCCGGTTTCTGATCAGCCCAACTTCAAGTGTGTCGAGGGGTAGTATCAAGTCTACATTAATGCCAAGATGCCCAATGACAAGGGGGTCATGACCCGGACCTTGACACTTGAGCGGCGGGTTCTCACTGGGAGTTTTCCAACCATATCGGCCATTCATTAATTATTCACCAGACATCGGCTGGAGTGGATGGCTCGAGATGTAGGCCGCTATAAAGAGGAGATGGTCCGATAGTTCTATGTCTCCTATGTGGCGACTCTCTGATCTGAGCTGGACAAGAGGGCATCCCCCACCAAACATGCACTATTAGAGTACGTCCAAGTCCGCGGCAAGTGGGTTGATATTTCCTTTAGGCTACCCGGACCCCTCTCACCGCCGAGTTTGACTATCAATGGAACTTGATCAAATATATCCATTTCAAGCATGAGCCAGATGTGAGAGAGACCACTAAGAGGTGGATTGTAAAGAACCTATCCATAGATGGTGAGATGTCCGATTGGGTGTTGGAGCCGAAGGGGAGTACAAAGAAGTCCAACCTCACCTTCACAGCCAAGTTCTTATGGCTATTGGTCCGACACAGCCTTTCCCCCACTAATGTTGATAACATAGTCACCTAGGATCTTGCAGTGCTGACGGCTGCCATGGTTGTGGGGTTCCAGGTGGACTTCGCATGACTATTGCAGGCGGTGATACATGAGAGGGCCTTGAAGTCCACTATTACTTATTCCGTCCCGTGCATAGAATTTGAGTTGTGCATGTCTGCAGGATTGCCTATGTGGCACATTGATGTGATCAAGACCCCACCCGGCACAGTGGATATTGGAATCATTCGAGATGAGTCCAATGAGTTACTACCCATAGAGGTCCCTGTCTAGTGGTGCAGTCACTAGGTGAGAACGTAGTGGCCCCAGTAGAGCAAGCCCAAGCGGCTAATCTGGCTACATCAGAGCATACCGACCCGCCCTGGTTAAGTCTATCCTGGGTGCTAGCACCATTCCGAGCTCCTCCGCTTGACTCCTTCTTCTACACTATTTGCGCTTGCTAGGGTCCAGAAATTAGAGGCCAAAATGGCCATACTTCTGCATCACATCCAGCCTTTGATGCAGAGGTTCATTGCTGAAGCAGAGGAGTTGATATAGAGGAAGATGGCCCAGCATATTGAACGGCAGATCATGGAGGTCCACCAGCGGTTGGATGCATTTGAGTTGCAGGTTCTCACATGTGCAGCTCCTAAAGTGGATTTGACGACTCTCCAGGCTGTTGTGGAGAGTCTGCAAGCAGACTTGGATACCATACTGGAGGCTCGGGTGCCTGAGTCTGAGGCCCCTTCTATTGAGCCTGCTGAGGACATGGTGTTGGCTGCCCTGTTCTCCACCAGTGATGTGCCACCAACTCCCCAACGAGATCATGCCAAGAGGCACCGAGTTGGAGATGAGGATGAGTCTCGGGCACAGAAGAAAGAGCAAACTGAGTTGGAGGCTGCGAGGAGAGCCTCGCTAATTGATGAGGAGGCCCACCAGTTGAGGGTTCTAGAAGTGGTTGTTGGGGCGTCTAGCTCCATAGTTCTTGATGATGAGAGGAGCACTACTGATTATGTTGTTATTGCTGAGGACACCACTGATGGTGTCCCTACTACAGAGGGAACAAGTTCCGGGAAACCGTACTCATCAGCATGTTAATTGTCCGCGCTTTGCGCCACAGGTTTTCTTCACTTATCACCCTATTTTATAAAGTTGTATGGATTGGGGACAATTGCATGTCTTTTTGTTGGGGGTGGGATAATGGAGAGTGAGTGATAGGGTAAAGTCTGAGTATCCCAACTCACGATCCTCTCTTGGGGTTTTCTTGCCTGTATTTTTTCCCCAAGAGACAAGTTATTTTATTGTTGAACCGGCATGTTGGAATCTTTTGTACATAGTATAGAAATGAAATATGAAGAATGATGGCTAAATAAAATGATATCCTGATTTAAAGAAAATGATGCATCACTAGGCATAGTAAGTGTTGAATGTGTGGCTCTAAGCATGATATAGAGATACACCACGGCATGACCCTAAATCTAAAACTCAAAGTAGGTGTCTGATAATCTTGTAAAGTAATGAGATGTCAAGTGACTCTAAGGAAAACTTGAATAGTACAACATTGGTACTGAGCTAGGCCTTGCCTTGTTAGTCCTGCTAAAAGTAAGTTGTGATAGAAAATTAGGAAAGGATCATAGGCCCTTGTTCAAGATAGCCAATCTTTAGCCTAGATAACAGAAAATCGAATGAAATTAATCCCTTAGTGAGAGGTAAAAGAGGATAGGTGTCGGTTTGTGGTAACTCAGTGTCATGGTCTGATCTACATGAGCGAGCCTAATAGTGATAGCATGCATAAACATAATGGAAATAATCGGCATTGATAGCCAGATTATTGTGAAAGCTAAAATAAGGATACTCTTGTACAAAGATCTTGTGGTGAGTCATAGTGTGTCGCTCGAGGACAAACAACAAATTTGAGTTAAGGGTGTTGATGTACCGTGGTTTCAAGGTACTTACAATGCTTTTTTACTTAAGTTTGGTGTGTGTATAAGGCCTTTTTGTATTAGTTTTAATGTATTTTTTTCTTTGTTTGCAGGAAATATGTCCAGGGTGAAAACTTGGAAGAATTTTACTGAAATTGTTGAAGTGATGACCTACAGAGCCATTGACAGTCCGTAGGTGGCCACCGTCGTATCAAGGAAATGCTGGTGAAGGAAGATCGGGGAACTTTAACTAAGTGTGGGGTTACGGAGGATCTTGATGGACATTCACCTCCACGATGGACATCTGTCACCGTTAAGAAAAAGTAGCTCCAGTACCCAACTTGACAAAATTCTAAGTGTGGAGAAACTGAAGACATCGATGGACCGTCGTGCTCTCAACGCACCGACATCCTTATCCGTCGATGATAACAGTAAGTTGGAGAAAAAAGCAGCTGGAAAAAAAGGGAATTGTGGAACAACGAGGGGCGTCGACGGTCCGTTGGTCCAGTCGTCGACTCAGACACACTTTTGGGGCAGATCTTCCTTAAATAGATTTTGTTTTTATGTTAAGACTTCATTGCTATAAATACTGGTAAAAACCTTGTTTTTGAGGTTAGACGCTTGTTTATTTTTCTAATTTGTAATATTGGTTGTTGAATATTGGATTTTGGAAAATACTTCATTTTTTTTAATCATTTATTGCATTAGTTTCTTGAATTCAAGTGATTTTCTGGATTTTCTTCAATCTCATCAAAGTAAGTACATGAATTCTTGTCTAATCAATATGAATTGTGTAATTATGAACATGGGTAACTAAATCCATAAATAGGGTTGTGGGAACCATGGGTAAATAACAAGGTAAAAATTAGGTAAAATAAAAAATCTAAATAAGTGTCTTCCATGTATTGATAATTCTTTCGTTTAGAAGTCTTTTTAACGAGTGGACGCATTAGAACTTGCCTTGTTTCTACTTGTCGGACCAAGGAGGTAGATAATAAGAAAATAATTATCAACGTATATTTAGTATACATTATCTAATAGACTAATGTCGATTGGTGCGAATTAACAAGCCAAAAATCGATTGTGATGCTTAATATGAGTTAAAGATAATGTTTAGTAAAGCATACACATGTAGCCGAACCAAGGTGCGGGGTGAAATTTCCTAGTTGTCGACCAAGGAATTAGTGATACATAACTTACCACTTTGAATGCAAGATACTAAGAAAGAATTATTATAGCTAGAATTATTGCGTTATGAACCTGTGGGGAACATTTATACCCTAGTTACTCTCATCACTTGATAAATCTCAAATATTCTTACTTGCTACTTTTTTACTTAGAAATATTTAATTCCTTTTGTTATTTAAAATCCCCCTTTTTGTTACCTATTTTCTGAAAGGACTTGACTAAATATAAGTAATAGTAGTTTAAAGTTAAGTCTAAATAATTTTCCTCGAGGGATCAACCCCAACCTCATAGTTTGGTTCTTTACTTGATATAACCGCTTATACTTCTTTTCGAGAAGTAAATTGAGTGAATCACAAGCAAACAAACTTGGTGAGTTAGTTGAGCTAGGCAAGGTTGTTCCAGCCATGTAGGGCACCCGAATATGAAGATTCACCCGGATAAGTATTAACCGGACTTGAAAGGGGTAATCTTAAGTTTGGAGGGTCTAGGGGTAAAATGGTCTTTTCCAGGCTAAGGGTACTATTTTAAACACCCCAATTATTTAAATTGTTAATTAATTAATTAATATAGTTAAGGGTCAATTCGATTAGAGGTGGCCGAATTTGACCCTTTAAGCGAAATGTAGCTCCACCCTGGTTTGAGCCTTGGTGGAAGTAATGATTTAATTGATTAAATTGTATTTGTGAATTAATTAAGTTAATTATTATTTAATTTGATGATTTAGAAAAAAAGTAAAAACACATATTTTTAATTAATTAATGATAAATCCTAATTTGACTAAGTCTCCACCTAATCTCCTAATCCTAAGCTAACACTATCACAAGTTTCTCTCTACTCCTCTCTAACTTTCACGCTCAACTTTCTGTAAAACAAAAGAACAGAAAAAAATACAACAAAGTTCATCCACATTGAAAAACTTGATCTCTCAAACTCAAAAGCAAAACAAGCTTAAAAACGAAAAGTATAAATCAAGTTCCTGACGGATTGTGCTTGTGATTTCGGTTGCGAGACATTGTCTTAGTGGGGGTTTTGAAGCACGTTAGAACCTCATTGAATGACTTCAGGTATTAGTTATCTTTCCTCTTGGTCCCATTCCTAAGAGACCCTTAAGGTTCAGTCTCATCACAATTGAAAAACTAAGGTTGTCCCCGTTGCATGCCCCTGTCATTAGATCCTCTAAAAGATCCAAAGTATGCGTTGGTATGACTTCTAGTAGATGATTTTAGATCTGGTTGTGATTACGTGTTTGACTGTGTATTCTGAAATTATGTGAGAAATGAGAGATGTGTTCCGAAAAAGTGAATTACGTTAACTTGTTTGTGAATGTGTGTGTCGTGGGTTAGCCATGTTTTGAAGCCTTAATTTTACATGTAAAACTATTGTATTTTACGTGTATGAATATGTGGAAAGTGTGATGTTCATATAAGTATAATGTTGCTGAATAAATTTCACACGAAATACTCCAAGAATTAACAAAAAAATGAGAGAAAGATGAATTGGAATATGACCAAATTTCTAGCTTGCTGGAAATGTTCATCTCGGGTTGTGTATTGGAGATGGAGCTATATTTTTTAAAAATAATTAAATGTGAGGTCATTGGGGATTGAACCCAAGACCTCACCAAATGCAAATTACATAAAAATTTCATAAGAAAAGTGAAAGGAAATATAAATGAGGTGAGTGGGATTTAATCCACAACCTCTTGAATAGATGATAGAATTAGGAGAAAAATGAAAGAAAATAAATGAGGTTAGTGGAGATTGAACCCACAACCTCTTCAATAGATGAGAGGTTTAGGAGAAAAATTAAAGAGAAAAATAAGATGAGGTGGGTGGGGATTGAACCCACCACCTCTTGGATATGTAATAAAGTTAAGAGAAAAACTAAGAGAAATAAAATAATGTTGTGGGGGATCGATCCCACAACCTCTTGGCCTTAAACGGAATGGAGAGGAGGGAAATGAAAGAAAAATATATCCGGGTGATGGGGATCGACCTAGGGTCCCCCCAAATCTGAAAAATACAATTACCAAGTTTAATATAAGATTAAGTGTTGCTCAAGGGATTCGAAATAAGGTTCCCTTGCCCAATTCCCTATTGACACATAAGTCGTACGTGAATAAATGATTAAATGAATGCTTCCTTTAAGGATCAAAACTGATATCTTGGCATACTTACAAGATGCATAAGTCTTGTACCACATAACCTTGGGTAAGTATGAATCACTTAGAAGAATTACGAATGAAGCCTCACAGATTGTGTGTGTGAACTCATGTCCACCATACATTTATAAAGTAAGTGAACCTAAGATGTTATATGATGAATATGTGACCCCAGAAGGTCTAAGTAAGAGTGTGAAACACACTTAAAGGCCAAGTGCATTGGCATATGATGAAATGAACATTAATGTCAAAAAGGGTGAGTAATTATGAAGGGAAAATGTTCTAAGATAATGAATGTTGTGACAATATGATAAGAGGTTAATGTGCAATATGAGAGCAATCTCAAATGATACTAAGTAAATGTTACCAAAACGTACTCATCTATGAGAGTGTAAAGTTAATTAAGAGACCAATCTTTATGAAAACTCTAATGAAAGTATTGAAATTAATATATACTTAATACTAATGATGATATGAGAAATCATCTAATGAGCTATGATGTCCTCATGATAAAAGCCAACTTCAATAATGTATGAGATGAATGAAATGGAACTTTATACTAAGTACCGATAGGCTAGCTATGAGTGGTGATTCCTTCTTTCGAGTAGGCAGAGGTTCGTGTAATTCTAATGAGATGGACTGTCCATCCATACGGGTATGGGTATCCTTATATCTCCTAGTCTTTGAACCTATGCATCCAACATAGAGATCTAGCAGGGTTCAACTCCCTATATATGCTAGCATGTTTTGGTTTCACTTTGGCATGTGATTCCACCTCTTTTTGGTTGGGGTAGACACTAGATATCATGATGCTCACATGATCAATATCGGTTAAAGTTAAAGTTCCCAAAGAAAGAATGACATCAGCATCATGTAATGCACACAATGAAATGAACGATACCAAAGGTGTTTGGTTGGATAATCAAGAGGTGAACTACACTTATGTAATGACACTAGGTCATTCTTAGTCATTGCAGAGCGAACCCAATGAGAGTCTTAAACTACATCCAAGATATAGTTGATGTTTACACTAGCCTATGAATTAAATAAAATGAAGTACGTATGCATGAATGAAGCAACCTCAGTGTTTGATAAAGAAGGCTCCCTAGTTGAGGTCCCATATGTTGAGACCTCATATTAAGAAGTCCTAATATTAAGTCCATGGTTCCCGGGTCTCATGGCATATGAACAAATGAAATGAAATATGATATGGCATATATGCAATATGTTATGTGCTATATGCAATATGCTATGTGTTGTGTCCAATATGATACGTATGATGATGCATGTTCCTCTCATGGCATGACTTTTTTAATCAGAATTTGGCAAGTCCACTGACTTGAATTTCCATAACTCATATCGTTAAGAGAGAGATATTCTAAATCATGCATGTCCATGATGTGTGCTTGCATATACCAATACTTAGTACAAGTGTGTACTAATTCCATATATTTATCTACTTTTAGGTGCTGGTGCAGCTGGAGGTTAGAGCTTACGAGTCGATGTAGAAGTTATCTGGATGTGATGTTTTCAACCGATTCGACAGGCCCTCATGCTTTCGAGGATGCTTACTAATTTATTCTAGCGTAGACGTAGTCATGAGCTAGTGGAGTATGTTCCACTATCATTTCTTTCGTATTTACTTTAAGACGTTGTATTGGTGCCGTTTTGGTAACTCTATATTTATGACTATATCTTTCATTTGATTATCTTGATTTAGATTGTTGTTGTGAATGCTTATGAGTTTACGCAAATAGTATTATGAGAGATCAATGTTTTCCAATATAAAGTTTAAGTAAACAAAAGTTAAAATTATCAACTAAAATTAACCTAGATGAAGTAACGATGACGTATGTAGGCTTGTCTGCGACCTTTGATAGGTCAACGACGTTGGTCTCGTCAGGGGTCTAGATTCGAGTCGTGAAAGACGTGGTATCAGAGCAATAGGTCAAATTTCAAGCATAATAAGTTCACATCAACCACATTGAGTAGTTTCTAAGTTATGGTAGTGGAGTGCACCACTATCTGAATTAGAGACATCGTGATGCGTAGGAAAATTTCCTTTATTCTGATCTTATCGTTCTTTCCTTCATGTCTAATTTTTTAGTTTTATGAGAGTATCTAACATCAATTCTTATTTTTTTCTTAAAATGAACACAAAAGGGAACGCCTGTAGGGGAAGAGTAGGAGCAGCTGCTGGGGACAACCAAGGCTCCAACTGCAGGAGTGGCCATGCCAGTTAACCCAGTTCGGTTGACTGATGCTGAGGTGTGGACAACTTTTGCACAGATGGCTCAAGACATCACTATGCAGGCTCAGGCTATGACGGCCCAAGACAACAGACAGGAGGTTCTGTGGTAGAACCCACCATCCCACAACATGGCGAACAAGTTGTGAGATTTTACGAGGATGAATCCTCTAATGTTTACAGAATCTAAGACTGTAGAGGACCCTCAAGAGTTCGTGGAGGAGGTCCAGAAGATTCTTGTGGCGATGGGGGCTATGGAGATTGAGAAAGCTAATCTGGACTCGTATCATCTAAACGATTTGCATAGGCTTGGTGTAAGATGTGGCAGGATAGCAGGGCGTTGGGCGAAGGTCCGATCACATGGGAGTTGTTTAAGACAGCTTTTCTCGAGAGGTTCTTACCTAGAGATATGAGACAGGATAAGGTTGAGGATTTAATCAACCTTAAGCAGGGCTCGATTACTGTCAGGAAGTATTCCCTTAAATTCGTTAATTGTCTAGGTATGCCACTTAGTTTGTGTCGAATAGAAGGGATGAGATGAGCAGGTTCCTTACAGGGATATCAGAGGAATTTGAGAAGGAGTGTCGGGCTGCGATGCTCCATTATATCATGGACTTGTCCAGGCTTATGGTACATGTCCAGTAGGTTGAGGACAGCTGAAAGAAGAGGAGAGTATGTGAGGTCAGGAAGCTAATGTTAGGATCGAATTCATGCACATACACTAGATGAATGAAGAACACAAGAACTTTCAAGAGAAAGAGATGAGAGATCTAGAGAGAGAAAGAGAAAACCCAATATTTCGTGGTAACACCCCATGAGTAAACTTCCACGGCGGTGATGTATATGTATATTAATAAATCAGAGTATTTTTTGTTACAGAGAATAAATAGGAAAGCCTAAAATAGATAATAAATAGGAAATCCTAAAATAGAGAATAAATAGGAAAACCTAAAATTAATCAGGCACCACTACATAACAATTCTCCCACTTGGAGACTGACTCAGTCATCTAAACAATACATTCTCAAAAAAAATCTCTTCATCATCAACATCTTTACCTCACCGCAACATCTGTAGCAACAACTACAGAAGACCAATCGAGGTTTTACATAACATCAGTTTCCCAACATCAACACATTTCGTCAACATGTCTGTGGGGTTCTTTGCACCCTCTATATTCTCCAAGCACATATCACCATCCTCCACTGCCGTGCGAGTGAAATAGTATCGCCTTCTGATGTGCTTTGTCTTCGAATGATACACTGGATTTTTCACCAACTGTATGGCACTTTGGCTATCTGAGTAAAAAATGTTCTCGCTCTGCTTCTTGCCCAATTCCTCAAGATAATCTGCCAGCCATATCATCTTTTTCCCAGCTTCAGCTATTGCCACATACTCAGCTTCAGTAGATGAAAGAGAAACACACTTCTGAAGCCTGGACATCCAACTCACTGTTGTTCCACCTATGGTGTAAATGTACCCAGATGTACTCTTGCTCGATGCAACATCCCCACCAAGATCAGCATCAACAAAACCCTGTAGAGTCACCTTGCCTTTGCCAAAACAAAGTGAAGTACTGGATGTACATCTCAGATATCTCAGAAGCCACTTCACAACTTCCCAATGCTCTTTCCCAGGGTTCACCATGTACCTACTAACAACTCCCACTGCATGTGCTATATCAGGTCTAGTGCAGACCATAGCATACATCAAACTACCAATTGATGAAGCATATGGAACAAGTGCCATGTGATCACGCTCCTCGGCAGTCTTAGGTGAATGCTCCTTTGACAATTTAAAGTGATTTGCCAATTGACTAGTCTTGGGTTTAGCATCATTAACCCTGAATCTTCTCAGCACCTTCTCAATGTACAACTCCTGAGATAGATTTAAAGTGCCAGCAGATCTATCCCGAGAAATCTTCATCCCCAAAAATCTGTTTTGTTGGACCCAAATCATTCATCTCAAATGTTGCAGACAACCTAGTCTTCAGATTGTTAATCTCCCTCATACTAGATTCTGCAATCAACATATCATCCACATACAAGAGTAGAAAGACATATGAATCAGTGTCTTTCTTGAAATAATAACAAGGATCCTTTTCATCTTTGCAGAATCCACTCTTGGTCATGAAGGAGTCAAACTTCTTGTACCACTGCCTTAGTGCTTGCTTTAGTCCATACAAGCTCCTGGTGATCATGCACACCATGTGTTCCTTGCTTGGAACCACAAATCCTTCCGGTTGCTGCATAAAGATCTATTTGTCAAGATCTCCATGTAAAAACGTTGTTTTACATCCATTTGCTCTAGATGCAAATTATTCGATGCAACAACACTCAACACTATTCGAATAGAGGTTAACTTCACAACAGGAGAGAATATTTCAGCATAATCAATACCTTTCCTTTGTGAATATCCTTTAACCACTAAACGAGCCTTGAACCTTTCAGTCTTGATTCTGAACACCCACTTGTTCAGCAAAGCTCTCTTCCCTGCAGGTAACTCAGTCAACACCCATGTGTCGTTCTTCTCAAGTGACCTCATCTCATCATCCATGTATTCCTCCCACTTGATTGAATCCTCCACATGTAGGGCCTCATCAAAAGACTCTGGTTCCCCTTCATCAGTCAGCAATAGATAGTGTAATGAAGGTGAATACCTATATGGTGCCCTGATGGATCTGGATGATCTCATTAACACCTACTCAGGTGTAACTTGCTCCACTTCAGATTCTTCAGTACGATTTGGTTGAGTATCTGCTTCGACATCTCAGGGGTTACTCTTCTCCAACTCAACCTCAACTCCCACTTGCTTTTAATCTCTAGAACCTTCTGCTCTCTGTCCTTGTACAGCACAGACTCATCAAATGTCACGTCACAATGTCTCAGGATCTTTCTGTTCTTGTCATCCAAAAACCTGTAACCAAACATATAAGAACCATAGCCTATGAAGTAACACTTCAGAGCCTTGGAATCAAGCTTGTCTTTCTTTTCTGGAAACATGAACATAAGCAGTGCAACCAAAATTCCTCAAGTGTAAGTACTTGAGTTCTTTCCTGTCCATACCTCCTCTGGAATCTTGAACCCTAAAGGAACTGATGGTCCCCTATTGATCAAGTATGCAGCTGTGCTCACAGCATCCGCCCAAAGTGTTTTGGGCATCCCACAGTGTTTCTTCATACTTCTTGCACGCTCATTCAATGTTCTGTTCATCCTCTCAACAATTCCATTCTGCCTTGCCTTACCAGGAACTGTTCTCATCAATCTGATTCCCTCAGCTGCACAGAATGCCTTGAACTCTGATTTGTCATACTCTCCTCCATTGTCAGACCTTAGGCATTTGACTTTCAAACCGATCTGATTCTCAACTTTAGCTTTCCACTTCTTGATAAGTTGCAAACACATTTGACTTATGCTTCAAGAAGTAAAGTCATACCTTCCTGCTGAAATCATCAATGAAGGTAACATAGAATCTTGATCGTCCAAGTGATGATATTGGAGATTGTCCCCAAACATCTGTATGGATCATTTCCAACCGCACTTTCTTTGGCTCTCTAGGAGGCTTTGTGGATCTTACTCTTTTCTGTTTTCCCATAACACAGCTCTCGTGAAAGTGCCCTTTTTCTCCACAGTACCAACAAGTCACGTTTGATCTGTTCAGGGATTTTCCTCGATTCTTTGATTTTGATAGACCATTTTGATTTTGGCCTTTCTTCTTACTTCTCCCCCTTCGATCAACGCTTAGAGCACTGCTTGATGAATCTCGCACTTCTCGTTCGCGAATACTTTCGCTAAGAACAACATAACGGATTTCATCAAACTTCAGTTTCTCAGATCCACGGGAATTGCTAGTCGCAGCAAAAATAGTATCCCAAGACTCGGGCATAGATGACATCAAAATCAACGCCATAATTTCATCTTCGAAATTGATGTCCACGGAATTGAGTTGACTCACAATCATATTGAACTCGTTTATATGATCAGAAATGGATCCATTCTAAGACATCTGTAAATTGAATAATCTACGCATCAAATATACCTTGTTCATAGCCGATGGTTTTTCATACATGTTTGACAGTGCCTTCAACAGACCGGACGTAGTCTTCTCCTTCACGATGTTGAACGCCACGTTTCTTGACAAAGTCAACGGTATCAAACCTAGAGCCTGGCGATCCTTGAGTTTCCACTTCTCCTCCGTCATGGTTTTCGGCTTTACCCCGGTCAACGGTTCGTGTATATATTTCTGGTACAAATAATCTTCGATTTGCATCTTCCAAAAACTGAAATCGGATCCATCAAACTTCTCGATTCCAAGCTTCGAACAACATCTTCTGTGATTATGTTGAATCTACTTAGCTTTGATACCAGTTGTTAGGATCGAATTCACGCACACACACTATATGAATGAAGAACACAAGAACTTTCAAGAGAGAGAGATGAGAGATCTAGAGAGATAAAGAGAAAACCCAATATTTCGTAGTAACACCCCGTGACTAAACTTCCACGGTGGTGAGGTATATTTATATTAATAAATCAGAGTATTTTTGGTAAAGAGAATAAATAGGAAAGCCTAAAATAGAGAATAAATAGGAAAGCCTAAAATAGAGAAAAAATAGGAAAACCAAAAATTAATCAGGCTCCACTACCTAATAGCTAACCCTTCTAACTAGACAGGTTCCAGCAGAGGTGGTGGTAGGAGCACTTTTGGAGTTCTTGATTAGCCCAGATTTAAGAAGGGGCAGCAGAGTGCATGGAGATCTAACTCTCAGAGGATTGCAACACTTAAAGGAGGAAGACCCAACCAAAGAAGGGCGATGGAGGTGATTTGAAGCGTCCCAGAATGGCATGTGGCCAGTGTGATTGTATTCACAGTAGAGAGTGCTGACTAGGCACAAATGCCTGCTTCGGTTGACAAAAGAGCGGACAAATTGTCAAGGGATGCCCACATAATAAAAGTTAGGCTAGAGGTAATGCTCAGTAGGTTGAATCCCCAGAATGCTACTGCAGCCGAGCCTTCTAAGAGGAACAAATTCTATGCCTTGAAGGGCAGGGAAGAGCAAGAGAAGTCTGCTTATGTGGTCGCAAGTATGCTTCAAGTTTTCTAAACCTCTGTTTATGCTTTACTTGATCTTGGGTCTATGCTTTCTTTTGTGACTCCCTTGATTTCTCTTACTTTTGAAACACTACCTGAGGTTTTCTTGGATATTATTATAGTTACTACTCCTTTAGGAGAAAATGTGAGAATCGATAGGGTTCATAAAGACTGCCCAATAGTAGTATGTGGTAAGACTATGTGTGCAGACCTTGTTCAGTTACCCATAAATGACTTTGATATTATACTTGGTATGGACTAGCTCCATAAATGTTATGCCTTCATGGATTGTCATAGTAGGGTTGTGATATTCCGTCTGGTCTGGGAGGGGTAAAATTTGAGTCATTCAGCTCCCCTTATTTCAAATCTAAAAGCTAATAAAATGATGTCAAAGGGATTATTATGTCATCTTGTGAGTGTCAATGATCTAGATCATGACATACATTTTATAGACTCTGCTCCTATAGTGAATGAGTTCCAAGATGTTTTCCCTGATGATTTGTCTGGAGTCCCTCCCCCTCGATAGATTTATTTTGGTATCGACCTAGATCCCGATAACAAACCGATTTCAATTCCTCCCTACAAAATGGCCCCACCTGAATTCAAAGAGTTGAAGTTGGAGTTAAAAGATCTCACTAATAAGGTCTTCATCCAGCCGAGCATATCCCCTTTTGGCGCTCCTGTGTTGTCTGAGAAAAAGAAAGATGGAACCCTTAGAATGTGTATTGATTATCGGTAGATCAAGAAAGTCACTATAAACAATAGGTATCCACTTCCTAAAATAGATCACTTATTCGATCAGCTCCAAAGGTCTAGCTTATTCTCGAAGATTGATCTTCGTTCCGGGTATCATCAGCTTAGGGTTAGGGATGAAGATATCCCAAAGACAGATTTTGTTACCCGTTATGGTAATTATGAGTTCTTTGTCATCTCATTTGGTCTCACTAATGCACCAGCTGCATTTATGGACCTCGTGAACTGAGTCTTCCGTCTATACCTTAATTCTTTCATCATAGTAATCATTGATGACATCCTCATCTACTGTAAGACCAAGGAAGAGCATGAACAACATTTGAGACTAACCTTGCAAGTACTTAGACAACATCATTTGTATGCCAAATTCAGCAAGTGTGAATTCTGTCTTAGATCAGTGACCTTCCTAGGTCATGTTGAAACCTATTAGGGTGTGGTGGTGGACCCCAAGAAGACTGAGGTTGTTAAGAACTGGCCAAGACATCTTACTCCCACTGATATCCGTAGCTTTCTGGGGTTGGCTGGTTACTACCGTAGGTTCGTGGAGAGTTTTTCTTCCATTGCTTCCCCACTAATACTTTGACTAAGAAGAAAACTAAGTTCGAATGGGCGGAGACTTGTGAGAAAAGTTTCCATGAGCTCAAGGACAGACCACTTCATCCCCAGTGCTTATGTTACCTAAATGTGGTGAAAATTACACTACTTATTGTGACGCATCTAGGGTTGGTTTGGGTTATGTTCTTATGCAGGGTGGTAAGGTGATAGTATATGCCTCCAGACAACTCAAGGTTCATAAGAAGAATTATCCAACTCATGGCTTGAAGTTTGCAACTGTGGTGTTTGCGTTGAAGCTGTGAAGGAATTACTTATACAGACTGCACGTGGATGTGTTTACAGACCACAAGTCTCTAGTACGTCTTCACACAGAGGGGGTTGAATCTACGTCAGCGGAGATAGTTGGAGCTATTGAAGGACTATGACATGAGTGTCCACTACTATCAGGGAAGGCAAATGTTGTAGATGATGCTTTGAGCTTGGGGATTAACATCCCACGTTGATGATGGGAAGAAGGAGTTGGTGAAGGATGTACACAGTTTGGTGTGTGGTTGATGGTTTCTTCTAGTGGCATTTCATCCCAGTACTGAATCATCCTTGGTAGTCGAAGTCAAGAAGGGTCAGCATCTTGATCCTATGTTGATGGAGTTGAGGACTCAGTGCTGGTAAAGATGAATAAGTACTTTGCTTTCGGATATAATGACATACTTAGGTACCAGGACAGGCTGCGTGTACCAAACCTGGATGATTTGCAGACCAAGATTGTTGCAGGGGCCTATGGTTCCAGGTATTCGATAAATTCGGGTTCCACCAAAATGTATCATGACCTCAAGCAGATCTATTGGTGGGATGCATGAAGAAGGACATCGTTGAGTATGTGGCCAAGTGTCCTAATTGTCAGAAAATTAAGGTGGAGCACCTTAAGACTGGTGGCCTCACTCAGATGATTGAGGTTCCGACTTGGAAGTAGGAGGCCATTAACATGGACTTCTTCTTGGTCTTCCGAGGACTAGGAGACAACATGACTCCATATGGGTTATTGAGGACAGGATGACCAAGTCTGCCCATTGTATCCCTGTGAAGTCTACTTACAGGGCCGAGGATTATGCGAGACTCTACATTTCTGAGATTGTGAGGTGTCATAGGGTTCCTTTGTTTATCATTTCAGATATAGGAGCTCAGTTCACTTTGCATTTCTGGAGATCCTTCCAGATGAGCTTAGGCACGCAGGTAAAAGTTCAGTACTTCCTTCCATCCTCACACATATGGAAAGGTAGAGAGCACCATTCAGATATTCGAGGAGATATTGAGGGCGTGTGTGATCGACTTTAGAGGTAGTTGGGACGACCATCTGCCATTGATAGAGTTCTCATTTAATAACAGCTAACACTCCAGTATTTGGATGGAAAGGTTTGAGGCACTGTATGGTAAGAGGTGTAAATCTCCGATTGGACTATTCGAGGTTGGAGAGTCGTTTATTTTGGGTCCAGAGATCATTTATAAAGCCTTATAGAAGGTCAGGGTGATTAAGGATAGGTTGGCTACTGCTTACAATAGGCGGAAGTCTTATGCAGATAACAGGAAGCGACCCTTAGAGTTTGATGTTGGTGACCAAGTATACTTGAAGATATCACTCATGAAAGCGATGATGAGGTTTGGCATGAAGGGGAAGCTGATTCCAAAGTACGTCGGGCCATACGAGATTCTACAGTTGTGGGTGAGGTGGCTTATGAGTTGGCGTTGCCTGCGGAGCTAACTTCTGTTCATCCAGTCTTTAATGACTCTATGTTAAAGAAGTTCCTTGGTGATCCAGCATTGATTCTACCAGTTGAAGGTTTGGGGGTTGATGAAGACTTGTCCTATGAGAAGGTTCCTATTGAAATTTTAGACCGGCAAGTAAAGCGTCTGAGAAACAAAGAGGTTGCCATAGTGAAGGTATTGTAGAGGAATCATCTTGATGAAGATGCTATGTGGGAGGGAGAGGCCGATATGAGGTCCCTCTATCCTCATTTTCTCAGCTCTGGAGGTTAGACTCCTTACTCTTAAATATAGTTTCTTTGTCTACACTATTCTTTGTTGATATTGCTTGACTGTGCAAAGTACTTATGTTATGATATGACTGGCATTGTACGATATAAATAGAAGTGTCATTCGGGGATGAATGTTCCTAAGAGGGTGATAATGTAACAACCTTAAAAATGACTATGCTAAGCAATGCTTAAACGTACCTAGAATAGCTGGATTAGACCGGGTCCACACGGATTGATACGCGTAGAATCAGACCTATGAACCTATGCGACAGCCAATCCAACCAACTTGGTGAGTTAGTTGATCTAGTCTAGGTTGTCTCCATCCATGTAGAGCACCCTAATATAAAGATTCACCCGGATGAGTCTTAACGGGACTTGATAGGGGTAATCTTATGTTAGGAAGGTCTAGGGGTAAAATGGTCTTTTCCAGGCTAAGGGTAGTATTGTAATTACCCCAAATTATGAATGAATTAATTAATATGGTTAAGGGGCGATTCGGGTAGAGGTTGCCAAATTTGACCCTTTAAGCGAAATGTAGCTCCACCTGGGTTTGAGCCTTGGTGGAAGCAATGATTTAATTGATTAAATCGTATTTAGTGAATTAATTAAATTAATTAATATTTAATTTTCTGATTTAGGAAAAAGGAAAAAAACCATATATTTTATTAATTAATGATAAATCCTAAGTTGACTAAGTCTCTACCTAATCTCCTAATCCTAAACTAACACTATCACACGTTTCTCTCTACTCCTCTCTCACCTTCACACTCAACTTTTTATAAAACAAAATAACAGGACAAAAATATAATAGAGGTCATCCACATTCAAGAATTTAATTTCTCAAACTCAAAGCAAAATATGTTTAAAAATGAAAAGTAAAATCAAGTTCTCGACGGATTTTGCTTGTGATTTCGGTAGTGAGACGTTGGCTTAGTGGGGGTTTTGGCAGCACGTTTGAACCTCGTTGAACAACTTCAGGTATGGGTTTTCTTTTCTCCTTGTCCCTTTCCTAAGAGACACTTAAGGTTCAGTCTAATCATAATCGAAAAACTAAGGTTGTCCCAGTTACATGCCCCTGCCATTAGATCCTCCGAAAGATTAAAAGTATGTGTTGGTATAACTATTGGTAGATGATTTTAGCGCTGGTTGTAATTATGTTTTTGAATGTATCTTTGTAAATTATGTGATAAATTAAATATATGTTCCAAAAAAGTGAATTACGTTAACTTGGTTGTGCATTTGTGTGTCGCTAGTTAGCCATTTTTTGAAGCCTGGATTTTACATGATAAAATCTTGTATTTTATGGGTATGAATATGTTAAAAGTGTGATATTCATATAAGTATGATGTTCCTGAATATATGTCACACTAAATACTCCAAGAATTAACAAAAAAATGAGAGAAATATGAATTGGAAGATGACCAAATTCTAGCATGCTGGAAATGTTGATCTCGGGTTCTGTATTGGAGATGGAGCTATATTTTTAAAAAATAAAATAAAATGTGAGTTCATTGGGGATTGAACCCAAGACCGCACGAAAAGCAAATTACATTAAAATTTGATAAGAAAAATGAAATGAAAAATAATGAGGTGAGTGGGGATTGAATCCTCAACCTCTTTAATAGATGAGAGAATTAGGAGAAAAATCAAAGAAAAATAAATGAGGTGAGTGGGGATTGAACCCATAACCTCTTGAATAGATGAGAGAGTTAGGATAAAAATGAGAGAGAAAAATAAGATGAGGTGAGTGGGTATTGAACCCACAACCTCTTGGACAGGTGAGAAAGTTAAGGTAATACTAAGATAAATAAAATCAAGTTGTGGGGGATTGATCCCACAACCTCTTGGCCTTAAACGGAAAAGAGAGGAGGGAAAAGAAAGAAAAATATATGGGGGGTGATAGGGATCGACCTATGGTCCTCTAAATCTGAAAATTACAATTACCAAGTTTAATATAAGATTAAGTGTTGCTCAAGGGATTCAAAATCAGGTTCCCGTGCCCAATTCCATATTGACATATAAGTCGAACGTAAATAAATGATTAAATGAATGCTGCCTATAAGGATCGAAACTGAGATCTTGGCATACTTACAAGATGCATAATTGTTGTACCACATAACCTTCGGTATGTATGAATCACTTAGATGAAATACGAATGAAGCCTCATGGCTTGTGTGTGTGGACTCATAAGTCCAGCATACATTTATATAGCAAGTGAACCTAAGATGTTATGTGATGAATGATGTGACCCCAGAAGGGTTATGTAAGAGTGTGAAACACAAAGACCAAGTGCATTGGCATATGATGAAATGAACATTCACGTAAAAAGGGGTGAGTAATTATGAAGGACAAATGTGCTAAGGCTAATGAATGTGTTTACAATATCATAAGAGGCTAATGTGAAATATGAGAGCAATCTCAAATAAGCCTAAGTAAATGTTACCAAAATGTACTCACCTATGAGAGTGTAAAGATAATGAAGAGACTAGTCTCTATGAACACTCTAATGAAAGTATTGAAGTTAATATGTACTTTATACTTATGATGAGATTAGAAATCATCTAATGATATATGATGTCCTTATTCTACAAGCAAGCTTCTATGATGTATTAGATGAATGTACTGGAACTTTATACTATGCACCAATAGGCTAGTTATGAGTGGTGTTTCCTTCTTTCGGGAAGGCAGAGGTTCGTGTAATTCCCATGAGATTAGACTGTCCGTCCAGACGGGTATGGGTCTCCTTATATCTCCTAGTCTTTGAACCTATGCAGCCAACATAGGGATCTGGAAGGTTTCAACTCCCTATATACGCTAGCATGTTTTGGTTTCACTTTGGCCGGTGATTCCAATTCTTTTCCGTGTTGGGTAGACACTGGATTTCATGATGAGGACATGATCTATGTTGGTTAAGGTTAAAATTCACAAAGAAAGAATGAGGCTAGACTCATGTCATGCGCACAATTAAATGAACGATACCAAAGGTGTTTAGGTAGGATAATCAAGAGGTGAACTAGACTTATCTAATGACACAAGGTCATTCTTAGTCAATGCACAGCTAGTGGAGCATGTTCCACTAGAGTTACTTTCATATTTTCTTTCAGACGTTGTATTCGTTACACTTTGGCAACTCTATAGTTATGACTATATCTTTCATTTGATTATCTTTATTTAGATTGTAGTTGTGAACGCTTATGAGTTTACGCATATAGTTTTATGTGAGATCAATGTTTTCCAATATAAAGTTTAAGTAAACAAAAGTTCAAATTTTCTGCTAATATTAACCTAGATGAAGTAACGACGGCGTATGTAGGCTTGTCAGCGACCTCTAAGAGGTCAACGACGTCGGTCTCGTCAGGGGTCTAGATTCCGGTCGTTACACATACCTCCTTGACGAAGGTTGATAAATTCTTCCACCTTGGATTCCCTCAACTCTCTAGGAAAGAAATATCCAGGAAATCCCTTTTGAAGATCTCCCAAGTCACCGAACCACCTCTTAGAAACCTATTATCCCTTCAATGTGTGTATCATGTTTGGGACACATCTCTGAGTTTAACAGGACACCAACTCGGCCTTTTCTTGCGAAGTCACACCCATAGTAAAAAGGATCTTACAGACCTAATCAAGAAGTCTTTATGGTATTCATCCACTTTTGACCTGAAGAACATGGATGGATTCATTCTAGTAAAGTCTCTCAAACAAGATGCCATAGTGCTAGCATGATGAGGCACCTGGGGTCCTACCTCCCTAATCACTTAGGTTGTCATGGCTTGGACTTGAGAAGTGACCGGATTGGCTTGAGAGGTCCTGGCTTGGGACAAATTGAGAAAAGCTGCCCTTATATCTCCATTGGTCATCTAAGGAGGAACAACTAGAACTTGATCACCCATAGCAACTTCTTCAAGTGGAGGGATTTGATTGTCTTGTGGAGGAGCTTGGTTGTCATGAGACCCTGCATTAGCAATCTCTTCCTCAGCCCTTTGTGACGCTGATCTTCAAGTATTCATGCCTATGACAACAGTAAAAGATTTAGGTGAAATCAAATAAGTAAGACTCTAGAGGCACGACATAGGAGTACATGAAGATGAGAGTTTCCTAAGCATCACATAGTCTCTCACTCATAAGTGTGGCGTGCTTCACAATTATGAATAAGAATCTACATGGAAGTGGTTTAATGAGACATCGACCCTAAATATATTCAACTTGATGCTCTCATACCAAGTTTATAAAATTTGGAAAGTACCCCCAAGACGTAACAAGTGTCGTCGTCCTCAGAGAGGACTAAGACTAGCTTATAGTATTCATCATTACATATCATAGGTTAAATTGCGGAAAATTTAATTCTTTTCATCTACTTCTACATTGAGAATTAGATTATATATATATACATATATACATATGTATATATATACATGTATATATATATATATATATTATATATATATATATGTATATATATATATATAAATATATGTATATATATATATATAATATATATAATATATATATATATATATATATATTACATAGACTCTACGCATAGGAAGCACTACATAGACTTCTACTTTTATGTCACATATACAATATAAAGTCTAACAGAGATGTCTCATATAAAATCATTTAAGTAAAAGTTGAACAATTCGGGCATAGCCCTTACACAAAAGTATAATTGACACTTAGGGCTTACAACAATATCTTGAACAATAAGAGTGAAAAAAAATGTCATTATACTATAGAAAGTCACATAGGTATAATGGGAAAAAGGCATCATCCTCGGATCTTGAGGACATACCTACACTTGGAGAAATAATCCAAGCTTACTTGGAAATTGTTCACGAACCCTTCAACCACCGAAAACTAAAATATTTGGGAAAAAGGGAGAAATAGGGGTTAGTACATCACCTCTACTAAATATGGAAACATACGGACACTATATAGAAATCATGCAAAAAGGGACATTTGTTCAAAACCATGCAAGTTACTTTGAAAAGCCTTATGCACAATCAAGAATACATATAAGACAGTAAGCATATATTCTTTTAGACAACATCATAATTCAACATGAGACCAACATCATCAAGTATAAGCAAGTCAACTTGTTCAATAACATATTAGAACCATCGCCAAACCAACTTTAAAATCATGATATAACCACAAGGCATATATATAAGATATTCATAAAATTACAACATATACAAGACCCTTACTCATAACCCAACATCAAGTCCACAAGTTCAATGACCAAGAAAAGACCCATAACCTTACTCAACCAAGTAAACCCAATTAAGGACCATAAGTGATGTCTAGATTCACATAACATAGGATTAAGAGTAATCATTATAATACATAGCAATATAAACCATTATCTAGCATGCTCTTAAATAAAACCATCATCATATAGTATGATCAACATGGAAATTCAAGTCAACATATGCATATCATTCACTTTATAACTGGATAAGAACACAAGAACATCCTCCTAAGAATTCCCTCAAGTCTAACTAGTGCAATGTATAGGTAGAGTATCATACCCTACCTAAAGTAAGTCAAACCCCTTAGGTCACCCTATTTAGTGTTCACATTACTACTTCATTCTACTTCTACTCAAGTTGTGAATCTAGGTTATGTTACTATTTCTATGAGCATGAGAATGATTCTGTTAGGGTTTTGTGTAGTTGCTGCCATTAATGAAATATTAAGGAATGATGAGCCCTACCTAGCTTATCTTAGCACCGAGTGAACTTGAAGATAAGGGGTGTCCCTTCCCATTTGAGAAAGGTAGGTCACCATAAACCTCACGGGGTGGATAGCCTCATGACCCAAAAGGGGTGTTAGAGTGATGTGTCAATGATGCCCCCAAGTTCCATAACTATGTTTCCCTATAGGATATAGCAAGTGATATCACCTAATATGCTAGCATAATACTCATGTCTTACCTTCGCAAGTAAGGCACCCGCTATTGATGTGAGGGGATGACATCAAATTCCATGTTTGGCTTACATGGTCTTATTGTCAGTTAAGTCTATAGTCTCCCTAAAGTAAAATGGACAATGGAAGTAAAGTAAGGACCCTAAATAGGATAACTTAAGGGTAGTTGCTTAGTGTTTGTGGGGGTATGGGACTTCACCTATGCATTGCACAAGTGACACTTGAGGGAAGTCCTAGGAAGGTGTTCTAATGCATGTGTCTATGTTTATGGTTCTCATGCATGATATTGTGTTAGTTTTTACATGATGAGATGATATGCATGTCATGAAGTTCTAATATGAATATGTGACTAAGTCCCTATATTGATGTGTATGTTGGTTACCTATGGTATTTTGTTTGGTACATAAAGGATATGTTAAGTGTTGTGGTCTTATAGTAGGTCTACTGAGTATGTGTGAGGTTCTGAGGCTTCACATGTACATTGCACATGTAGATTTAGATCGGGATTATGAAAAAGGTTTCAGAAGGTCCTATATGAAACAAAATAAGTATATATGCATAATGACAAAAGTTTACTATAATGTTCTTATGTCTTAGCCTAAGTGTGTCTTCCATGTATTATACTTGTATGAGGGTATGTGTTGGCTTATATAAGTTGTATGAATGATTCCTTGTGGCCTTAAGATGATGCATTGCACAAAGTATCACTAGAGGGTTACTTGGGAAATTAAGAAGTTAAAAGAAAGATGTTTACTGTTAAATAAAAATGCTTACTGTAAAAAGAAAAGAGATCAATGTAAAGTGACCTCAAATGTGCCTTAAATTCTATAATTTATTTTATATGATGTTTGACCTTTGAATATATCTATATGAAGTATGCAAATGATATAAATGCTATTTTATAAAGGTTTTATGAAGATTTACTCGAAAAAGGCATGAAGTATTATTCAACAAAATGTCCCTTTTAAATGCATGGTTGTCATACTTAGTGCATTATTGTACTAACTCCATTCTTCTCTACTTTTTACACAAAGTGTAGGTTATGGATGCTTAAACAATGTCTTAACTGGTGAAGAGTTTGATAGATGATTCTCAATCTCAAGGAAAGGAATCCTTAAGTCCAAGGATTCCTAATGTCATGTCTTTAATGTAAAGTTTTTAAATATTGCACTTATGTATTATGTTATAAGAATCATGTCCCTAAAGTACTCTTATGATGTTGAGTATAGAATGGCAAAGGAGACTAGAGTCTTTAACTATGTATAATGACATTATATATATATATATATATATATATGAAGTAATTTTCTAGCATATAATGTTCTAAAAAAGTTTTAAATTTTCCGCTAAATTTACCGATGATAATGCGATGAATGATAACTATGGGCTTGTATAAGACCTCCGAAGATCAAGTACGCCATGCTACTTCTAGGGGGTGCTCCCCGGATGTGACAAACGACTTGCCAACGTAGTACCGAAACATGAACATAGCCTCTAGGTGGATCCACTTGCTACTATTATTATGGGGCAACATCGTTCAAGAACTAGAATATGTACTTGGGACACTCTTCATGCCTTTGGCATTATAGTCTCCAATCTCATGAGTAAAATAGTGAACCTACCTCCCCTACTTGGGAAGGGACACTTCTCACTACTACTTCACTCGGTGCTAAGCTAGAGTCCGTTTTGAAATGTCTTTCTTTAAAAATCATAACTTAGTTTAGGTCATAGGAGAATAGCTTCTTGTATACTAATAGTCATTAGCTCAATAGGAATTCTATGAGAACACCTTTTATCATAACCCTCATAGGTGAGATTAGCACATTAACATCATAACATCATAGTAAGACACATAGGTACTTCATAATCAACTTTATATCACTACATATTAAGCATAATGTCACAATCACATAATCAAGACATTTCATTAACGTCATCATACCACAACTACTTAATTCATTTGCAAGACATACTTCAATTGAACTCTACCACCAAGTACAAGCCATCATAATTTAAGTAAAGATTTAGGATATCAAGACTTACCCAATATCCTTAAAATTAAAGATTTATGGAGAAAAAATTGACTTCTTAAATCCCTAGAACCCTTAGACTTTGTCCTTCAATGAAGTCTTCTTTTGGAGAGAGAAAGTAGAGAGAAGGAAGAGCAATTTGGGTTTGGGAATTTGGGATGATAATTTTTTTTTACGCTTAAGGTAGGTTATATAGTTAATTAACAAACCTAATTAACAACCCACTAATCACTAATTAAACCGTAACTAACTAATTTAATTAAATGAACCAATTAAAAGTCACCAGCAAAATTACATAACAGACCTATGAGACCTCGACTGACGGTCCTTAGGTTAGTCGACGCCCATGCCCCCCAACCGTCTTGTACGTTCGTAGTTTTGGTGAGAGAGTGGTATTTTTGGACACTTCTTGAGTCTTTATAAGTTTCCATTAACGGAGGCATCGACTCCCCATCGATTGGTCCAAGCCTCGTCGCCTGCAAGTCGTAGGTAGACACTTCCTCAAAGCAGCTTCTTGACCGAAATGGAAGGGTCCTCCTCAAGTACCCCTAGGGTGGTCCTTGGAGATTCGTACCCGGAATTTTTTACCCTAAATCTATTATAATATGTGTTAGATACCATTGCACTAAATTTCATCAACTTTCGACTCTTAAAACGCCGTGAAATAAACTAAGGCAAACTAGCACCTTTTTGCACTAGTCTCCGGTCATCATGGACGTTCCTGACGTTTTGACTCTAAAACTTCCTAAATGATGTATAAACATTATTATTGGCCTTAAAACAGTGCTACAAGTCTTATACACTCATGTGAGTCTCTAGATTAGGTTCTGGACTTCCGGAGTGTTACAGGCTCAAGAGGAGGATGACATTTTAACCATGTAACTATGGAAAACTATCTTATGCCAAAGAAGATTGGCATGCCACAATAATTAATTACAATCTCATCCTTCTTTTTGAGATTTTGAAAAATGAACCTTCTTTTAAGAAGTTCATAAACCATGGCCATTTGAAAACGTGGAGTTGTATCATTAGGTAAATCAAGAAAATGATCGAAACAACTATTTATACAAAAATATTCTAATTTATTTCTCTTGAAGATAGCCCTGAAGTTGTTGAAATGTTTTCCCAAGACTGACATAATAATGTTATCACCATTAGCATTAGGCTGCAGATGCACAGGTAAAGTGTCTGCACTGATAATTTTATTCCCATCATCACCAGTAGTATTGCAAACTTCATGAAGTTCTTGTTCTTCTTCATCAGCTTCATTTATTTTTTCTTCTTCATGCACACCTACTTCTCTATTTTTTCCTATTCCTCCTCTACTAATTTTAGGTTTTTTTTTCATTGTTCTTCCTCAACATCTGTTTGTTTTTCTCTTCTTCCTCAACTACTTCTCTATTTTCTCCTTTACTTCCTTCTCAACTTCTTCTGCTCTTTCTCCATCATTAACAACTTCATTTTTTTGTTTTTCTATTTCTTCATATTCTTTTTGAAAAAATTATGCTTCTACTTGAGAATAAGAAACTGCTTCAGATGCAATTTGTTCTAAAAGAGTGCTATTTTTATTATTCTTCCTAGGAACTTTAATCCTAGGCTTCTTTTGGATCTTTGCTGTGTCAGTTGTATAAATTTTTCTTTTGACATGATCCATTATATTGGTGTATCTGTAACCGCAAAAATAAAATATTTGAATGTCACACATGACCTACAAATGAAGTTTAGCTTTTTGAAATACACAACACAATATACAACAACACAAACAATAAGCATGATTCAGTGTACCCATGAACCAACAAACAAACAACAAAATTCTCCCTAAACCCTATCCAACAAACTACAAATGAAGCTTTTTGAAATCAGAAAATATTTGGAAAAAAAAACTATTAATTAAAAAAGTCATAAAACCACTAAAAGCAGGACAAACAAGTAAGTCTTTCAAACCCTAATTAAATAATACATGAGAAGATATCAATGATAAACTAGAAATGATAAGGACAACGATGTCCTGATGTAGAAGAGTATCGCAATAGACCAATACTGATACTAATGAAGGAGTATCGCAAGAACAATAATATATGTGAATGAAGGAATAATGGAGAGAGAAAAAAAGTAAACAAGAGAAAAGAAAATGGATATTAGTAAAAATAAATAAAATTTGGAATATGAAATGACTTTTATAGAAGAAAGGAGAGGGGAAATGAAGGGACGATTGTACAAAAGCTGTTATAATTTTTATTTATTTTTTTGAATTTTAAAAATTCAAAGTGTGACATATGTTGCTACATATATACTTTATGTTGGGTCATATATATCCTTTTTGTAACATATATCCTTTCTGTGGAATATGTTGTCACATGTATCCTTTCTGTTCATACACATGCAGATAATTATGTAGTGCTTTTTACAACAGAAGTTATATATATTGCCACAGACATCACATTTCTTCCTTTCCATCATAATTAACAGTTATTCTAATAAAATCAAATAATCATAAAAATCATTTTTATCAGCAAAAATTAACACTTCACCAATTGTTTTATACAACTTATCAACAAAAAGATAATTCACAGTGATATGCATAACCACCTATCTAATTAATGGTGGTAACCACAACATTTTCATCAATCTTTATTTTTTTAGTTCTAGCTCTCTATGGGTCTTCATTGTAACTAACATAGACATTTTGAGCCTTTAAAATCTCATAATTCCATAAGTGTGAAGCATATCTCATGCAAAGGGTTTCAGCACTAACTCCACAAGATGGTACTTCTAGTCCAACACTCAAAAACTCAGCATATGCTGCGATAAAAAGTCCACAATCTCTGCATGGTATATTATCAATTAAAAAATATCATAACATTACATTTCGATAGTCTAAGACAAAAAAAATAATGTGATACTTGCGGACTACTGCTTTCTTGTTGGGCAATACTATTAACATGTCTGACTTCGAATGGATGAGATTTGTTCTTTCTTTGGTAACATTCAAGAACTGACCAGTTGGTTTGCTCTTTTTGCTCAAAAAATTCGCTTAACTCAAGGTACTTTGGCAACATTGTGGACAATTTTTGAATCTCGGAGGATAATTTTCTGTTAGACCTAGATGAGGACATCGAATTATATACTTTTATGCATCGTTCCTTCGATGCCACGACTATCAAGACCCAATGGAAGTCTCCATTACTATTTACAGGGGCATAAACATCATATGTAAAGTGCCAAGGCAGTACACAAGATATACCAAACCCTTTCATAATGCCAACGACTTTATCCTTATATTAAGGAATAGCACTCGCATTGTCAATGTATATTTTGAAAAAAGCAATAAGTAGTGGTTTATCGATATTTAGAATGACTCTGTTGCTTCGAATCCTTACGCAAATAGTAAAAAATGGCATTCACATACTGCACAGATGCATCAAATAAGTGTATGTATGTATCAATTTTTTTGTATATATTCATGTATTAATTAAAATATAAAAATGAACATGGATTTACCTCATCAGTCTAGCACTTATTGAGTTAAGATGTTACGTAGAATCAGTCCTTATTCTTTGGAAATGCAACTACAAAATCAAGTTCGTCAAAATCAAGTTTCTAGTGAGGCTAAGTAGTGATCGTCCTTGTCTCTTCTGCAATTGTGTAATCATTATGAAAAATTATTTAGTGGATAACAAGAAGAAATACTAATAATAGTTCGCATGATGCTTGTAAAAACTCTCGCTTATCCATTGCGAAAAGGATGATATTAGTTCACTTGGACCCTCGCCTTCAATGTTAATACCTTCAAATTGATATTGTCGCTTCACATCACAAATGACGACTTCGACTTTCTTCTCATTCTTTTTCGATTTAGCCTTTTCTTTCTGTTTCTCCTTCTCATTTTCCTTCTCCCCCTTCTCTTTCTCCTTATCCTTCTTATTATCCTTCTACTTTCTCCCTCTCCTTCTTCTTATCCTTCTTCTTCTCCTTATCCTTCAACTCCTTGTCCTTCTCCTCCTTTTACTTCTTCTCTTTCTCCTTCTCCTCATTTTCCCTCTTCTCGTTCTCTTTCTTCTCACAAATTATAGAAAGTGTTTGGAAAATAGATTTTTTCAACCTCTTACACTTCAAAGGCTGTGAATTCTTTTTGAATTTTTGGACATCAATATTATGAGACATTTCCTAAAAATTATCAGTGAGTTTTTTAACACGGCTAATAAAATAATCATGTTGCTGCTCACATTCTTCGCATAGACAAAAAGAGCATTTGATGTTACAAAAGGAAGCAATATCAATAAAAGATTGCGTTGTTGTCATGGATGAAGCTTCTTGTATCATTTCATCTACAATGTAAATAGAAAAAAGATTGAGAGTTTACAATTTATTATAAAATAATATTTACATTATGGTACTACAGATGGATAGTTTGTTGTCATAAATTAACATTATGTTGTAACATATGTATCTACTATTGCCACACATGAAATTTCAATTGCCACATATAAATCTTATGTTGCCACAGATGAATTATATTTTAATACAAATGTACCTATTTTTGCCACAAATGAATTCTAAGTTGCCACAGATGAATCTAAGTTGCCATAGATGAATCTTATGTTGCCACAGATGACCAATTAGTTGCCCTAGCACATAAGTGATATGTCACAACATATGATGAATGTTGGAATAGGCACCAACATATCACTAAAATGTGGCAACATACGATACATCTTTCAACAAATGAAATATATGTTAGACAACTTAATAAGACTATATTTTTAAAATCATATCAACAAAATAGTCATAAAAAGAACAACAAAAGCAACAAAAAAATGACTTTTCACTGAATGTTAACTATACATATACATTTCCTCAAAATTAGGATTTTTTGGATTGGTTGATTGTTTTTCAAAAACAATAAATAATAGGCACCATCACATCATTATTCAATTTTTACATCTACAAAACGTTTTATTGTTCATTAATCCAAGAAAAAAAAATCAAAAATAACTTATCCATTTTAAGTCGATCGCGATTTCAGTTCAGAAAGAAGAGAGAGTCACGACTTGAGATGAGGAGGAAAATAATGGAGATAGTCAGAGAGGAAGAGGAATATAATGGAGAGAGTCTTGTCAGATTTTCAGATTGAAAAAGAAAAAAAAGAAGAAGAACAAAAGAGAGAGATAGAATGTTGGGATAAGATGAAAAGATTTTTTATAAAAATGATTTGGATTGAATTATAGAAGTTCAAAAATGAAGTATTTTTTTTATTTTATAAAAGATTAAGAATGTTTTTGAAATTTTAATTCGATTCCTAATTTACTTAATTATATTTTAAAGAGAATTTAAATCATCTATTGGTCAATGTGTCACCAAAAACAAAACCAAGACCGTTCGTTTAATTTTCTCCATTTTCTAGGACCCCATTTCTTTACGAGCTATTATCGAGGTTTCCTAGAGTCTAGTAATGGAGTAATGTTGCAGTTTTTTGGACTTCCTATTATTGTTTAGGTAAACAGTTTTTAGCTTACTATACATTTTTTGTAAGTTGTCAAATAATAATACTAATAACAATAATAATAATAATAATAATTTTCTAGATTACTTCATGATCATAATGTTTCAAAGATATCCCGGATGAGATTGTAATTTCATATATGATTTAATTAATAATTACTATATTGTTTGGACGATCTTTCTTTATCAAATTTATTTTTTAAGTTGCCAATTATATCAATACACTTTTAGATTCATGAATCTGTTGAAAAATACAACTTATCTGTGATTTTATAACAATTACAAAAAGGAAGAAATGTGTCTTTTTATCTAATTATGTTACCATTTCCATCCACTTTCAAATGTCATGATTTCTATTTTTCATCATGTTGCAATTTTTCATCATGTTGATATGCAAAAAATTGCAATTTATAGTACTTTCCACATAGTTTTTAATTATCTAAATTTTTTGTTTAAAATATTAAATTAATGTAATCTAATTTAACTTTAAAAATTAATCAACTTAACTTTCGAAAAATGCAATATGACAAATAAAAATAGACAAAGGGAGTACTATACATATGTTGTTTAGTTATGGATCATTTCAGGGGATCTAAGGGATGTGAAGCGGGATTTGGAGAATAGAGAAGTGAATGTGGTACATACATAAAGAGAAGGGCATAAGCTAGCTTATTTTTTTATATCTAACATAGCTTCTAATTTTGCTGGTCCACAATTTATTCACTTTAATAATTTGTCGGAGTTACCAACATAACCTAAA
Source organism: Solanum peruvianum (assembly GCA_027705065.1). NCBI lineage: Eukaryota > Viridiplantae > Streptophyta > Magnoliopsida > Solanales > Solanaceae > Solanum > Solanum peruvianum. The sequence continues at coordinate 11,586,864 of JAKWJD010001760.1, forward strand.
ACCATTCGTAACAAGGACAAAGCAAGTATTAGGACAAAGAAGCGGTAACATAAAAATTTAAACAACATTATTACAAGTCACAGTCTTAACAAAAAGGGTTAAGGAACTGCTGCTTCAAGATACTGTGGAAGAGCTGATATTTACACAAATTAAGCCAAGGATATTATTGGGTCAAGGTAGGTCTGGCAAGGGGATCGGGAAAACTTGACCCGGTCCGATTCTGACTCAAGGCTCATCTCGCCAAACCTGATCCTGTGTGGTGAACCGATTAGGGGGATAGGGCGATAGGGGATGAGGGATGGGACGGTTCACAATTCTGTTTTGGTCGATCCGATCCCGTCTAGTCCAGTTCCCTCCCAGCTGAACCGACCAGTCTTGTGAGATAGTTTTTTATTTTTTTTTTAATCTTGGTACATCTAGTCATTGGGACCGTTAGGGCAGCGTCTAGTGGACCCCCCAATTCCCATACGAGATTTTTAAACAACAGAAAAGGGTTATGTTTTCCCTTGTACCCTTAGAGAAGGGTCATATTTACCTTTTGTCGTACTTTTTTGCTATATTTTTCTTTACTATCCAACTTTAGTTATATATTTGTCCTTATATAGTTAACTTATCATGTTACCATTTCTTTTTAGTCCACATGGAGCCATGTACGCTCCATTTGGATATACTTTTAATAATAAAAAATTACTTTCTATTTAATGTTATGTTCGACCCATTTAAAATCCGACTCAACCATTTACCCAATTCTAATAGCCATTTACCCATGGCGCCTCTTCAATTTTCTCTCCATCGCTTTTAATATCTCAGAAGAAGTCCCATAGAAAAGATTGTTGAGTTCCAGAATTGTGTGTGTAAATAAGCATGTGAATTAGGGTGCGAAAAGAAAAATTACAGAGACAACTTAGATTGAAGGCTTTGATACAAAGAGAAGAGTCATTCATGTGTTGATTATGCAAATTGGTCGAGTTTCTTGTCTGTCGCTTCAATTTTTACATCTTTAGTTACTGAGTGAAGTGGATTTGCTGGTACAGACTCGACACCTCCGCGATATTGTCGTCCTTGTTATCCGAGGTCTTGCATAGAGGTTTAGCAACACCTCAATCGATTCCGTTCTTGAGATAGAGACCTAGTAACATATCATGTTCTTATTTTTTTGTACATCAGTTGATCTTTTCTGCTCTAGCTCCAGTAGCTTGGTGTTGATTTTAGTGATTTTGTTTTCTGTTTTTTGGGAGGTATTTAGTTTCAGCTGCTATGCATTTTTCTTCTTCCATTAGCTTCTTATTATGCTTATGCAGGTTAGCTTTGAATTTTTTATGTAAATATGACATATCTTTGTGCATGAAAATACAAAAGAATCACCAATTTTTGTATGATTTTTCACAAAAAGTATAGTGTAATTTATTCATATTGAATGTTCAACTTCAGCTTACTAACAAGATGTGTCTTGTGTCCAAAGTACAATACATGATAGTGTGATTAGGGGAAACTGTACTAGCTATTACAGTAAAGCTTATTGCACTCAGAGAAACGTAACGTTTAACTATAAGTCAATTCCCAGTTCATCACCATATGATCTGCTCCAATACAAACACATACAAATCGAACAACTTCTATATCTAGGACAAAAGAGCAAGGGTACTAGTTCCAATGTCAAAATACTACATTCATATAAATTATCTAGCCAATACAAGAGAATTAGAACAACTAATTCAGCATAATAGAGCTCTGACAAACACAAACACACAAAAAATAGTTGTAGATAAAACACCATTTCAGCACATTAACATTTCACAATTAACCACTATTTTCAGCAAAAACAGGACAATTACGTCATAACTAATATAAAGTGGCATAATGTGACATTCATGTTCAATGTTCACTAAAAAAGGAGTAAACAAAAAAGACATTAACTTAAAAGTATTGTCATAAACAATAATTTAAACCCATTAAACATAAGAAAAAGATTTTTCAACCCAGTAGATCATTTTTGGCCTTTTCTTGGCTTCATTTTCTTAATTTTTTGCCTATTTTGCATATCGAATTGACCTTGAGTTATAGCAGCTTTTTATGTGAGGTTGGTTGGTGAGTTGGGAAGATTTGAAGGAACACTCACTCCATTGTGATCACCAACAAAGTTAATAACCCTTGTTCCTGAAGGAATTGGTCCATGTTGCCTAGCTCGGAATATTGTGCTTTCTGACACTATCATAGGCCTTATAGTATGATCTGGATCATGATTTGGAAAGTTGATTGTCAAATCAGGATGAACATTATGTTATAATGTAGTAACATCTCGCTTGCTTGATATTTGTTTTGAAGTTTCAGTTAACTCAAAATGTGACGCATGACCTTGAATGCTTTGTCTTGGACCTGAAAATTGTGGTGCATGCCGCCTTAATTGTTGTGTAGACATGAAGTTCACAACTTGGCTTTCTTGGGTTGATTGGGGTGACGTAAGGTTTATCTCTTCAGGTTCACCATTTAATTCCCTGCTCTTTTTCATTGGCCTTGGACTGACAAGTTATCGTAAGAAAGAAATACAAGTTAAAAATCAAACTTCGGGGAAAAAAATAAGATGCTATTAGCATTAACGATATTTTACCTTTATGCATCCTTTACTATTGTGGTTTGGCTCTCCACAATTGTTGCATTTCATAACTCTTCCCTTTCTAGAACTTTCCCACTCGCCTTGCCTCTTAATTCCTTAATCTTTTTTGTAACCATTTTAGTTTTGGGTCTGCCAACCATCTTCACTAGTTCAGGTGGTTCCATTTCTTGATGTGGATCCATCTTCCAAAAAATTTCACTTCTAACAGATTGCAATTTGTGTCTATAGGTAAGAAAGAATGCCTCTTTGCTATACCACCAACTCATTTCACTCAAAGGGTCTAATTTGTTGTACAACATTGCAGAAATTGCATGTGGGCACGAAATTCCATTTAGATCCCATTGCCTATATGTGCATCTCTTCAAAATCATATTAACAATGTGCCTATCAAATCCTTCTGTGATCTCATATCCATAATCACCATTGAAAATAATCTTGCATTTTTGAGCAATTTTCATGTACTCATCAAACAATTGTATACTCTTTGCGCTAAATTCAGTAGCCCAAAATCTCACTTCATCTTCTCTTTTTTTTCAATTGATTCATGACCTTGGTTCTTATTTCTTCGATCATTTTGATGATTGGTTTGCCTCTAGCTTCTACAATCCATTTGTTCACCGATTCTGTGTTATATGTTGTGTGCAATATGATACGTATGATGATGCATGTTACTCTCATGGCATGACTTTCCTAATCCAATATTGGCAAGTCCACTGACTTGACTTTCCATAACTCATATCGTTAGGAGAGAGCTTTCTAAATCATGCATGTCCGTGGTGTGTGCTTCCATAGACCCATACTTAGTACAAGTGTGTACTAATACCATACATTTATCTACTTTTAGGTGCAGGTGCATCTGGACGTTAGAGCATACGAGTCGACGCAAAAGTTATCCAGACATGGAAATTTTATTCGGATTTGGTAAACCCTCATGCTTTCGAGGATGCTTACTGATTTATTCTAGCGTAGATGTAGGCATGAGATAGTTGAGTATGTTCCACTAGAATTTCTTTAGTATTTATTTTCAAATGTTGTATTGGTGCCATTTTGGCAAGTTTATATTAATAACTATATCTTTTATTTGATTATCTTGATTTAGATGGTTGTTGTGAACGTTTATGAGCTTACATAGATAGTATTATGCGAGATCAATATTTTCCAATATAATGTTGAAGTAAACAAAAGTTCAAATTTTCCGCTAAAGTTAGCCTAGATGAAGTAAGGACGACGTATGTAGGCTTGTCTGCGACCTTTGAAAAGTCAACGATGTCGGTCTCGTCTGGGTCTAGATTCCTATCTTGACAAACGTGGTATCAGAGCATTATGTTAAATTCCAAGGATAATAAGTTCACATCAGCCACATCGAGTAGCTTCTAAGTTATGGTAGTGAAGTGCACCACTATCATGAATTAGAGACTGCATGATGCATAGGAAAATTTTCCTTCTTCTGATGTTATCATGCTTTCCTTAGTGTCCGGTTTCTTAGTGTTATGAGTGTATCTAACATCAATCCTTATTTTTTTAAAAAAATGAACACAAGGGGGAATGTTGATCGGGGAAGAGTAGGAGGAGCTTTTGGGGACAACAAAGTTCCACCCCAGGCTCTAGCTGCAGGAGTGGCCATGCCAGTTAACCTAGCTGGGTTGACTGATGCTGAGGTGCGGACAACTTTGGCATAGATGTCTCAAGCTATAACTGTGCAGGCTCAGGCTGTGAAGGCCCAGGTCAATAGACAGGAGGTTCAGCGGGAGAACCCTCCATCCCACAACATGGCGAACAGGTTGCGAGATTTTACGAGGATAAATCCTCCAATCTTTATAGGATCTAAGACTGCATAGGACCCTCAGGAGTTCGTGAAAGAGATCTAGAAGATTCTGGTGGCCATGGGGGCCATGGAGATTGAGAAAGTTGAGTTGTCCTTGTATCATCTGAAGGATGTTGCACACGCTTGGTGCAAGATGTGGCAGGATAGCAGGGCGTTGGGCGGAAGTCGGATCACATGCGAGCTTTTTAAGACAGCTTTTTTGGAGAGGTTCTTCCCTAGAGAGATGAGAAAGGCTAAGGTTGAAAAGTTCATCAAGCTTAAGCAGCGCTCGATGATTGTCAGGGGGTATTCCGTGAAATTCGTTAAATGTCCAGAAATGCCACTTCTCTTGTGTCGAACATCAGGGATGATATGAGTAGGTTCCTTACAGCGGTCTCAGAGGAATTGGATGAGAAGTGTCGGGCTGTGATGCTCTATGATAGCATGGACTTGTCAAGGCTTATGGTACATGTCCAGAAGGTTGAAAACAGCCGAAAGAAAGGAGAGTTCGTGAAATCGAGAGGCCTAACCCTTCTGACCAGACAGGTTCCAGCAGAGGTGGTGGCAGGAGCACTTTTGGAGTTCGTGATCAGCCCAGATTTAGAAGGGGAATAAGAGTGCAGGGAACTCTAACTCTCAGAGGAGTGTAACACCTAAAACAGGCAGAACCGAGCCAAAGAAGGGCAATGGAGGTGATGTGCAGTGTTCCAGAAAGGAATGTGGCAACTCCGGTCGTATTCAAAGTGGAGAGTGCATACTATGCACAAATGCCTGCTTCGGTTGCGGAAAGAGCACACATGGTCAGGAATTTCCCACATGATAGGGTTCATGATAGAGGTAATGCTCATCCTAGGCCTTATCCCCAGAATGCTACTGCAGCCGAACCTCCTAAGAGGAACAGATTCTACGCCTTGAAGGGTGGAGTGGAGCAGGAGAAGTCTGTTGATGTGGTCACAAGTATGATTTAAGTTTTCTCAACCTCTGTTTATGCTTTACTTGATCCACGGTCTACGCTTTATTTTGTTACTCCCTTGCTTGATCTTACTTTTGAAACACTATCTGAGGTTTTGCATGATCCTATTGTAGTTAGTACTCCCTTAGGAGAAAATGTGAGAGCTGATAGTGTTCATAAAGACTGCCCAATAGTAGTATGTGGTAAGACTATGTGTGCTGACCTTGTTCAATTACCCATGAATGACGTCAATATTATACTTGGTATGGACTGGCTCTATAAATGTTATGCCTTCATGGATTGTCGTAGTAGGGTTGTGAGATTCTGTTTCCCTAATGAACTACAGCTGGTCTTAGAGGGGTACAATTCGAGTCGTTCAAGTCCCTTGATTTTAAACCTAAAATTTAATAAAATGGTGCCCAAGGAATTTTTATGTCATCTTGTGAGTGTCAATGATATCGATCATGACATTTCTTCCGTAGACATTGTGCCTGTCGTGAATGAGTTCCAAGATGTTTTCCCCGATGATTTGCCTTGAGTCCCTCCCCCTCGAGAGAATGATTTTGGTATCGACCTAGATCCCGATACCAAACCAATTTCAATTCCTCCCTACATAATGGCTCCAGCTGAACTCAAAGAGTTGAAGCTGCAGTTAAAAGATCTCACTGCTAAGGGCTTTATCCAGCCAAGCATAACCCCTTGGGGTGATCTAGTGTTGTTTGTGAAAAAGAAAGATGGAATCCTTAGGATGTGTATCGATTATCGGCAGCTCAACAAAGTCACTATAAAGAACAGGTATCCACTTCACATAATATATGACTTATTCGATCAGCTTCAGGGGTCTAGCTTCTTCTCAAAGATTGATCTTTATTCCGAGTATCACCATATTAGGGTTAGGTATGAAGATATCCCAATGATAGTCATTCGTACCCGTTGTGGTCATTATGAGTTCATAGTCATGTCATTTGGTCTCACAAATGAACCAGCACTATTCATGAACCGAGTATTCCATAAATACCTTAATTCTTTCGTCATAGTATTCATTGATGACATCCTCATGTATTCTAAGACCAAGAAAGAGCATAAACAACATTTGAGACTAACCTTGCAGGTACTTAGACAACATCAGTTGTATGCCAAATTCAGCAAGTGTGAAATTTAGCTTAGATCAGTGGACCTTCATGGGTCATGTTGTGTCCGATCAGGGTGTGGCGGTAGACACCAAGAAGACTGAGGCTATTAAGAATTGGCCAAGACCCTTACTTCCACCGATATCCGTAGCTTTCAGAAATTGATTGGTTACTACCGCAGGTTCGTGGAGGTTTTTTCTTCCATTGCTGCCCCATTGACTGCTTTGAATAAGAAGAAGCCAAGTTTGAATGGGAGAAGACTTGTGAGAAGAGTTTCCAGGAGCTCAAGGATAGAATCACTTCATCCCCAGTGCTTACATTAACTAAATGTTGTGAGAATTACACAGATTTATTGTGACACATATAGGGTTGGTTTGGGTTGTGTTCTTATGTAGGGTGGTAAGGTGATAGTGTATGCGTCCAAACAGCTCAAGTTTCATGAGGAGAATTGTCCCACTCATTACCTGGAGTTGGCAGTTGTTGTGTTTGCGTTGAAGGTATGGAGGCATTACTTGTAAGGAGTGCACATGGATATGTTCATATACCAAAAGAGTCTCTAGTACGGGTTCACACAGAGGGAGTTGAGTCTGCGTCAGCGGAGATGGTTGGATTTGTTAAAGGTCTATGACATGAGTGTCTACTACCATCCAGGGAAGGCAAATGTTGTAGCTGATGCTTTGAGCAGGTTGAGAATGGGGAGTACAACCCACACTGATAATGGGAAGAAGGAGTTGGTGAAGAATGTACGTAGACTGGCCAGACTTGATGTGCGGTTGATGGTTTCTTCTAGTGGCAGTTCATCCCAGTACTGAATCATCCTTGGTAGCTGAAGTCAAGAAGGGTCAGCATCTTGATCCACTGTTGATGGAGTTGAGGACTCAGTGCTGGTAAAGATGAATGAGTACTTTGCTTTCGGAGGTGACAACATACTTAGGTACAAGGACAGGTTGCGTATACCAAACCTAGATGATTTGCAGACCAAGATTATTGCAGGGGCCTATTGTTCCAGGTATTTGATACATCCGGGTTCCACCAAAATGTATCATGACCTCAAGCAGATCTATTGGTGGGATGGCATGAAGAAGGACATTGCTGAGTATGTGGCCAAGTGTCCTAATTGTCAGCAAATTAAAGAGGAGCACCTTAAGCCTGGTGGTCTCACTCAGATGATTGATGTTTCGACTTGGAAGTGGAGGCTATTAACATGGATTTCGTTGTTGGTCTTCCGAGGACTAGGAGACAACATGACTCCATATGGGTTATTGTGGACAAGATGACTAAGTCTGCCCACTTTATCCCTGTAAAGTCTACTTACAGGGCCGAGGATTATGCAAGACTCTACATTTATGAGATTGTGAGGTGTCATAGGGTTCCTTTGTCTATCATTTCAGATAGAGGAGCTCAGTTCACTTCAATTTCTGGATATCATTCCAGAAGAGCTTAGGCACGCAGGTAAAGCTCAGTAGTGCCTTCCATCCTCAGACATATGGGCAGGTAGAGAGCACCATTCAGACATTGGAGGACATGTTGAGGGCATGTGTAATTGACTTTAGAGGTAGTTGGGACGACCATCAGCCATTGATAGAGTTCTCATATAATAACAACTATCACTCCAGTATTTTGATGGCACGGTTTGAGGCACTGTATGGTAGGAGGTGTAGGTCTCCGGTTGGGCTGTTCGAGGTTGGAGAGTCATTCATTTTGGGTCCGGATATGATTCATGAAGCCTTTGAGAAGTTCAGGGTGATTAAGGAGAGGTCGGCTATTGCTTACAATCGGCAGAAGTCTTATGTAGATAACAGGAAGTGGCCCTTAGAGTTTGATGTTGGTGACCAAGTATACTTGAAGATATCACCCATGAAATGGATGATGAGGTTTGGCAGGAAGGTGAAGTTGAGTACGAGGTACGTCATGCCATACGAGATTCTACAACATGTGGGTGAGGTGTCCTATGAGGTGGAATTGCCTGCGAAGCTAGCTTCTGTTCATCCAGTCTTTCATGTCTCTATGTTAAAGAAGTGACTTGGTGATGCAACATCGATTCTGCATTTTAAAGGCATAGGGGTTGATGAAAACTTGTTCTATGAGGAGGTTCCTGTTGAGAATTTAGACCGGTAGGTAAAGCTGCTGAGAAAAAAGGAGGTTGCCGTAGTAAAGGTATTGTGTACGAGCCATCTTGTTGAGGGTGCTACATGCGAGGCCGAGGCCAATATGAGGTCCCTCTATCCTATCTTTCAACTGTTGAGGTTAGACTCCTTACTCTTAAGTTTAAGTTTCCTTGTCTCATCTATCTTTGTTTATATTGTTTTACTAAGTAAAGTACTTATGTTATGATATGACTGCCATTGTACGAGATATTTAGAAGTGTCATTCGGGGACGAATGTTCCTAAGGAGGGGATAATGTAACAACCTAAAAATGACTATGCTAAGTCATGCTTAAGCGTACCAAAAATGTCTGGATTAGACTGGGTTCACACTGATTGATGCGCGTTTAACCAGACCTCCGGACCTATTCAACAACCAATACAACCAACTTGGTGATTTATTTGAGCTAGGCAAGGTTGGGTCCAACCATGTAGGGCCCCCGAATATGAAGATTCACCCGGATGAGTCTTAACCGGACATTGGGGGTAACTTAAGTTTGGAGGGTCTAGGGGTAAACTGGTCTTTTCCAGACAAAGGGTAGTATTGTAATTACCTAATTAATTAATTAATTAATTAATATGGTTTAAGGGGCAATTTGGGTAGAGGTTGCCAAATTTGACCGTTATGAGAAATCTAGCTCCACCCAGGTTCGAGCCTTGGTGGAAGCACTGATTTAATTGATTAAATTGTATTTAGTGAATTAATTAAATTAATTAATATTTAATTTTCTGATTTAAGAAAAAGGAAAAAAACAGCTTTTTTTATTAATTAATGATAAATCCTAATTTGACTAAGTCTCCACTTAATCTCCTAATCCTAAGCTAACACTATCACACGTTTCTCTCTACTCCTCTCTCACTTTCATGCTCAACTTTATGTGAAAAAGAACAGAACAAAAATATACCAAAGTTCATCCACATTTATGAACTTGATCGCTCAAACTCAAAAGCAAAATAAGTTTAAAAACAAAAAGTAAAAATCAAGTTCTCGACGGATTGTGCTTGTGATTTCGGTGGTGATACGTTGTCTTAGGGGGGGTTTGCATCACGTTAGAACATCATTGAACGACTTCAGGTATGGTTTTCTTATATCTTGGTTCCTTTCCCAAGAGACCCCTTAGGTTCAGTCTATTCACAATCGAAAACTAAGCTTGTCCCTGTTGCATGCCCCTGTCATTAGATCCTCTAAAAGATTCTAAGTATGTGTTGGTATGACTTACGATAGATGATTTTAGGGCTCGTTGTGATTATGTGTTTGAATGTGTATTCGGAAATTATTTGAGAAATGAAAGATGTGTTTTGAAAAAGTGAATTACATTAACTTGTTTGTGCATGTGTGTGCCGTGAGTTAGCCATGGTTTGATGCCTAAATTTTTCATGTTAAAATGTTGTATTTTATGTGTATGAATATGTTAAAAGTGTGATATTCATATTAGTCTACTGTTGCTGAGTAAATGTCACATGAAATACTACAAAATTAAAAAAAAATGAGAGAAAGATGAATTGGAAGATGACAAAATTTCTAGCTTGCTGGAAATGTTGATCTCGGGTTGTGTATTGGAGATGGAGCTATATTTTTTAAAAAAATTAATGTGAGGTCATTGGGGATTTGTAACGACCTGTTTAGTCGTTTTGAGCAACAGATTTTATTTCTGGAAAAACTGGCTGGGACGACGGATGTCACGACGGACCGTCGTGGTCACGACGGCCCGTCGAGGAAGTTTCGTTCCATGACACTTAGAATTCTTCAATTTGGATATTAAAATTGACTCTCTGTAAATTGTGACGGACCTGCAGGACGTGCCGTCACATCCACGACGAACCGTCGTGAGTTTCCGTTGCAAAACACTTCAACTTTTGAGAATTTGGTACAAGGAACGAGTTTCTGACCATCATGACGGAGGTGCAGGACGGACCGTCACAGGGGTGACGGGCCGTCACAGTCCACCTAAAATTTGGGGAGGATGCGACGACCATCGTGACGGACCGTCGCAGGCACGATGGCCCGTCACAGGTCGCGCAAGTCCCAGGCAGTTTAGGATTTCTACACACGTTTTAAGGGTCGTCTTGGTCTATTCTTTCCTTAATTATAAAGATTGAGGGTTAATATTAATAAGTCTAATTACTTGGGGGTTAAAGAGGGTAACCCTAAGTTAATAGTGGGGTTTATTGTCCTCTTTTACACTTAATTATATTTTAATTAGGGTAAAGGAAAGAGGGTTTGAATAAAACAAAAGAGAAAGAACAAGAGAGAAAAGAGAGACACGAATTGAGAGAGTATTGATCGATCGAAGAGGGAAGAGGAATAACAAAGCTTGGGAGATTTCTTGTTGATTCAATTCTTCGGTGGAGGTAGGTTTGGTTTATATTACGATATTTGTAGTGAACTCTTAATAGTGAATATTATGTTTTGATAGTATTGTAAACCCTGCTATGTGCTTAAATTGTATGTTTGCATGATTATGATTATGAAATTGTGATGAATTAACAAAGCATGATGAAGCCATTGAATCCCAAATCTTGAAAGAACCCTAATTCGGTTGATTATATATTTATAATAAGATTGATGATGCCTTAGTATGAAAGAAGGCTTGATAAATTATAAATGAGAATGAGGATGCTTAGTGTAAAAGAAGGCTTTGTGAATTAGGGGATCGGGTGCCACGTTCCGGTACCAGGATAGAATGAATATGAGGATCGGAGTGTCACGTTCCGACACCAGGATAGAATATGAGGATCGGAGTGTCACGTTCGACACCAGGATAGTATATGGATCGGGGGTGCCACGTTCTGGTACCAGGATAGAATGAATATGAGGATCGGAGTGTCACGTTCCGACACCAGGATAGATATGAGGATCGGAGTGTCACGTTCCGACACAGGATAGTATATGGATCGGGTGCCACGTTCCGGTACCAGGATAGTATATGAGGATCGGAGTGCCACGTTCCGGCACCAGGATAGAATGAATATGAGGAGCGGAGTGTCACGTACCGACACAAGAGGAAGAAAGATAATGAATCTTGAAAGATAATGAATATACTCAATCTAATGAACTTAATTCCCAAATGAGTATGGTATTGGGGCTTGAGTCCTCATGTGTGAACTCGGTTGGATTTATTGATGAATTAATATTGTTACTGCTACATGTTGAGTATTGTAGTTGATTTACATTATTATTAGTATATACTGTTCCCTATTTTGAGTTAGCCGATGATATCTACTCAGTACTTGTGGTTGTACTGACCCCCTACTTTTTTCTTCTTTGTTATTTGTGTAATGCAGCAACGTTCCGTCAACTTCAACTCAACAGTAGATCTAGCCAGTCTTCACTTCATCGGAAATTCAGGGTGAGCTAATGCGTCTAGCTTGGACTGGGTCTTCTTCTTCAAGTCTTGATGCCTTGAACTTCCGGCATGGACTAGCTAGTATTGTTTTAGCTTCTTAGACAGTTTTAGTTTAGTGATTTGAGATAGATGTTCTTGTGATGATGACTTCCAGATTTTGGGATAATAATAATAGTTTTGAATTGTTTTTATTAATGAGTTTAAGTCTTCCGCATTACTTTTGATGATATTGTATTAAAATGTTAAGGTTTAGATGGGTTGGTTCGCTCACATAGGAGGGTGAATGTGGGTGCAGTCGCGTCCCCGTTTTGGGTCGTGACAAACTTGGTATCAGAGCATTAGGTTCATTGGTCTCATCACAAGAACAGGTCTAGTAGAGTCTTAAGGAACGGTAGGGGGACGCCTTTACTTTTCTTTGAGAGGCTATAAGACTTTAGGAAAATTCCATTCTTTCATTCTTTCTTTCGTGCTACTACTTGAGTCCAATGGTATCTAGGTGATACAAATTGGTATCTGACCATCTTCACTCTATTTCGCAGATGGTTAGAACTAGAGCAACGACCGCACCAGCAGCAACAACGGAAAGACAAGAAACGACTGAGCCAGCCACTAGGGCTGTGGCTCGAGGAAGAACAGCGGCAAGAGGCCGTGGTAGAGGTCGTGGAGGACGTCCTCTAGGGGAAGAGGACGAGCACCTAGTCCATCTAATGCTAGGGCGGTGACTCCTCCACCGACCGAGGAGGTAGTAAGAGGGGTGAGGAAGGGAGAAACTGAACAAGGGCACAAATGAGGAAATGCCACCCCAACCTACCCCAGAGATGATCAATTAGGTTCTTGCTTATCTGAGCGGGTTATTTGATCACGGTCAGGCACCTCCAGTGGTTTCTGCACCAACACCCCCGGTTTTAGAGATACGACATGCGGCTACTATGGCTCCCCGCATGGATGCAACATTGAGGATAGGCACATTTCCACGTCTGACTACTGGGCCTATTATGACAAATGACCAGCATGAACTTTTCAGTAAGTTCTTGAAATTGAAACCTCCAGTCTTTAAGGGCGCAGAATCAGAGGATGCCTACGATTTTCTGGTTGATTGTCATGAGCTACTACACAAGATGGGGATAGTAGAACGGTTTGGCGTTGAGTTCCTAAGCTATCAGTTTCAAGGGAACGCCAAAATGTGGTGGCGTTCACATGTTGAGTGTCAACCAACAGAGGCACCACCTATGACTTGGGAATCATTCTCTACCCTGTTTATGGAGAAGTATATCCCAAGGACTTTGAGAGATAGAAAAAGGGACGAGTTCTTGAGTCTAGAGCAAGGGAGGATGACAGTTAACGCGTATGAGGCTAAATTTCGCGCACTATCCAGATACGCCACCAAACTTTGTTTCAGTCCACAAGAACGGATTCGCCGTTTCATGAAGGGGTTGAGGTCAGAGTTGCGGATTTCAGCCTTACAGGTAGCGGCTACGGCAACATCCTTCCAAGAGGTGGTAGACTTTGTGATAGAGGTGGAAGGAGTGAAGCCAGACGACTTCACCACGACATCGACATCGAAAAGGTTTCGAAGGGGAGGTGAGTTTAATGGTTCTCACTCTAGAGGACACAGCTCCGGAGGTTACGCAAGTCGACCAATTCAGTCTTCACTACAGACTGTAGTTGGGGGTCCACCTCAGACCGGTCAACATTTCTCTGAGGGGCCGATGCGTGAACCCAGAGAATGTTATGGATGTGGGGAGATTGGACACATTGAGAGGTATTGTCCAAACCAGAGTTACAGAGCCCCACTAGCTAGAGGTAGAGGTGGTCATGGTAGAGGCCGTTTTTCTGGAGGACGTGGTGGTCGAGGTAATGGTGGTCACCAAAACGGCAGAGGAGATGGGCAAAACGGAGCCACTACTACACAACATGGTAGGGGCAACGGACAGACAAACGATAGGGCCCATTGTTACGCTTTCCCTGGGAGATCTGAAGCGGAGGCATCTGATGCTGTTATCACAGGTAATCTTTTGGTTTGTGATTGCATGGCATCTGTATTATTTGACCCTGGCTCCACGTTTTCATATGTATCTTCATCATTTGCTAATGGTCTAAATTTGCATTGTGAATTACTTGACATGCCTATTCGTGTTTCTACTCCGGTGGGTGAGTCTGTGGTAGTTGAAAAGGTATATAGTCTTGTTTGGTGAATTTTGTGGGGAGCAACACTTATGTAGACTTGGTTATTCTAGAAATGGGGGTGACTTTGATGTAATTCTGGGTATGACTTGGCTTTCTCCGAATTTTGCGATTTTGGATTGTAATGCTAAAACTGTGACGTTAGCCAAGCCTGGGGCAGATCCGTTAGTGTGGGAGGGCGACTACACTTCCAATCCGGTGTGTATCATCTCCTTTCTTCGTGCTAAGAAAATGGTGAGTAAAGGGTGTTTAGCTTTCTTGGCACATCTCAAGGATGACTCTGCTAAAGTACCTTCGATGGAGTCAGTTTCGGTAGTCCGTGAGTTTTTGGATGTGTTCCCTGCAGATCTTCCTGGTATGCCACCAGATAGGGATATAGACTTCTGCATTGATTTGGAACCAGGTACTCGCCCCATTTCTATACCCCCGTACAGAATGGCTCCCGCCGAATTAAGAGAGTTAAAGGCACAACTTCAAGAGTTTTTGAGTAAAGGCTTCATTAGACCCAGTGCATCTCCTTGGGGTGCTCCGGTTTTGTTTGTGAAGAAGAAGGATGGGAGTTTTCGGATGTGCATAGATTACAGACAACTGAACAAGGTAACTATTAAGAACAAGTACCCCATTCCTCGCATTGATGACTTGTTCGATCAGTTACAAGGTGCTTGTGTCTTCTCAAAAATAGACTTGAGGTCCGGTTATCACCAATTGAAAATACGCGCAACGGATGTGCCAAAGACTGCTTTTCGAACTAGGTATGGGCATTATGAATTTGTGGTAATGTCTTTTGGTCTTACGAATGCCCCTGCTGCTTTCATGAGCTTGATGAATGGGATTTTTAAGCCATATTTGGACCTCTTTGTGATCGTATTATAGATGATATATTGGTATACTCTTAAAAGTAAGAAGGAACATGAGGAGCATTTGAGAATGGTGTTAGAGTTGTTGAGGAAGAAAAAGCTTTATGCGAAATTCTCCAAGTGTGAGTTTTGGCTAGATTCAGTGTCCTTCTTGGGGCACGTGGTTTCTATGGATGGAGTGATGGTGGACCCATCTAAGATTGAGACGGTGAAAAATTGGGTAAGACCTACAAACGTGTCAGAAATAAGGAGTTCGTGGGTTAGCTAGCTACTACCGCCGATTTGTCAAGGATTCTCTTCTATTGCTTCCCAATTGACGAACTTGACTAAGCAAAATGTTCCATTTGTATGGTCGGATGAGTGTGAGGAAAGCTTTCAGAAGCTTAAGACCTTGTTGACTACCGCACCAATTCTTACTTTGCCAGTAGAGGGTAAGAACTTCATTGTTTATTGTGATGCATCCTATACGGGTTTGGGTGCAGTGCTAATGCAAGAGAAGAACGTGATTGCTTATGCTTCAAGACAATTAAAAGTGCATGAACGTAACTATCCAACTCATGACTTAGAATTGGCCGCGGTAGTATTGCATTGAAGCAATGGAGGCATTATTTATATGGGGTTAAGTGTGAAATCTACACGGATCATCGTAGTTTACAGTATGTCTTTACTCAGAAAGATTTGAACTTAAGACAAAGGATGGATGGATGGAACTACTGAAGGACTACGATATCACTATCTTGTATCATCCGGGGAAGGCGAACGTTGTGGCAGATGCCTTGAGTAGAAGGCCGGAAGCATGGGAAGTCTAGCTCACTTGCAAGCTTCTAGATGCCCATTGGCTAGAGAAGTGCAGATTTTGGCTAATGACCTTATGAGGTTAGAAATAAATGAGAATGGAGGATTGTTAGCTTGTGTAGAGGCAAGATCTTCTTTCCTTGACCAGATCAAGGGAAAACAGTTTGATGATGAGAAACTAAGGCGAATTCGAGATAAAGTGTTGCAAGGAGAGGCTAAGGAAGCAATAATCGATGGGGAAGGTGTTTTGAGGATTAAGGGAAGGGTATGTGTACCCCGCATCGATGATTTGATCACCACTATTCTTACAGAAGCTCATAGTTCCGGATATTCTATACATCCTGGTGCAACCAAGATGTATCGTGACCTAAAGCAACATTTCTGGTGGAGTAGAATGAAGCGAGATATTGTTGAGTTTGTTGCCAAATGTTCAAATTGTCAACAAGTAAAGTATGAACACCAGAGGCCCGGAGGAACACTTCAGAGAATGCCCATTCCTGAATGGAAGTGGGAGAGGATCGCAATGGACTTTGTGGTTGGTTCCAAAGACAATGGGTAAGTATGACTCTATTTGGGTGATTGTTGATAGGTTAACTAAGTCTGCTCATTTCATCCCGGTCAAGGTGACCTACAATGCAAAGAAGTTAGCCAAGATCTACATCTCAGAGATCGTTCGGTTGCATGGAGTTCCACTCTCCATCATATCAGATAGAGGTACGCAGTTTACTTCTAAGTTTTGGAGGACATTACATGCGGAATTAGGTACTAGGTTGGACCTTAGTACTGCGTTTCACCCTCAGACTGATGGTCAGTCTGAGCGAACGATTCAAGTATTGGAGGATATGCTTCGTGCATGTGTGATAGAGTTTGGTGGCCATTGGGATAGCTTTTTACTTTGGCGGAGTTTTCATACAATAATAGCTATCACTCCAGTATTGATATGGCTCCATTTGAAGCATTGTATGGGAGGAGGTGTAGATCTCCCATTGGTTGGTTTGATGCCTTTGAAGTTAGACCTTGGGGGACTGATCTGTTGAGAGATTCTCGGGAGAAGAAGTGAAAGCTATTCAAGAAAAGCTTCTAGCGGCGCAAAGTAGACAAAAGGAGTATGCAGACCGAAAGGTTAGAGACTTGGAGTTCATGGAAGGTGAACAAGTCCTGTTGAAGGTTTCACCCATGAAAGGGTGATGCGGTTCGGAAAAAGGGGTGAGTTAAGTCCAAGGTATATTGGACCATTTGAAGTGCTTAAGAGAATAGGGGAGGTGGCTTATGAATTAGCCTTGCCCCCAGGACTGTCCGGAGTGCATCCGGTATTTCATGTGTCCATGTTGAAAAGATACCATGGAGATGGAAACTACATCATCCGTTGGGATTCAGTTTTGTTGGATGAGAACTTGACTTATGAAGAGGAACCGGTTGCTATATTAGATAGAGAAGTTCGCAAGTTGAGGTCGAGAGAGATTGCATCCATCAAAGTTCAATGGAAGAATCGACCGGTTGAAGAAGCTACTTGGGAGAAGGAGGCAGATATGCAAGAAAAATACCCACATCTGTTTACAGATTCAGGTACTCCTTTTCGCCATTGTTTTTCTTCTTTTGATCGTTCGGGGACGAACGATGGGTAAATTGGTATCTATTGTAACGACCTGTTTAGTCGTTTTGAGCAACAGATTTTATTTCTGGAAAAACTGGCTGGGACGACGGATGTCACGACGGACCGTCGTGGTCACGACGGCCCGTCGAGGAAGTTTCGTTCCATGACACTTAGAATTCTTCAATTTGGATATTAAAATCGACTCTCTGTAAATTGTGACGGACCTGCAGGACGTGCCGTCACATCCACGACGAACCGTCGTGAGTTTCCGTTGCAAAACACTTTAACTTTTGAGAATTTGGTACAAGGAACGAGTTTCTGACCGTCATGACGGAGGTGCAGGACGGACCGTCACAGGGGTGACGGGCCGTCACAGTCCACCTAAAATTTGGGGAGGATGCGACGACCATCGTGACGGACCGTCGCAGGCACGACGGCCCGTCACAGGTCGCGCAAGTCCCAGGCAGTTTAGGATTTCTCCACACGTTTTAAGGGTCGTTTTGGTCTATTCTTTCCTTAATTATAAAGATTGAGGGTTAATATTAATAAGTCTAATTACTTGGGGGTTAAAAGAGGTAACCCTAAGTTAATTAGTGGGTTTTATTGTCCTCTTTTACACTTAATTATATTTTAATTAGGGTAAAGGAAAGAGGGTTTGAATAAAACAAAAGAGAAAGAACAAGAGAGAAAAGAGAGACACGAATTGAGAGAGTATTGATCGATCAAAGAGGGAAGAGGAATAACAAAGCTTGGGAGATTTCTTGTTGATTTCAATTCTTCGGTGGAGGTAGGTTATGGTTTATATTACGATATTCGTAGTGAACTCTTAATAGTGAATATTATGTGTTGATAGTATTGTAAACCCTGCTATGTGCTTAAATTGTATGCTTGCATGATTATGATTATGAAATTGTGATGAATTAACAAAGCATGATGAAGCCATTGAATCCCAAATCTTGAAAGAACCCTAATTCTCTTGATATATTATATAATAAGATTGATGATGCCTTAGTATGAAAGAAGGCTTGATAAATTATATAATGAGAATGAGGATGCCTTAGTGTAAAATAAGGCTTGGTGAATTAGGGGATCGGGTGCCACGTTCCGGTACCAGGATAGAATGAATATGAGGATCGGAGTGTAACGTTCCGACACCAGGATAGAATATGAGGATCGGAGTGTCACGTTCCGACACCAGGATAGTATATGGATCGGGTGCCACGTTCCGGTACCAGGATAGAATGAATATGAGGATCGGAGTGTCACGTTCCGACACCAGGATAGAATATGAGGATCGGAGTGTCACGTTCTGACACCAGGATAGTATATGGATCGGGTGCCACGTTCCGGTACCAGGATAGTATATGAGGATCGGAGTGCCACGTTCCGGCACCAGGATAGAATGAATATGAGGAGCGGAGTGTCACGTACCGACACAAGAGGAAGAAAGATAATGAATCTTGAAAGATAATGAATATACTCAATCTAATGAACTTAATTCCCAAATGAGTATGGTATTGGGGCTTGAGTCCTCATGTGTGAACTCGGTTGGATTTATTGATGAATTAATATTGTTACTGCTACATGTTGAGTATTGTAGTTGATTTACATTATTATTGGTATATACTGTTCCCTATTTTGAGTTAGCCGATGATATCTACTCAGTACTTGTGGTTGTACTGACCCCCTACTTTTATGTTTTCTTCTTTGTTATTTGTGTAATGCAGCAAACGTTCCGTCAACTTCAACTCAACAGTAGATCTAGCCAGTCTTCACTTCATCGGAAATTCAGGGTGAGCTAATGCGTCTAGCTTGGACTGGGTCTTCTTCTTCAAGTCTTGATGCCTTGAACTTCCGGCATGGACTAGCTAGTATTTATTTTAGCTTCTTAGACAGTTTTAGTTTAGTGATTTGAGATAGATGTTCTTGTGATGATGACTTCCAGATTTTGGGGATAATAATAATAGTTTTGAATTGTTTTTATTAATGAGTTTAAGTCTTCCGCATTACTTTTGATGATATTGTATTAAAATGTTAAGGTTTAGATGGGTTGGTTCGCTCACATAGGAGGGTGAATGTGGGTGCCAGTCGCGTCCCCGTTTTGGGTCGTGACAGGATTGAACCAAGACATCATTAAAATGCAAATTACATAAAAATTTCATAAGAATAATGAAAGGAAAAATAAATGAGTTGAGTGGGGATTGAACCCAGTACCTCTTGAATAGATGAGAAAATAAGGAAACAAATGAAACAAAAAAATAAAATAAGGTGAGTGAGGACTGAACCCACAACCTCTTGGATAGGTGAGAAAGTTAAGAGAAATAAAATGAAGTCGTGGGGGATCGATCTCACAACCGCTTGGCCTTAAACAAAAAAGAGAGAATGGAAAAGATAGAAAAATATATGAAGGTGATGGGGATCGACCTAGGGTCCCCCAAATCTGAAAAATACAATTTTCAATTTTAATATAAGATTAAGTGTTGCTCAAGGGATTCGAAATCAGGTTCCCTTGCCTAATTCCATATTTACACATAAGTCGTACGTGAATAAATGATTAATTGAATATTGTCTTTAAGGATCGAAACTGAGATCTTGGCATACTTACAAGATGCATAAGTCTTGTACCACATAACCTTGGGTAAGTATGAATCACATAGACGAAATACGAACGAAGCGTCATGGCTTGTGTGTGTGGACTCATAAGTTCAGCATACATTTATGAAGTAAGTGAACCTAAGATGTTATGTGATGAATGATGTTACCCCAAAAGGATTAAGTAAGAGTGTGAAAGACACTAAAAGGCCAAGTGCATTGGCATATGATGAAATGAACATTCACGTAAAAAGGGGAGAGTAATTATGAAGGGAAAATGTGTTAAGGCTAATGAATGTGGTGACAATATGATAAGAATCTAATGTGAAATATGAGAGCAATCTCAAATGAGCGTAAGTAAATGTTACCAAAATATACTCACCTGTGAAAGTGTAAAGTTAATGAAGAGATCAGACTCTATGAACACTCTAATGAAAGTATTAAAGTTAATATATACTTAATATCACCTAATGAGTGATGATGTCTTCATGCTAGAAGCCAACTTCTATGATGTATGAGATGAATGTAATGGAACTTTATCCTAAGCACCGATAGGCTAGCTATGAGTGGTGATTCCTTCTTTCAGGAAGGCAGAGCTTTGTGTAATTCTCATGAGATGAGACTGTCTGTCTAGACGGTTATAGGTCTCCTTATATCTCCTAGTCTTTGAATATATGCAGCCAACATAGGGATCTAGCAGGGTTCAACTCCCTATATACGCCAGCATGTCGGGTGATTTCACTTTGGCCGGTGATTCCACCTCTTTTCCATGTCGGGTAGACATTGGATTTCATGATGCTTGCATAATCTATGTCAGTTAGGGTTAAAGTTCCCAAAGAAAGAATGAGGCTAGCCTCATGTAATGCGCACAATGAAATGAACGATACAAAAGGTTTTTGGGTAGGATAATCAAGAGGTGAACTATACTTATGTAATGACACAAGGTCATTCTTAGTCATTGCAGAGTGAACTCAATGAGAGTGTTAAACTACATCCGAGGTATAGCTGGTGTTTTCACTAGCCTATGAATGAAATAAAATGAAATTCGTGTGAATGAATGAAGCAGACTCTGTGTTTGCTAAAGAAGGCTCACTAGTTGAGGTCCCATATGTTGAGCCCTCATTTTGGGAAGTCCTAATGTTAAGTCCATGGTTCCAGGATCTCATGTCATATGAACGAATGAAATGAAATATGATATGTGCTATATGCAATATGTTATGTTCTATATGCAATATGTTATGTGCTCTGTGCAATATGATACGTATGATTATGCATGTTACTCTCATGGCATGACTTTGCTAATCTGATTTTTGCAAGTCCACTGACTTGACTTTCCACAACTCATGTCGTTAGGAGAGAGCTATTCGAAATCATGCATGTCCGTGGTTTGTGCTTGCATAGACCATACTTAGTAAAAGTGCGTACTTATTCCATACATTTATCTACTTTAAGTTGAGGTGCAGCTGGACGTTAGAGCTTAGGAGTCGACGCAGAAATTATCCGTACGTGGAGCTTTCATCCGGATTTGGTAGGCCCTCATGCTTTCGAGGATGATTACTGATTTATTCTAGCATAGACGTAGGCATTAACTAGTGTAGTATGTTCCACTAGCGTTTCTTTCATATTTACTTTCAAACGCTGTATTGGTGCCATTTTGGAACCTCTATATTTATGACTATATCTTTCATTTGATTATTTTGATTTAGATGGTTATTGTAAACGCTAAAAATGAGTTTATGTAGATAGTATTATGCAAGATCAATGTTTTCCAATATAATGTTTAAGTAAACAAAAGTTCAAATTTTCCGCTAAAATTAACCTAGATGAAGTAACAACAATGTATGTAGGTTTATCTGCGATATCTGAGAGGTTAACGACATCGGTCTCGTCTGGGGTCTAGATTATGGTCGTGACAAATCGTATGGATGTAAACTTCACAACTGGTGAAAAAGTTTCCTCATAGTCTATTCCAACCTCTTGAGTAAAAACCTTTTGCAACCAATCGTGCTTTCTGTCTTTCTATTGACCCATTTGATTTACATTTAACTTTAAGAATTCATTTATTCCCAATAGTTTTATGTTCCTTAGGAAGGTCAACTAGATCCCAGACTTAGTTGGTTTTCATGGACTCTAATTCTTATTTCATCGCTTTTAACCATTCTTCCGTTTCAGGTCTTGATGAGGCCTCAGTTACAGAATTTGGTTAATCCAATTCTGTGGGAGATACCAGGGAAACATAATCCTCAATCTCATAAGATAGTTTAGGTACATTTTTTCTTGTACTCTTACATATTTAAAGTTCAGATTCCTCTATAATATTTTGAGATTCATAACTCCCACTCGGACCAGAAATCATTTCTTAATCCATTGAATTATCAAGTATGTTTGACAACATTACATGATATTCTGAATTTTATATTTCGTATAGTGGCTCAGTTTTACCTATTTCACCCTTTTTGGGAAAATCATTTTCAAAAAATCTGACATCTCGTGATACAATTTCAGTAATACTTCCATCTTCTAGTTCATCGATGAACACATATCCTTTAGAGCGTTCAAAGTACCTTATAAAGATACATTTCTTTCCTTTTGGACTTAGTTTACCAAACTCACTAAAATTACCTTTAATATATGTCGTACAATGCCATGGTCGTAGATCATTCAGGTTTGTTTTTTGACCAGTTTAAAGTTCATAAGGAGTGGAAGACACTGACTTAGAAGGCACTTTATTCAATATGTAAGCCGAAGTCAATAAAGCATCTCCCCAAAAAGATATAGACAAATTTGTCTGCGCCATCATTGATCTTGTCATGTCTAAGAATGTTTTGTTCCTTCTTTCATCTACACCATTTTGTTGAGGTGTATAAGGAATAGTTAATTGACTGATAATACCTTTTTCTGTACATAATTCTTCAAATTATTTTGACAAATATTCGCGTCCTCGATCGTTTCTTAAAGCTTTTATGTTTTTACATAATTGATTTTCAACTTCATTTAGATATCTTTTAAAGAACTCAAGTGCTTCAGATTTATGAGAAATCAAATAGACATAACCAAAATGCGTGAAATCATCAATAAATGCAATGAAATATGTAGCACCAGACCTTGCCCATACATTCATATTACCACAAATATCAAAATAAATTAATTGAAGAGGGAACTCTGCTCTCTTAGCCTTTCCAAACGGTTTATGTGTAATCTTTGGCATTTTAATTTTGGTGAAAGAACCTAAATGCCCTTCTTTTGCCAACCTATTCATTCGATCTTTCCCTATGTGACCTAATCTAGCATGCCATGTAATAACATCAACATCATTGTTACTTGAATAACATGTCATTACACAACGATCAACATAATAGTCATATGTTAAAGGATTACAATTTAATATGATAAAACGGTCATAACGAAGTCCAAAACCATATAAAACATTATCTAGAGCTTTCTAACACCATTACGACTAAAAAAAATCAAAACCAACGTCTAAAAGAACAGACACAGACACTAAGTTTCGTCAAATCTTTGGAGTATATAGGACGTCATGCAACATCAAGGAACGACCACCATGCAAGTCCACTTTGCAAGTGCCTATACCTTTGACTTCACGCCTAGTATTATTTCCTAGATAGATCCATTGTGTTTTAGATGAAACTCGACAAAACTCCACAAACACATCCCTATCTCGATTTACATAGTCGGTGTATCTTGAGTCTATAATCCACATCTGATAAGATTCAGTTAGTAAAGAAGTGCTAGAAATATATGTAGCACTTAGAGATGCATTATTTAGAAATGCTACCGTTTTGTGATCAATGTGTTCACAAGCGAAATGCCCCAACATTTGGCAATTGTAGCACTTCATTTTGCTCTTGTCTCTCTTCTTGAAAATATGTTTTCCTTTCTTGGAATTTGGTTGCTTATTTTTCTTAGAGGATCCTTCCCCAGTCTCTTTGTCTTTACTATGTCTTTTCCAGTTTTTCTTGCACTTGAAACATCAAGATATTGTACCACTTGACTCTACCCAAAGCATTAGAAGCAGCCTTAGCAGCACCAAGGCGCTCATCTTCAAGTTCAACATGACATGCAACATCAAAAAAAGTGTTGATTCTATCATTTAGGGTCAAGTTAACTGATATATCGTGGTTTTACGGTATTTTTAATACTTTTTCTTTAAGTTTAGTGTGTTCAAAAGCCTTTATGTGCTAATTTTTATATAAGTTTCTCTTTATTTGCATGAAATTTGTCTAAAAGATGAATGCGGAGGTTTTTGAGAAAGAAATACAGAAAAGTACCACCTACGGAGCTTGTGACGGTCCGTCATGCTCGTGACGGTTCGTAGGTTGCATTGTAGTGCAGCTGCTGAAGGAAGATGGGGAATTCTGACCAAGTGTGGGGTTACGGAAAGCATGACGTACTGTCGTATGCATGACGGTCCATCCTGCTGGTTCGTCATGAAGATTAGAGAAGTAGTCCCAGTACCCAAATTCCAAGAGTTCAATGTTTTGAAACGGAGACCCTCGACGGACCGTTGTGCCTGTGACGATCCGTCATACCTGCCTTCGAGGGTAATGAACAGAGCAGCCGAAGAAATTGCACAAGTATGGGACGACTGAGTCCATGATGGTCCGTCATGACCACGATGATCCGTCGCAAGGTCCGTCGATCGAACCGCGTTTTGACAGATTTCCAGCAAATAGATCCTTAATTAGATTTTTTTTTTATAAATAGTTCGAAAAACCTCGTTTTTGAGGTTAGACTCTTGATTATTTTTATACTCTTTGTTAGACTCTTGATTATTTTTTAGACTCTTTGTGATATTCTTGATTATTTTGAGATTCTTGAATATTTTGAGACTTTTGTAATTGATTGTTGGTGAATTTTGCTGATTAATCAAGTGAACTTTGGGATTTTACTCTTTCTCATTGTAGTAAGTGCATGAATTCTTAAATCATATATTTGAATATTGTTATTATGACTATGGGTAAGTAAACTCCATAACTAGGGTTGTGGGAACGATAGGCGAATAATGAGGTAAAACCTAACTAAAATAACAATTCTAGAATAGTGTCTTGCATGTATTGATGATTTTTTCGCTTAGAAGTCTTTTTAATGGATGGCCAACATTAGAATTCGCCTTAATGCTACTTGCCGGACTAAGGAGGTAGATAATAAGAAAAGAATTATCAACATAGATTTAGTTTATACTATCTAATAGGCTAGTATTGATTGGTATGAGGTAATAACTTAGTCAAATATCGAATACGGTTCTTAATATGAGGTAAAGATAAGGGTTAGTATAGTAACACATGTAGCCGAACCAAGGTGCGGAGTGAAATTTTCTAGATGCCGGACCAAAAATTTAGAAATACATAACTTATCACTTTGCATGCAAGATACTAGGAAAGAATTGTTATAATTAGAATTATCAAGTTATGAACCTGTGGGAAACACGCAAACCCTAGTTACTTTTATTGATTGATTAAACTCCAATATTTGAAGTTGTTAGTTGTATCTTTCAATTTAGCTAGTTATTTTCATTTATTCAGAAATAGAAAACCCCCCTTTTATCATTTTTGCTTTCCAAGGAAGTAATTGACTGAACAATAGTAATAATAGGTTGAAGTCAAGTCTAAACTATTTTCCTTGTGGGAACGATCCCAACCTCACTAGTTGGATTATTTACTTGACACGATCGCTTTACTTCTTATTTGAGAAGTAAGTTTGAGCGTATCATTAACCTTCAAATGTTACCAATTATTGGGTAGAGACCGAATTACTACCTAAACTTGTTGCTCATCTGAAAGAACATGGCCAGCACTCTTGAGTTGAGCAATTATGTTTGACATCACCCTAAGGTGTTGTTTGATAATTTGATCATGACGCTTTTTGTAAGTGTCAAATTTGATAGTCAACAGTCAGAGGCAGGTAACAGATACGTTCCTCGTAGATGTTCCCACAAAGCATGATCAGTAGGGTATTTCTCACATTCATGTATGAGGTAATCAACTACAAACTAACTATTATTCCACGTGCAGAAAAAGTTAGCCTTCTTCCAGGCTTTGTAAGCTTCAAGATCCCCTATGTTATGCAATATTACCCTCTTCTGGTTCATTCAAAACATGTTTTATACTTTCCAAAACATTTTTCTCTTCCAGTACATACCATATTTTACGACTCCATATGTCGTAATTATCACCGTTAAGTTTTTCACCTTGGTTTAAGTCAGCAATGATACTTTTTGATGTCATGTCTGTTATTGACATATAATTAGACAAGAATTTTTATCAATTATGCATGCGACATACACATTAAAGAAAATTAATTCTCATAATGATTTTATATTTAATGTAAAATCGAAAAGATATGTATGCATCCAATCATCACCTACAAATTAAATATTTAATCAAAATTCAAATCTAATTTCTTACTGTGTATAACTAATATATTGTAGACTTTGATAACAAGGATTTTTAAGTTTAATAACATAATTTGAGATTAGTACAAGCTACATAATTCATATCTTAAAAAAAATAAGCAACTAAAGATTACAAGTAATTCAAAGATTGAAATTCTCCTACAAGTCTTCAAGACAACTAATGTAAATCCTAAAAGGTTGATTGGCCATATGTCATGATAACCATCAGTCAATATACTACCCCAAGGTTCACAGAGAGCATCTCTTAAATAAGTTAAAGCTCTCAATTTGAAATTTCCTTATAATCAATCAGTTCATCCCATTTTATTTCAAAAAGGAAAATATAACCACGTGACGACAAATTAGGGGACATCTTCAATGACTCGAACTCTTTAAATTTTCTCTCTTTTTCCCTTCGAATGGACCTTAGGTTCCTTGACAGATTTTATGTCACTCTTAGAACACCAATCTTTATGTACCCTCGAAAATATGTCTTACAGCGACTTACTCTTTTACCTTATCCCTTTGCTCGACTTTGAGAACTCCTACTTGGAGTAGTTTGAGAATGTTTTTGTTAAGCCATGTCTGAAATGGGAACTAAATAAAATATGGTTAATACCATTTAATGAGACAACATATGTCACAAATTTTCGTGAAAGACAAGGAAATATTCAAGGAACGTAAGGATTAAACTAATTTAAAATAATAATCTAGTCAAAGAACAAGTGGTCACTATTCTTTATTAAATAAAGAATATTACTCATGGCCCTTCAAAAATAAAAAATGAAACACAATCTTATTTGATCACTTGAGAAAAACTATGTTAAATTAAATACTAAAATGAATACTTTGTTAGCAAAAAAATACTACAAAATCATTGTCTTTTTCATAAAAATAATAATAGTTTATTATTCCGAAGAAAATGGTGTAAGTATTTTGCTAAACAAAATTTCTCCATCTTTTTTTTTATTTTTATTTTTAATTCTTAACAGAAAAGGACAAAAGAAATCCACTTTTTTCTTTTATTTATTTATTTTTATAGTGGGACAATCCCTTTTTTTCTTGTTCTGTCTAGAAAAAGAATAAAAATTAAAAGGAGAGAAAAAAAATCTTACATGTTCCAAATATTTTTTAAAAAAATGTGTGTGGGACCATATATTTTTCCTTTTCTTTTCAATTTTCAACAAAAAGAGTATGATTGTCCCTTAAACTCTTTATTTTTTTAAAAAAAAATTATTATAGGAACAATGACTTTTTCAAGTCATTATCCAACTCAAACGCTTTCTCTTTTCATCCTTTTATTTAGATTAAAAACATAAAAAAAATAAACAGGTCAAAAACGCTTCACGCTTCATTCATAATAGAGAAAAAATATTCTCTATTTTCCTTCATCCACGACAAGAGGAAAAAAATTATACTCTATCCTAAACAACAAAAAAGACTGAGCATATTTGATTGTTTCCCCAACAAAATATAAAAGACCTCTCATCGTCAAAATACCAAGTTGAAGAATTGAAGGTATGTTCTTAGATTTTCAGTCAAATCTAATTTTCTTTTAACTTATGAATTAAATTTCACCATAGTTTTAAAGAAAATATATATTGATCTTCATATAAATATTCTTGACACAAGATATATGTATAGATATATTTTATAACACACAATCAGTACATATTTCAACTACAATATCATGGAGCATTTAACCTTGACTCTGATACCAATGAAATTATTTAAATAACGTTTGGTACAAGATTTTTGTACATTTGATTGTTGTAGCGGAATGAAAATCACGAAATGAATGATTTGCTCCAAATCCTTCTTTGAATCACTAGGAAACAAAGATAGTTTCACAAACTAAATGTTTTGTTGTTTCTTTAATCTAAATCTTCAGAGTTTTTGTTGTTCTTTTTATTTATTTTTCTTTTTGAATGTTTAATAAAAGAAAAGAAAAATTATTTTAAAAAGGTATGATTATTAACTTTTTTCTCCTTTGTTATTTTTATTCATAAAAGAAATTCTTGGGTTGGTTCGGGTGGGATCGATCCACATGGGTGACCCAAACCCAAAACTTACAATCCCTAGTTAGATGCCTTATGCGAAGAGTTGTAAGATGGATAAAGGCCCAAGACATTTTAACTTTATATTTGAGGAGAATTGTAATTATTTAAGTGTATTTGCAAATACTTGGGAGAGTGTATTAATTCTTTCTATTTGATAATCTATTTATGTTTTCAACTTACAAGTGTAGAATTTTCTATGAATTTTAATTTGTGTATTTGAGAGGAATGAAAAAAGAAAGGTTGGTGTGTGATAACGAAGCAAATGCATTTTAGTGTGATGACTTGATTGTTACTTTGATTGAGTTGATGTTTGAGCACTTGCAAAGAAAGTTTAATTTTTGGCAATTGTTGGAGATTCATATGTTTTGGGTTGGTTGTTGGTACAAATTAAAGTCGTATACTTATGCATCAAATGGACTTTTAAAATTGTGTCCCTTAATTATATTTTTGATGTTCTGAATTATTTGAGGATAAACATTTTTTTATATTTGGAGGATTGATAAGTTTGATATTAATATTTAACTTTTTGTTTATTTCTTCAATAAACGGCCATTTAATATAATTTATTATATTTTATAGGTTTATGTGATTTAGAAGTGATCAAAAAAGAAACCTAATGAAACAAGTCAAAATGGAGCTCAAATGAATAGTTTATGACCTAATTACCTTTATCCCTTCAATTTTCATTATTACAAATCATATCATAAATTGTACTTTGGATACATGCATTTGTTGCGGTTAGAGATATGTATTTGAGATACATGTTAGATAGATACATATTATTTAGTGAATCTAATTAAGGGATATAACTTAATGATATTATTTAAGATGAAAATTACTTGTAATAACTTTTGAGAATATCAAATATCATATCACCTAAAATAAACAAAACAATCAAAATCCTTCCATTTCTTTTGGTGATTCAACAAAGTTTGCGTTACTTTTTATTCTTGATTGTACGACCTCACCTACATATATTTGGAGCGTTTACATAAATGTATCTTTGATACATATTAGTCAAATACATATAATTAAATGTACTTAAATAAGAAATCTAGTTGAAATAAATGATTTAAGGATGAAATCACACATATAACAATTTTAGAGTATCTAGTGGTATTACAACTCCTAAATGTTTTTTCAAAACATTCAAAATCCTTCCAATTTTTTAGAGGATCAACAAACTTTAAAGTCCACCGAAATTCTTCTTGAATACTTTTGAGGCTTTTTGGTTCAACAATGGTGAATATCATTGTGTTGTTAAGATCGTGTATCTGAGATTTAATGGTTGATGCATATACATATTTGTAGACACATAAATTGTAATTGGATCAAATTCATACAAAATTTGAATTAAATCCATGTTCGTTTGGACTGAATGATTAATTTGGGTTTTACAAATAAATGATTCCATTTTATCAAAGTTCAAAAGTCCATTTCACGTTGAAGCCCAAACGCATGCCACATGTCACAGTGACTAGGCATCCGAAACCAACAAGTTGACGCCACGTGTCCGAATGAGGTGTTAGTCCCAGTCAAGTGCAAGAACCAATTACAGCATGTCAAGTGTCAAAATGACATCCTTTGGCCAATCATATGCAACCTTGTCCACCCCCTACAACTATAAATATGGGATGAACATGACATTCTAGGGATCCATAGAAAACTCTTCAACAAGCATTCAACAAATTGGAGAAAGCTACAACATCAACATCAATAGTTCTTCGTAGGAGTGATCAACGGAGTTCTTCTCGGAGATCGACTTACAACGACGAAGCGATTTCCGACGTCCCGGAGATCGACAACATCTTAAGGATGTCTATATCATCCAACAATTCAGAAAATACACTACTAAAGACCCTCGAATCGCGGAGAAACATAGGAGAGAGAATCAAGAGAACAACGGAATGGTACTTACAAAGATTCATTAATAAAATCACATTTTTTCCTTTTATTTATTTTGCTTGTAGTTAATTTTCCACGCTTATGAAAATTTGCTGCGAACAATGTTCAGACACCCCGTAATACAACTCAGATCTTAATTAAGATTGCTACTTGTTGGATACACATGTTTTTGATAATGAATCTTCTATTCTTTTAAAAACTCGACAGAAGAATAAATTAACATTGCTACTTATTTGGTACACATGTATTAAATAATAAATCTTATGTCAAATAAAACTAGATACAAGAAATGTAAAATGACATTATCACATACATGTCATGATATCGGATATAAAACAAGATGCAGAACTTTTGAGGTTGAGATACATAACATTAGTTTTAGATACATATAGAAGAAACCATGTTTGATCCTTCTATCTCTGTCGCCACGTACGACGAAAATGATTAATTAATAGAAATACAACACACCACCATGAATTTATCAAAAATGAACTTGAAAAAACTATAAAATGCATGTCTTCAATGATAAAGATTTGCGGAGTTGATGAACATGAACGGTTTGGCTAATCCATCGATTCACATGGAAAGCTTTCTTTGTAACAATTACTTTGATTTGATCTTGTTAGGAAGGAACAACATATGACAAAGTTTGGGTTCAAGAGATTTTGTCGATCAAGATAATGATATTTTAAGAAGAAGAGAATAGATTAATCATTGTTGGAATGAAATTGCATGATATATATATATATATATATATATATATATATATATAATATATATATATATATATATATATACCTCTCCTTGATCAGCATTCCTATTATTATTTCCTTACATTTTAAAATTCATAAATTATTAATTAAATACATTTAAAATATCTGACAAATCATACCATGGAATATGGATAGCTAACAGTAACGCCATGATAAAAATTAATGCTAATAGTCAGTATCTAATAAAGGCCCCAATACTCCATTTTTTCTAGCAATAGTTATTCGCTATTGATTTACATATATCTTAAAAAATTATAAATTATTATTATTATTATCATCTTTTGATCATCTTAAATTTAATATTTTGAAAATTATATTAGCTATTCATACTCATATTTATCATCAAAGACAAAATAAATAAAGAATAAATTATTTCTTAGTTTTTCAAATTGCATTTATTTAACAATTATTTTAATATAATGGGAGAGTACAATATACAAGGGGAGTAATAATCTCATTTGATTATTTAATTATATCAACAGTTATAAAATAAAATTATCATCTACCAATTCCCCACGAAAATAAAACGTTTACATTAATTTATTGTTCTCCTATACTTAAATTTCCACAGCTTCTCGCCAAGACTACAAGAAAAAGGACGAACTTCATAGGATATTCCGTTTCTAGAGTATTCTTAAATTTTAAGATTGTGACAAAGACAAACTTATTTCAATAAATAATTCTAAATTTTTGTTCAGTAATAAAATTTGATAAAACAAAATGTAGATCTATGATATATATATTTCGGTTATTATTACTCCTGTTGTTAATATTTTTTTCTTAACTTTTTGGACTTTTTCCTTTATTTGTTTAACTATAAATACTAAACTACTCTTATTCATTTATTAGCACTCCATTAAAGAGGACAATGAAGAGTTTAAACAAATACATTTTTATTGTTGTAATAGAAAATAAAAATATTTAACAATTATAAAGAACTTATTACAATCAATCAATTAATATATATATATATATATATATATATATATATATATATATATATATATATATATATATATATATATGGATATATATATGTATATATATATTCCGCCTATGTGGCATGCCTCAATAATAAATAAATAAATCATTTTTTTAAATTTCTTTTAGGGCTTTTTTATTTTCTTTAAACAATGATATTATGTGTGTATATATATTGCTATTAATGAGTTACTTAATGAGTATTACACCTCCTAACCTTTTAATAATGTATATAACTCCTAACATTTTAATTTAAATATATATATATAACTCCTAACCTTTCATATTCATAACCTTCAAATTATTTAATATAAAAAAATATAACTCCTAAATATTACACCTATTAAATCCACTTTGAGACATGTTTGATGGTCATTTTATTTTTATTTTCCTTATTCTTCATTTTTTGTTTCTTTTATTTGTTAATTTTTTTATCTTATTTGATCTTATTTTTGCAGGAGAGAGATGTATAATGAAATATGTTAAATATTTGCATAGTTTGATTTTGTGAGGTAAAATAATTTGGGATGTCTAGTTATCATTATCACTTTTGTTCTATTGTAATTATACATTTGATATTATTAGTTTGGATTGTTGATGATACAAATCATGATTTTTTTATAGAAAAAATAATTTGTTCATTTTCTCTTTTGCTTCTCTTTTTACTTTTTGGGATTTTTTTTCTCACTCATGTAGTTTCTAAAGACACTGATTGTTTTTATTCACTTTGTAAATTTTGAAGAATCGAATTATGCTATGTTGTGAACATGATCCTTCTTTCCTCTTCAAATCATATATAACTAAATATTTATAATGTTTTTGCTTGATTAGTTAACTATAATTGTATGTCTTTTTGTTGTTATTATTGTAAGAATTGTTTATAGTTCTCCGGTTAAACCTCCAATGCTATAAGAGCTAATTGATTCCTTATCAACTTAATTAGTTAATTGAAGAAACGCCAATATATCTTATTTTTAATTTCGTTTTACAATATCTTCCTCCTCACTTGCTATAAAAATGTTGTACGATTTATATAATAAATATTAGTAATAAATAAAGTAATATATCTCATCTCAATATAAAGTAAATAAAATACGAAATATTAAATACAAACATTTTTATATAGCTAAGAATTAAATAAATCGATTCCTCTTACAATTTTGTATCTCACAATCACATAACAATGATATGATAAAAATAATAATTTTAACGTTGCATTATTTATTATATTATTTATATATAGAAATTACTTACAGGCCAAAAAGTCGTTTCACAGTTTTCGGAATTTAATCAACAAAAAATTAACTATTTTTAATTTTATTTAAAACACCATAGAATTACTTATTTTTACAATTTTTAATTTTTCTATTCATTTTGATTAACTTTTTAATTCTATGTCCCTCTGAAAATTTATTTTTAATTAATTTTTCTTTTAGTAGATTTATCTCCTATAATATAAATAAGAGAAAAACTATATATTTTTCAAAATAATGGTGATTACTAAAAATAATGTTTATTAGTAGAAGCATATTTAGAGACTTTTAATTAATTTGAAATTTCTAAAAAGAGGTAAAAACAAAATATGTCTTATAATAAAATTAAGGCATAATACATAAATGTGCCCTTTAACTTGGCTTCTTATCACATTTGTGCCCTTCAACTTTGATGTGCACAAATAGACACTTAAACTTGTATAAAGTTGAATAAATAGACACACATGTCTTACATGTCATCCTACATGTCATTTTTTGTCCTACGTGGTGTCCTATGTGTATTGTGTCATGTAGGTTTCATGTGTTTATTTATTTAAAAGTTGGATAATTAAAGTGTCTGTTTATGCATTATGAAAGTTGGAAGTCAAAGTTAAAATTTGAAGCCTAGTTTAGGGTCCAATATATGTATTATGACTAAAATTAAACAGTAAAAACGGTGGAGAATTTTACTGAAACATACTTTTGTTTATTAAAAAAATATGTAACATTTTTTTAATTGTTCTATTATTTATATATATTTATTTAAATTAATACACTCACACTTCTTCTTCTTCATAACCTCTATACTTAATAATACTTAATAGTAATACCTATAACTTTCAACTTTATATTTTCATAACCCCCAAATACTTAATTTACATAAATTTGTGACATCTTAAAAGCACATCAAAAGAATATTTCTAACCAAATATATTTATATTTAGCTTAATTGTCCTCTAGTTTAATCTTGTTATACATAACCTATCGACAATGACTACTTTGTGTAATTATTTTGCTTCTAATAAGAATGATACAAAATAAGATATATAAAAGAGTATGATTGATTATTTTTTGGCATGAAATTATAAGATCAAGATCATTAATAAAAGTTAGACTAAAAACAATTCTTGAAAACGTTAAAATGTATTTGTAGATACACTTAGCGGGGGAGATAATCAAAATTATTATGAAGTTATTTTTAAATTTTCAGTAAATATGAATAATGAAAATATAATAAAAATTATTAAGAGTCCAATTATAAGTTTTTATTCGATATTATAAGATTCTTTTTTAATCTTAACATAAATCTTTTATCATTCATTTATAATTGCTCATTTATTACTTATTTCAAATGTATTATAACAACGATATATTTATTTTATGTTAATTCTATATCACTAATAATCATTTTACCAAACTAAAATCATTTCTTACCCATTTCCTTCAAAAGAATTAACATATTGAGAAAACTTTAAAGTTAATATACAAATACTGAAGTACTTTTTTAAGTCTTCAAATTATAGGTAGCTTATTTATTACAAATAATTTTTCATATTTTTAAGACTGTTTTTGGACTTGTTACTATTTAATTCTTTTGAATTTTTTTTAAAAAAAATTAAAGACTAAAAATTCACTTTAAATTTCTAACAAAATATCAAAGTTGACCATATTTAATTTTGAGAAATCATTCAAATTGATAATAAAGTCATAAATTCTTATTATATATTATAACAAAATAAAAGAATAGGTACTATTGAACCAAAAAAATATAGATGACCGTACTGCTAATTTAAGGGTATTTATTTTTGAGAAAAGACATAAAGCCACCACTGATGTTGTCTCGGATTTCCAAAAAGACACCTTAACTTTGCAACTGTTATATTACCCCATTAAACAATTTTGACATATATTATTATGTCATTTTTCGAACCAACCCAAGTTTTAAGAAGCAAGTGTGTCACACCAACAATTATTATATGACGCATGTTAATTTAATTTGAATGTATTTTTTTATCTTAAGTTTTTTCCTTTATCTTTTTTTTTAAAACTTTATTTCTCTTTCTCTTAATTTTGACTTTTAATTTTGATTTATCTTAAATGTCCATCATCTCCACCTCCCATTTTCAAGTGATTGTGTAACGACCTGTTTAGTCGTTTTGAGCAACAGATTTTAATTCTGGAAAAACTGGCTGGGACGACGGATGGAACGACGGACCGTCGTGGTCACGACGGCCCGTCGAGGAGGTGTCGTCCCATGGCACTTAGAATTTTGAAATTGGGTACTGAAAATCGACTCTCTGTAAATTGTGACGGACCTGCAGGACGCGCGTCACATCCACGACGAACCGTCGTGAGTTCCGTTGCAAAACACTTCAACTTTTGAGAATTTGGTGCAAGAAGAAACGAGTTTCTGACCGTCATGACGGAGGAACAGGACGGACCGTCACGGCTGTGACGGGCCGTCACAGGCCACTTGAGCTCGAGGGAGCTGCGACGACCACCGTGACGGACCGTCGCAGCAGGACGACGCCCGTCACAGTTGCGCAGTCCCAGGCAAAAATGGATTCCTCTACACGTTTTAGGGGTCGTTTTGGACTATTCTTTCCTTAATTATAAAGATTGAGGTTATATTAATAGGTCTAATTACTTGGGGGTTAAAAGGGGTACCTTAAGTGAATTAGTAGTTTTATTGTCCTCCTTTACACTTAATTATACTTTTTATTAGGGTAAAAAGAAGGAGGGTTTGAATAAAACAAACAAAAGAAAAGAACAGAAAGAGAGGAGAAACGAACGAGTAGAGGGAGAGAAACGAAGAGGATAGCAAGGATTTTGAGAAGATAGCTTGTTGATTCAATTCTTCGGTGGAGGTAGGTTATGGTTTTTTTTACGATATTCGTAGTGAACTCTTGATAGGGAATGATATGTATTGATGATATTGTAACCTGTCTATATGCTTAAATTGTATGCTTGCATGATTATGATTATGTGATTTTGATAAAACAAAGCATGATGAAGCTATTGAATCCCCAAATCTTGAAAGAAACTTTAATCTATGATATTAATGATGATGCCTTGGTATAAAAGAAGGCTTGATGAATTAAAGTAAGGGGATTGATGATGCCTTGGTATAGAGAAGGCTTGATGAATGGATAGAATGATGTTAGTGGATCGGAGTGTCACGTACCGACACATAGTATCAGTGGATCGGAGTGTCACGTTCCGACACATAGTATTAGTGGGACGGGTGTCACGAATCGACACGTAGATATAGGGGATCGGAGTGTCACGTATCGACACATATAGGGGATCGGAGTGTCAGGTTCCGACACATATAGGGGATCGGAGTGTCACGTACCGACACATATAGGGGATCGGGTGTCACGAACCGACACGTAGAATTAGGGGATTGGAGTGTCACGTACCGCACATAGTGGTAGGGGATCGGAGTGTCACGTACCGACACAAGAGGAAGAAAGATAATGAATCTTGAAAGATGATAATATACTCAACATAATGAACTTATTTCCCAAATGAGTGTGGTATTGAGGCTTGAGTCCTCATGGATGAACTTGATGGTATTTATGACGATTATAATACTTGTTGTTGCTACATGTTGAGCTTATAGTTGATTTATAATATTACTTGATATATATTATTTCTATTTTGAGTTGGCCGATGATATCTACTCAGTACTTTGGTTGTACTGACCCCCTACTTTTATGTTTTCTTCTTTGTTATTTGTGGAATGCAGCGAACGTTCCGTCAACTTCAACTCAACAGTAGATCTAGCCAGTCTTATCTCTCCATCGGAAATTCAGGGTGAGCTAACGGTCTAGCTTGGACTGGGTCTTCTTCTCCAAGTCTTGATGCCTTGAACATCCGGCATGGACTAGCTTTTTAGTTATTTTTGTTCTTAGACATTCCTAGTTTAGTAATTTGAGATAGATGTTCTTGTGATGATGACTTCCAGATTTTGGGGATATTAATAATAGATTTTGAATTGTTTTATTAATGAGTTTAAGTCTTCCGCATTCTTTGGTTGATATTGTATAAAATGTTAAGGGTTAGGTTGGTTGGTTCGCTCACATAGGAGGGTAAATGTGGGTGCCAGTCGCGTCCCCGATTTGGGTTCGTGACAGACTTGGTATCAGAGCATTAGGTTCATTGGTCTCATCACACAAGAACAGGTCTAGTAGAGTCTTAAGGAACGGTAGGGGGACGCCTTTACTTTCTTTGAGAGGCTATAAGACTTTAGAAAATTCCATTCTTTCATTCTTTCTTTCGTGCTACTACTTGAGTCCAATTGGTATGTAGGTGATGCAAATTGGATATCTGACCATCTTCATTCTATTTCGCAGATGGTTAGAACTAGAGCAACGACCGCACCAGCAGCGACAACGAACGAAGACAGGAAACACTGAGCCAGCCACTGGGGCTGTGGCTCGAGGAAGGGTAACGGCAAGAGGCCGTGGAAGAGGTCGTGGGAGGACGTCCTCTAGAGGAAGAGGACGAGCCCCTAGCCCATCTGATACTAGGGCGGTGACTCCTCCACCGACTGAGGATGCAGTAAGAGAGGGTGAGGAAGGGGAAACCGAACAAGGGCAGAATGAGGAAATGCCACCCCAACCTACCCCAGAGATGATCAACCAAGTACTTGCTTATCTTAGCGGGTTGTCCGATCAGGGTAAAGCACCTCCAGTGGTTTCTGCACCAACACCTCCGGTTTCAGAGATACGACATGCGGCTACTATGGCTCCCCGCATGATGCAACATTGGGAATAGGCACATTTCCACGTCTGACTACTGGGCCTATTATGACAAACGATCAACACGAACTTTTCAGTAAGTTCTTGAAATTGAAACCCCCAGTCTTCAAGGGTGCAGAATCTGAGGATGCTTATGATTTTCTGGTTGATTGTCATGAGCTACTACACAAGATGGGGATAGTAGAGAGGTTTGGTGTCGAGTTCGTGAGCTATCAGTTCCAAGGGAACGCCAAATGTGGTGGCGTTCACATGTTGAGTGTCAACCAACAGAGGCACCACCTATGACTTGGGAATCATTCTCTACCCTGTTTATGGAGAAGTATATCCAAGGACCTTGAGAGATAGAAAGGGAATGAGTTCTTGAGTCTTGAACAAGAAGGATGACAGTAAACGCGTATGAGGCTAAATTTCGCGCACTATCCAGATATGCCACCCAACTTTGTTTCAGTCCACAAGACGGATCCGCCGTTTTGTGAAGGGGTTGAGGTCAGAATTGCGGATTTCAGCCTTACAGGTAGCGGCAACGGCAACATCCTTCCAAGAGGTGGTAGACTTTGTGATAGAGGTGGAAGGAGTGAAGCCAGATGACTTCACCACGACATCGACATCAAAGAGGTTTCGAAGGGAGGCGAGTTTAATGGTTCTTACTCTAGAGGACAGAACTCCGGAGGTCACTCAGTCGACCAATATAGTCTTCACTACAGACTGTAGTTGGGGGTCCACCTCAAGACGGTCAACACTACTCCGAGAGACCTATGCCCGATTCCAGAGAGTGCTATGGATGTGGGGAGATTGGACATAATTAGGAGGAATTGTCCAAAACAGAGTTACAGAGCCCCACTAGCTAGAGGTAGGGGTGGTAATGGTAGAGGTCATTATTCTGGAGGCGTGGTGGCCGAGGTAATGGTGGTCACCAAAACGCAGAGGTGAAGGGCAAACTGGAGCACTACTACGCAACATGGTAGGGGCAACGGACAGACAATAATGGGGCCCATTGTGTACGCTTTCCCTGGGAGGTCTGAAGCGGAGGCGTCTGATGCTGTTATCACAGGTAATCTTTTGGTTTGTGATTGCATGGCATTTGTATTATTTGACCCTGGCTCCACGTTTTCATATGTATCTTCCTCATTTGCTAATGGTCTAAATTTGCATTGTGAATTACTTGACGTGCCTATTCGTGTTTCTACTCCGGTGGGTAGTCGGTGATAGTTGAAAAGGTATATAGGTCATGTTTAGTGAATTTTGTGGGGAGCAACACTTATGTAGATTGGTTATTTTAGAAATGTGTGTGACTTTGATGTAAATCTGGGTATGACTTGGCTTTCTCCGAACTTTGCGATTTTGGATTGTAATGCTAAAACGGTAACGTTAGCCAAGCCTGGGGCAGATCCGTTAGTGTGGGGAGGTGACTACACTCCCAATCCAGTGCGTATCATCTCCTTCATTCGTGCTCAGAAGATGGTTAGTAAGGGTTTGTCTAGCTTTCTTGGCACATCTCAGGATGACACTACTCAAGTACCTTCGATTGAGGAGGCAGTTTCGGTAGTCCGTGAGTTTTTGGATGTGTTCCCTGCAGATCTTCCTGGTATGCCACCAGATAGGGATATAGACTTCTGCATTGATCTGAACCGGGTACTCGCCCCATTTCTATACCCCATATAGAATGGCTCCCGCAGAGTTAAGAGAATTAAAGGCACAACTCCAAGAGTTGTTGAGCAAGGGCTTCATTAGACCAAGTGCATCTCCTTGGGGTGCTCCGGTGCTATTGTGAAGAAGAAGGATGGGAGTTTCCGAATGTGCATAGATTACCGACAGTTGAACAAAAGTAACTATTAAGAACAAGTACCCCATTCCTCGCATTGATGACTTGTTCGATCAGTTACAAGGTGCTTGTGTCTTCTCAAAGATGACTTGAGGTCCGGTTATCACCAATTGAAAATACGAGCAACGGATGTTCCAAAGACTGCTTTTCGAACTAGGTATGGGCATTATGAATTTGTGGTATG
Source organism: Solanum peruvianum (assembly GCA_027705065.1). NCBI lineage: Eukaryota > Viridiplantae > Streptophyta > Magnoliopsida > Solanales > Solanaceae > Solanum > Solanum peruvianum. The sequence goes on from JAKWJD010001760.1 coordinate 11,627,034, forward strand.
TCATTTGGTCTTACGAATGCCCTGCTGCCTTCATGAGCTTGATGAACGGGATTTTCAAGCCATACTTGGACCTCTTTGTGATTGTGTTTATTGATGATATACTGATATACTCCAAAAGTAAGAAGAACATGAGGAGCATTTGAAAATGGTGTTAGAGTTGTGAGAGAGAAAGAAAAAGCTTTATGCGAAATTCTCCAAGTGTGAGTTTTTGGCTAGATTCAGTGTCCTTCTTGGGGCACGTGGTTTCTAAGGATGGAGTGATGGTAGATCCTTCTAAGATTGAAAACAGTGAAAAATGGGTAAGACACACTAATGTGTAAGAAATACGGAGTTTTGTTGGGTTAGCTAGCTACTACCGTCGATTCGTCAAGGGATTCTCTTCTATTGCTTCCCAATTGACGAACTTGACTAAGCAAAATGTTCCATTTGTATGGTCGGACGACGAGTGTGAGGAAAGCTTTCAGAAACTCAAGACTTTGTTGACTACCGCGCCTATCCTTACCTTGCCGGTAGAGGGTAAAAACTTCATTGTTTATTGTGATGCATCCTATTCTGGGTTGGGTGTGCAGTGCTAATGCAAAGAGAAGAATTTGATTGCTTATGCTTCGAGGCAATTAAAGGTGCATGAACGTAACTACCCAACTCATGACTTGGAATTGGCCCGCGGTAGTATTTGCACTAAAGCAATGGAGACATACTTGTATGGGGTTAAGTGTGAGGTCTATACGGACTATCGTAGCCTACAGTATGCTTTACTCAGAAAGATTTGAATTTGAGACAAAGGAGATGGATGGAACTACTGAAGGACTACGACATCACTATCTTGTATCATCCGGGAAAGGCGAATGTTGTGGCAGTGCCTTGAGTAGAAAGGCCGGAAGTATGGGAAGTCTAGCTCATTTGCAAGCTTCTAGACGCCCATTGCTAGAGAAGTGCAAATTTTGGCTAATGACCTTATGAGGTTAGAAATAAACGAGAAGGGAGGATTGTTAGCTGGTGTAGAGGCAAAGTCCTCTTTTCTTGATCAGATTAAGGGGAAACAGTTTGATGATGAGAAACTAAGGCGAATTCGAGATAAAGTGTTGCAAGGAGGAGGCTAAGGAAGCAATAATCGATGGGGAAGGTGTTTTGAGGATTAAGCGGAAGAGTATGTGTACCCCGCATCGATGATTTGATCACCACTATTCTTATAGAAGCTCATAAGTTCCGGATATATTCTATACATCCTGGTGCAACCAAGATGTACAGCGGACCTAAAGCAACACTTCTGGTGGAGTAGATTGAAGCGAGACATTGTTGAGTTTGTTGCCAAATGTCCAAATTGTCAACAAGTAAAGTTGAACACCAGAGGCCTGGAGGAACACTTCAGAGAATGCCCATTCCTGAATGGAAGTGGGAGAGAATCGCGATGGACTTCGTGGTTGGTCTTCCAAGACTTGGGTAGTATGACTCTATTTGGGTGATTGTTGATAGGTTAACTAAGTCTGCTCACTTCATTCCGTCAAGGTGACCTACAATGCAGAGAAGTTAGCCAAAATCTACATCTCAGGGATCGTTCGGTTACATGGGTTTCCACTCTCCATCATATCAGATAGAGGTACACAGTTTACTTCTAAGTTTTGGAAACGTTGCATGCAGAATTAGGTACTATGTTGGACCTTAGCACGGCATTTCACCTCAGACCGATGGTCGTCTGAGCGAACGATTCAAGTGTTGGAGGATATGCTTCGTGCAGGTGTGATAGAGTTTGGTGGCCATTGGGATAGCTTCTTACCTTTGGCAGAGTTTTCATATAATAATAGCTATCACTCACTCCAGTATCGATATGGCTCCATTTGAAGCATGTATGGGAGGAGGTGGTAGATCTCCCATTGGTTGGGTTTGATGCCTTGAAGTTAGACCTTGGGGGAACTGATCTGTTGAGAGACTCTATGGAGAAGGTGAAAGCTATTCAAGAAAAGCTTTTGGCGGCTCAAAGTAGACAAAAGGAGTATGCAGACCGAAAGTTAGAGACTTGGAGTTCATGGAGGTGAACAAGTCTTGTTGAAGGTTTCACCCATGAAAGGGTGATGCGGTTTGGAAAAAGAGGTAAGCTAAGTCCAAGGTATATTGGACCATTCGAGGTACTTAAAGCGAATAGGGAGGTGGCTTATGAATTAGCCTTGCCCCCAGGGTTGTCCGGAGTGCATCCGGTGTTCATGTGTCCATGTTGAAGAGATACCACGGAGATGGAACTACATTATCCGTTGGGATTCAGTTTTGTTGGATGAGAACTTGACTTATGAAGAGGAACCGGTTGTCTATATTAATAGAGAAGTTCGCAAGTTGAGGTCGAAGAGATTGCATCCATCAAAGTTCAATGGAAGAATCGACCGGTTGAAGAGGCTACTTTGGGGAGAAGGAGGCAGATATGCAAGAAAATACCCACATCTGTTTACAGATTCAGGTACTCTTCTCCTTTTCGGCCATTGTTTTCTTCTTTTGATCGTTCGGACGAACGATGGGTAAATTGGTATCTATTGTAACGACCTGTTTAGTCGTTTGAGCAACAGATTTTAATTCTGGAAAAACTGGCTGGGACGACGATGGAACGGACGGACCGTCGTGGTCACGACGGCCCCGTCGAGGAGGTGTCGTCCCATGGCACTTAGAATTTTGAAATTGGGTACTGAAATCGACTCTCTCTGTAAATTGTGACGGACCTGCAGGACGCGCCGTCACATCCACGACGAACCGTCGTGAGTTCCGTTGCAAACACTTCAACTTTTGAGAATTTGGTGCAAGAAACGAGTTTTGACCGCATGACGGAGGACAGGACGACCGTCACGGCTGTGACGGGCCGTCACAGGCCACTTGAGCTCGAGGGAGCTGCGACGACCACCGTGACGGACCGTCCAGGAACGACGGCCCGTCACAGGTTGCGCAGTCCCAGGCAAAATAGGATTCCTCTACACGTTTTAGGGGTCGTTTTGGACTATTCTTTCCTTAATTATAAAGATTGAGGGTTAATATTAATAGGTCTAATTACTTGGGGGTTAAAAGGGGTAACCTTAAGTGAATTAGAGGGTTTTATTGTCCTCCTTTACACTTAATTATACTTTTAATTAGGGTAAAAAGAAGGAGGGTTTGAATAAAACAAAACAAAAGAAAAGAACAGAAGAGAGGAGAAACGACGAGTAGAGGGAGAGAACGAAGAGGATTAGCAGGATTTTGAGAAGATAGCTTGTTGATTCAATTCTTCTGGAGGTAGGTTATGGTTTTTTTTACGATATTCGTAGTGAACTCTTATAGGGAATATATGTGATATGTATGATAAATTGTAACCTGTCTATATGCTTATTGTATGCTTGCATGATTATGATTATGTGATTTTGATAAACAAGCATGATGAAGCATTGAATCCCAAATCTTGAAAGAAACTTTAATCTATGATATTAATGATGATGCCTTGGTAAAAAGAAGGCTTGATGAATTAAAGTAAGGGATTGATGATGCCTGGTATAGAGAAGGCTTGATGAATGGATGAATGATGTTAGTGGATCGGAGTGTCACGTACCGACACATAGTATCAGTGGATCGGAGTGTCACGTTCCGACACATAGTATATAGTGGGACGGGTGTCACGAACCGACACGTAGATATAGGGGATCGGAGTGTCACACGTACCGACACATATAGGGGATCGGAGTGTCCACGTTTCGACACATATAGGGGATCGGAGTTTCACTTACCGACACATATAGGGATCGGGTGTCACGAACCACACGTAGAATTAGGGGATCGGAGTGTCACGTACCGACACATAGTGGTAGGGGATCGGAGTGTCACGTACCGACACAAGAGGAAGAAATATAATGAATCTTGAAAGATGATAATATACTCAACATAATGAACTTATTTCCCAAATGAGTGTGGTATTGAGGCTTGAGTCCTCATGGATGAACTTGATGGTATTTATTGACGATTATAATACTTGTTGTTGCTACATGTTGAGCTATAGTAGTTGATTTATAATATTACTTGATATATATTATTTCTATTTTGAGTTGGCCGATGATATCTACTCAGTACTTGTGGTTGTACTGACCCCCTACTTTTATGTTTCTTCTTTGTTATTTGTGGAATGCAGCGAACGTTCCGTCAACTTCAACTCAACAGTAGATCTAGCCAGTCTTCTCTCCATCGGAAATTCAGGGTGAGCTAACGCGTCTAGCTTGGACTGGGTCTTCTTCTTCAGTCTTGATGCCTTGAACTTCCGGCATGGACTAGCTTTTTAGTTATTTTTGTTCTTAGACATTCTAGTTTAGTATTTGTGATAGATGTTCTTGTGATGATGACTTCCAGATTTTGGGGATATTAATAATAGATTTTGAATTGTTTTATTAATGAGTTTAAGTCTTCCGCATTTCTTTTGTTGATATTGTATTAAATTTTAAGGTTAGTGGTGGTTCGCTCACATAGGAGGGTAAATGTGGGTGCCAGTCGCGTCCCCGATTTGGTCGTGACAGACTGATTCCTCCATTATCTTTTTTTTTTTTTCTTTCACCTCCTACACTCCATATCAAATTGAGCCCTACTCCCTTTTTTTTTTTCTTTTTTTCTTTTTCTTTTTTGGTCTGGTCGAATTCTTGATAAAATTCATATATTTTTTAGACTTTATTGAATTATTGATAGCAAAATTAATTATTTTTCTAAGAAAATTTAGAAGTTATCATAAACTACTCATTTTCATATAAATTTTAAATTAGAAATGATATTTTAAAAGAATCAATTAATTCCAAAAATTAAAAGAACTTAATTGAAATCGGATAAAAAAAACTATATGATACTTCCTATCATCTTGAAATCTAATGGGTTTATCAAACTGTTCAAAATTTAAGAAAATATTTAGATAAAATTTTAAAATTAAAGAGAGTAAAATAATTGTATTAAAAGGAAGATGAAGTTGTGATAAGTATGATGACATTGAAAGTAAGAAGCTTTAATGGATGGAGATGAGAATGGATTTTTGAAGAAGAAGAAGAAGAAGAAAGAAGAAAGAAGAAAGAAGAAAGAGAAAGAAAAAAGGGAAAATACCCAAGTATCCCCTCAATCTATGTCGAAATCTCAGAGACACACTTATACTACACTGAGGTCCTATTACCCCCCTGACCTTATTTGATGTTTAATTTTCTACCCCTTTTTAGCCTACGTGGCACTAGTTCGATAAAAAAATCAACCATCGTTGGGCCCACAATATAGTGTCACGTAATCTAAAAAGGGGTAAAAAATTATTAATAAAATAAGTTTCAGGGGGTAATAGAACCTTAGTATAGTATAAGTGTGTCTCTGAAATTTCGGGCATATGTTAAGGGGGTACTTGGACATTATATAAAAAGGAAAACTAGTTAAAATAACCTGAAAATAAGAAAAATATATTTTATAATAAAATACTTACAAAAAGTAAATTATATTATTTATTATAGGTTGCCCACTCTCTTTGAGATAGTGCACACCACTCTCTTTGAGAGAGTGCCAGGTGGGCGAAAAATGATATAGTTATATCTATTCAAATTGTTTAGTGGGTAATAGAACGGTTGCAAAGTTAATGTGTCTTTTTGAAAATTCGGGACAACTTTAGTGTTGACTTTATGTCTTTTCTCTTTATTTTTTGATAAAGTCAATTCATGAGTTCAATTGAAAATTTTCAAATCTAAATGATAAAATTTATTAGCTAATTTATTTGGATTTGAAAATTAAAAACAAATGAGAACTTATATACACCGCATGTAGTCCGACTAAATTTACTAGTTAATAATAAAGAATAAAATTATACAGGAGAGGAGAGCACTTATCTGAAGCTCATACAAAATCAAAGAATTATTAAATAAAAAAATTATCTCCTCACATAAATTAAAAAAATCAAAATTATAATTTATATTTATAAATCAATTCATTAGAAATAAGAATATCGATAGATAGTGCAAAATCTAACAAAATATGTATTTAATAATATTCATTGAAGGAGCTCAACATACCGAAAGTTCATAGAATAATGATCACCACGAAGTTTGAGTCCTTTCTTTTTGCTCTTTTGATTTAAAAAAAATAAGTACCATTGGATATTATCGGTTAATGATCCGATAAAGTATAATTAGGTCAGATTCATGCCATGTGTATTATATGTTGGAAAAAATACTACAATATTGATATTAGAATGAAACTATAAATTAATAAATAACATATCACAAACATTGTGTCGTGGCAAGCCATTGCCTTGAAAGCGATTTCGACCCGACTCCGATGCAATTGTAATAGACGGTCTCTCCCCAAGATTCCACAGTTACTCTCAAACACGTGCACTCATGGCTGAGAGTTTGGAGGTTGCGCAAAAACAATTGCCCTAAATATTCTAAGAATAAAATGAGAGGAGGGAAATTTTTTGTTTTCCCTTTTGTTGGATGAGGGGTTAGCTTTCACAAAGGAAGTATTTATATAGGAAATTTTTATAGGAGATATTGTTCAATGAAGAGTTAATTTTAATAGGAAATAATACATATATTGGACCCTAAATTTGGCTTCAAATTTTAACTTTAACCTCAAACTTTCATAGTGCACAAATAGGCACTTTAACTATCCTATCTTTCAATAAATAAACACGCGATTTTTGGAGCCAAAGTGCGTGAAATGCAAACGCTCCCATGTGCAAATGCAAACGCTCCCATGTATATCTTACATGTCATTTTGAAACTAAATTATTTTTTTTACCTTTGTGGCCTCAAAAATTACCTCTCACTCTCGCAGAATGCGTGCATTTCACGCATTTTGCCAGGTACGAATCACATGTTTATTTATTGAAAGATGGGATAGTTAAAGTGCCTATTTGTGCATTATGAAAGTTTGAGGTCAAAGTTAAAATTTGAAGCCAAACTTAGGGCTCAATATATGTATTATGTCATATTAATAACGCAATGTGAATGTTAATGGCATTAAAGGCCATTACAACTCTTGTTTTGTTTTGGAACGGAAAAATTTATTCTCTTTGTAACATATTTTATTTTAGGCATAATACATAAATATGCCCTTTAACTTGGCTTCAAATAACATTTATGCCCTTCAACTTTGGGTTTGCACAAGTACACAGTTAAACTTGTATAAAGTTTAACAAATAGACACACATGTCCTACATGTCATCCTACATGTCTTTTTTTGTCCAACGTGGTGTCCTACGTGTATTTTGCCATGTAGTACTCATGTGTATTTATTTAAAAGTTGGATAGTTAAGGTGCATGTTTGTGCATAATGAAAGTTGGAGGTTAAAGTTTAAATTTGAAGCCAAGTTTAAAGTCAAATATATGTATTATGCCTTTATTTTATGTTCTTTGCATTACAGTAAATGAATAAGTGAGAATTAATATCACAATCCCCCACTAATGCAAAAATAAAGGGTTAAAACAAATTTTGGACAAAAGGAAGGAACATGTACTTAAGTGTCAATATTTGTTGATTTGAATTGACACGTAGTGATATACGACAACAATTTAATATATACAAAGTGAAGTACTCTTGAACTGAGTGGATATAAGTTCAGACCCCATAACACATACTGTATCCTTAATTTTAAGCAACCTACGCGATACAAACAAAATGCTTTTATGGTCATGCACACACGTTGGGTCTTATGAGTGCTCTAGAGACGACCCAGGTCCTTCATAAAAGGCGACCACACCTTTACACTCACGTTGGTGACTCCATTAAATCTATCTCAAATAGACCACCAAACTGCTATAGAATCATTAAGAGCAAAATAAGCTCAACCTTATAAAAAACTGCCTCACGCCATAGGAATAGAAAATGTGGTGTATATTGAGTCCTAACAGGTCCACCACATTACCTCAATCAATGGCTTTAGGCCTATCCCCCTCGAAATTTCAAGGATTATTTTCCTTGTCAAGCCCTTGGCCATAAGATCCGCCAAATTTATTTCCGACCTTACATAATCCAAGGAAATAACACCTAGTTTCAACAATTGTTTAACTGCACCACGTCTGATGCGAATGTGTCTCTTTTTTTCATTGTACACCCTGTTTTTGGCGATTCCAATTGCTGCCTGTGAGTCACAAGAAGAGAAACTGATGAAGTTTTTCTTCCCCACAAAGGCAATTTGCCAAAAGATTTCTCAGCCACTCAGCTTCTTGCCCTGCCAACTCGAGAGGAATGAATTCTGATTTCATAGTAGATCGTGCTATCCACGTCGGTTTGAAAGATTTCCATGAAATAGCACCTGCACCAAAAGTAAATACGTAACCACTGGTGGAGCTAACTTCATCATTGTCAGTTACCCAGTTTGCATCACAAAACCATCTAAAATAGCAGGAAATTTATTAAAATGCAAACACAAATTCATATTACCTCTCAAATACCTTAGTAAACGATGAAGAGCATTCAAGTGTTCACTATTGGGTTTATGAGTATATCTACTCAATCTACTAACAGTATAAGCTATATCAGGCCGAGTATAGTTCATAAAAAACATAACACTCCCAATTATTTTAGCATATTCAATTTGAGAAACACTAGATTCTTTATCTTTCTTCAAGTGTATGCTAGGATCATAAGGAGTTCTCACCGAAACTACATCAAAACAATCAAATTTTTTCAATATTTTTTCTATGTAATAAGACTAACAGAAAGAGAAACCATTAGGAGTTCTTTTGATTTTAACTCACAAAATCACATCTGCTTTACAAGGTCTTTCATTTCAAATTTAGAAGACAAAAATTTTTTAGTCTCATTAATAACATTCACATTAGGACCAAAGATTAACATGTCATCTACATATAAACATAATGACACAATCTGAACCTATCATCTTAGAATAAGCACATGTATTAGATGAATTTACAACAAAGTCATTATCCACTAATGTGATATTAAATTTTTCATACCATTGCTTAGGTGCTTGTTTTAGTCCATACAAGGACTTTCTCGGTTTGCATACTTTATCCTCTTGTCCTGGAATCACAAAACCCCCTCAGGTTGAGTCATATAGATGTCTTCCTCAAAATCACCATTTAGAAATGCAGTTTTAACATCCATTTGATGTACCACTAAATCATGAATAGCGGCTAATGCAATAAGAGTTCTAATGATCGTTATTTTAGTCACAGGAGAATAAGTATCAAAGTAATCAACACCTTTCTTTTGTTTAAAACCCCTAATCATAAGTCTAGTCTTATATTTATCAATTGTACCATAAGGTCTTAAATTCTACTTAAATATCCACTTGCTACTTATGTGTTTACAACCTTTAAAAAATCATGCAAGTCCTAAGTGTGATTCGAAACAATAGAGTCTAACTCACTTTTAATAGCCCCTTTCAAAAATACAACATCTATTGATCTCATTGCTTCATCATAAGTCTTAGGATCGATCTTCTTCTATTAAAAAGATAGACACTAATTCATCATTTAAAACATTAATATCATAATTTTCAATTAAGAAAGTAGTGATAAAATCAGGACCAAAACTTAGTTCAATTCTACGTCTCTTACTCCTTCTAAGTACTTTTTCATGTTCATTATAAATAACTCTAGAAGAAGATACAACATGAAAAATAAACAAACATAGATGTAGAATCATTATTTTTCACATCACTCGGCACATTATTTTTTAAAGGAAAAGTATGCTCACAAAATTCTGCATCTCTAGATTCACAAATAGAATAATCATTTAGAGACATAAATCTATATGCAGTACTGTTTTGAGCATAACCAATAAAGACAACATCAGAAGTCTTAGGACCAATATTTACTCATTTAAAATCAGGTTACCCAACCTTAACCAAACACCCCCACAATTTTGAAAATTTCAACTTAGGAGCAAATCCTTTCCACAGCTCATATGAGGTCTTGTCTAACTTCTTACGCGGGACTCTATTAAGAATATAGCATGCAGACAAGACTGCTTCTCCCACATATTGTCGGATAGACCAGAGCTTAAAATCATAGAGTTCATCATTTCTTTAAGGGTTCTATTTTTCCGTTCGGCTACACCATTTTGCTTGGGAGTATAAGGAGCACTAAAGTCATGTATAATATAATTTTTTTCACAAAAATCTTTGAGAGTTTTAGTACTATATTCACCACACACATCAGATCTAAATCTCTTTATTTTCCTGTCTAATTGATTTTTCACTTCTGCTTTGAATTTCAAAAACATGCTTTAAGTCTAATCATTAGACTTAAGAAGATATACCTTAGTGTATCTAGAAAATTCATCAACAAAAGTAATGTAATCTTTTTTTCACCTTTGCTAACAGTGTTCTTGAAATCTGCGTAATCTGAATATATTAGTTCAAGTAATTCAGTCTATCTACTAATAACAGATTTGAATAGTTTCTTAGCATTCTTTGCTTTTACACACAAGACATTTAGAAAAATCATCAGTTTTTATCATAAGAATTAATTTCATTTTCCTAAGTCTTTTAATGGAAGCAGTATTAATATGCCCTAGTTTACCATGCATCAATATAAGCAGAATTTGAAATACTTTATTGACAATCTCTTGAACAATGTTCAATAAAAGTAATCCTCCACTAAGATATACCTTCCCAACAAAGTCTTCTCCGCGAGAAATAATTATTTTATCAAATTCAAAAACAAGTTTAAGGCCTACTTTGTTGAGAAGTGCTCCGGAATCTAAGTTTCTACGAAGAGAGGGAACATACAAAATATTGTTCAAGGATAATGTCTTTCCAGATGTTCATTTAAGTAAAACTTTTCCTTTACCCATTACTACAACAGTAGTGGAGTTACCTATATATACACACTCTCCATCACTGGACTCCTCAAAGTTATGGGATAACTCTTTATTGGAACAGAATTGCCTTGAAGCGTCTGTGTCTAGTACCTAGTCATTCTTGTTAGCCACCTGATTTGCCTCAACGACTACAACAACAATCACTTCATTGCCCTCAACAAGATTGGCTTGGACATCACTTTGTCTTTCCTGCTTTGAGTTTTGCTCTTTCCTTTGATAGCACCTGGCAGCTCTGTGACCAACTTTTTCACAAACAAAATATGAGCCCTTAAATTTTTGATTTTGACTCTCCGGCTTGTTGAATTGATTTTTCTTCTTCATAAGTTCCTTTTTCGAGACTTTCTTTCTTCTGTTTGCCTTTCAATTTGTCTTTCACAACAGTATCAGAAGATTCAACAAGATTAGCTTTAAAAGAATTAAGAAAAGTTCTTCCATCTTATCTTTGAGACGGTTCACCTCTTCATTCCTCATATGAATAATAAGTTATCGAAGGGTTAAATTCTTTTTCTTATGTTTTAGTTGATTTTTATAATCACTCCAAGATGGTGGAAATTTTTCAGGCAAAACATTAGCCTGAATATCTCACACATCTTCATGTCCTCGTTGAGAACATCAAAAGTCAAGTTCTCATATTCATGAACTTGTTCCATTATTAACTTATTATCAACCATTTGGAATTTAATCCATTGTCTGACAACATGTTTTTTCTTTCCTACATCATCCGCACCATATTTCTTTTTCAAACTATCCCATATTTTTAGCAGATTTATAGGTAAAAAATAAATCAAATAAAGAATTAGTCATGTGATTTAGAAAATACCCTCTCACAGTTTTGTTATCCTTTTCAAACTACTTTTTAATAACATCATCAACAGTTTTAACATTACTAGAATCAGAAGCAGTGTTAGAACCATTCATAGAAGGTTCTTTAAATAAAACATAATCAATTTCTAATTGTTCAAAGAAAATTGAAAGTTTTTGTGACCATCGTTTAAAATTATTTCCATCCAAAGGCTCATGTTTTGACAAATCATTAAAAGTTTTGTTCAAAGAAATAGCCATTATCAATATTGTATGTTAGAAAATCGCTTTAAAAGTGTTGGGAAAAAGACTACAGTATTGATATTAGAAAAAAATTATAAATTAGTAAACAACTCATCATAAATAGTATGTCGTGGAAAGCCATTGCCTTGAAAGCGATTTCGATCCGACTCCGGTGCAAATGGTAGAGACAGTCGCTCTCCAAGGTTCCACAGTTACTCTCAAATATGAATACTCATGGCTGAGAGTTTGAAGGTTGCTCAAAACCAATTGCCCAAAATATAAGGATAAGATGAGAGGAGGGAAATGTTTTGTTTTCCCTTTTGTTGGATGAGGGGTTAGCTTTCACAAAGGAAGTATATATATAGGAAATTTCTATAGGAGATATTGTACAATGAAGAGTTAATTTTAATAACTCAATGTGAATGTTAATGGTTGTCACTCCCCGAGCTACCCCCAAGACGCAGGCACGGAACCTAGGGTCACAAGTGATCCCAAGCTAACCCTGCTGGCATTATAATGAGCATACTAAAGATAATAAACTGTTGCGGAAGCTAAATCATACTTAAAATGAAAAGATGGGGAATACCAATATTATATAACTGAGATATTTGAAAATAATGAGTTTAATACAAAAGAAATATTAACTCAATACTAAGCTGAATCCAACTATATCTGAAAATAGCCTCTAAACTAGACTAGGAATACTGGGACAAGCCCCAGCTAAATCTAGCAAAGACTGAAACTAAATGACTAAAGACTGAAATGAAACTCATGATTGTTGTCCTCGGAGAATGAGGACTCACCACTGAATCTGCTGAACAGGAGATCAGGAAATCGATCTATGCGTGATCTGGATGATGAGAACCTGAACCTACATCACGAGAAGATGTAGCACAAGTATGCGTTAGTACTTGAAAGGTACTGAGCATGTAGGATAGAGTAAAGCTGAAATAAAACATAATTGAACAAGCACAAAAACAAGTATAATAATTTGAACGTGATGTACTGATTTCTTAGCTAACTGGATGCAATGACCAATTTATAACATGCTGAAATTGAATACTAAATATACTGATAAATGGTCAATGCAGAGAGTCTGACTAAACTGTGGGAGCTACTAATAACCGATAATAAAACCACATGAGCTAAATGTGGAGTCCGATGTATACGCCCCATCGAGAGGATCCAATATACCCTGCCAAAGGTATAAAGGCATGCTGGCGTGATCACTAAACTGATTTCCCACAGAGGGGACTTACAACCTACTAGTCTAGTAGTTCTGGGACTATTGTGTATGCTAAACCCTGGTCCAACTCGATTTTATGCTACTCCCAATGAATTCTGTAAATTAACTGATTATATCTGAATTTCGGTAAATACTGGATAGCTCGAAACTGAACATGCAAAATGAGAATGCAACAATTAATCTTGTAATTATGCATTTATAACTGAGGCATGTATATATCTGAAGTGTCTGAAATATATGACCTAGCATGTGTAATTCAAAAACTAAAGAAATACAAAGCTAGAGTTCTGAATTTCATGCGATAATCTGAGTAATAACATGATAATTTTATTTGGAACTTATATTTAATAAATTTATAAAGTTATATCAAAGTTCTAGAAACCCTAGGTTTAATCATGATAAGAGAATCAAGAATTTACTGAAACTAAGGACCCAATGGGTGAAAGGAACCCACTAGTGAAATCCCACATACCTGGTGATGAAATCCACGGAAAAATACTTAAGTTTCGGAGCTGGAAATGCTGGAGCTTGTGGAGTTCTTGAACTACGGTTCTTGAGTTTTTTTCTCCTCTCTTACTTCTAATTTTCTAAGTTTTGATTTAATGATTTGACTTGGATATGTTTTAATTATGTTTCTAGGCTTAAATTGACTAAAATATGATGATTTAGGGTCAAAACGACGTAACTTAGGGTTTAAGAAGAGTGGAAAAGGTCAAAAAGACCCCTGAGAAGGTTGTTGTCGGGCCAAACGACGCCAGGACTGATGGTTCGTCGTGCGCCCAACGCCCCGTCGTTGGGTCCGTCGTGAGGGCCTGTTCGACAGGCCTTTACTAAAATGAGCATCACTTTTTACTCGTAGGTCTGATTTTAGCAAGGTTGATGGATATGGAAATATAATTCAATTATCTACCGGTGGGTAGGTAATGAGAGACTTAATTCATTTTATTCTAAGAGTTTTGATCATTTTAAGTTGACCCAACTGCATTTCCCCTTAACTGGCTGCAAATCCACCTACGGTCAAACCTACGGACCGTAGATCCTCCTTCGAACTATGCTGGTCATCCATAGCTCTTGTTAGAGAGTGGTTGAAGGGAGTCTTGATCGACGGTCATGGACTATGGACTGTCGTTTGACCTACGGACCGTAAGTCCGTCCGTCGTCCAAGACTTAACCAATTTTTTCTAGGCTGAAATTTTTGGGAGTTTCTGATCCCATCGATGGTTGTGCAGGACGGACCGTGGTTCAGACTACGGTCCGTCGATGCCACCTTTGGTAGCACCTGCAGATTTTTCTGAAAAACTAATTTTTGGTCTATTTTTAGTAACGGGGTGTTACAATGGCATTAAAGGCCATTACGACTCTTGTTTTGTTTTGGAATGGAAAAATTTGTTCTCTTTGCAACATATTTTATTTTATGTTCTTTGCATTACAATAAATGAATAAGTGAGAATTAATATCATACTATATAATAATTTATGATTGAGATTCATTTAAATTATATTCTCTTTTTAATAAATAAATTCAAATTATATACTCATCTTAATAATACAAACAACAAAGTTGTCAACTATTTTTTTGAGTCTTATCATCAACTCTCTATCTGCATATATGTCAATTTTAATTTTTTTTTCTTGAAAATATTAGCTTGGGTACACTTAATTGCTTTACTTGATAGTTTTAATAAAAATAGTTGACAGCTTTGTTGTTTATATTATTAAAATGACTGCATAATTTAAATTGATTATTGAGATGAATATATAATTTAAATGAATCTCAACCATAAATAATTATATAATACAAATGGCATGAATCTATAAGATTATTGAACACTACTTAACCTAATTATACTTGACCAGATTTTTATTCGATATTATCATGACATAAAGAGTTATATTATTTAAAAAAACAAATTTATAGTTATTATTTTTAAAATAGAGAGTAAATTTAGCATGTCAATCAGAAAAAAATAAGGAGGTAGATATTGCAAATTGCAAAATAATATAAAAAACATGTTGAGTTAAAGTGGAAGAAAATAAAAAGAAAAAGGTAAGAGAAGGAAATCTAAAAATTAAGTAAATAATAAACATAACAAGGAAAGAAAATAAATATACAATATTAAGTTACGTTTTACTTTTTAAAATTTTTTATTTAAAGCAACTTAAATATTGAACTTTAAAAGTTTATTTTGTTAATTACCTTATAAAAATAGATTTAGACGGTTAGATTTATTACTATTTAAGAATAAGAAGATGAGTATTGAATTTGTATTGTAATAAGTCATTGTGTTACTAATTATTATAAGCATATAAAAATAGTATTTTCTTGTTTACTTTTATTAATTTATATAAAAAATTATTTAATATATTATGATAGAGATGTTTGTGATTAGGCAAAGAGAGATGAACGGATAATAAAATCTACTTAAAAGTATTAATATATTTTGATAGAAATTCGAATCTAACTGTTGAAATATGACGTATTCACAAGCTAATAAAACAAACTCTTAATTTGATTAACTATGTGGTAATTTGCATGTTAGCTCTTTATGTTATGTATTTACATTAGAAAATAACATAATTTTACTGGAAGCAACCTTTATTTTATTTATCTATTATAAAGCATATATATTCCTTCCTTATTTTCTTCGGTTAAATCTATTATTTGTTTTATTATTATTAACATATAATAACTCTATCGAAGAATGCATTTAAATAGATACTAAATTAATAAATATTCAAAAAAGTGTTAGATGGTGCTAAGTTAATGAATATTTTTCTTCTTTTTGTCGATAAAATAAATATCCCATGAATTTAAGTCAAAATTACAAATCTAAGTACTAAATTTTTTTTTGTAATATAATTTATTTGAATTTGAAGTTCGAAAAAATCATCGTAAATATTATTAATGTTGTAATTTTATAAGAAACCAAAAAAGATCATAAATTTAATAAATTTTCATACTGCGTATAGGGCGGCAAAGTTTACTATTTCTTAAATAAAAAGGAGGAGATGTAATTGAGTAATAAATACGGTAGACGAGAATTAAGAGAGTTGTTGACTCAGAGTGAAAATTAATTAAGGAGATAATTATTCAACCTTAGTTTTATGGAAATGAATATCCAATATATAGTATTTTCAATAATATATGATACAAAATATATTGTAATTGACCGAAAATAGTGATATCGTTAGTATATATAGCAGTGATGTATGTATAATAATGTAGTTTATCCAACTCGGGATTTGAGGCCTGACCCCAGAGTAGAACTCGATTTAGGACCTTATGAAGCTGTGGGTGGCAATACAACCCTAGCCAATTAAGCTCTCTCGTCCACTAGAGAGAGAAGGTGTTAAAACAAAATAATTCATATATAAGACCACTCTCCTTACATCCAAATGTTTAAATTAAGTCAGCCAGATATATAAAACAAAAATTATGTCCAACTTTTGTCTTTCAACGTCGAGATGAAGATTTTAGTGTGAACATAACACACTAAAATCAAACTATCCACATAGATTTGAGGGGGTGGGGGATATAAAGGATACCAAGTGCAGAGTGTCTAAAAATTCTTGAAGAGATATCCATAACCAAGACATATGTTTTAAATAATAACAAAGAACACATGTCAAATCCTCTTTTTAAGAATGAAAAAGATTCAACTAGACAGGCAATTAGGAATATCAATTTGTTGAGCTGATAGTTTAAAAATGTTGGCTATTTATTTAGCAGACACAAGAGCTCACGTGATGTTCCAAAACTAGCTATAACAGAGTAGTTTGACATCATGACACATAAATGTAGTGTACCATTAATATACCAAGTTCTTTCATAATTGCTACTACACATCATAATTTGTGATAACCAAATTAAAGAACAATATATGATTCTTCATGTGACTGGCAGCTAGGTGAAAGGCAAAGTTTGCACCTAAATGTGTAAAAAAACATGAATCACCTTATTGATATATACCAGGTGATCTTCACGACTCAAAAATCCGTCTGCGGGCAACCATTGGAACATGGAAAATAAAACAAAAACCTCTTAAAGCTGAAAATAACAATGATCAAATGAAACATTAAAAAGTTGTCAACACATCCTCCTTACCTTTTTCATTTTAACATAAAATCATGGGTGCAAAAGTGTGTTGTCTAATTATTCTCAACAAAAATCTGACATCATAAGAATAGTCTTCTCAATACATTTTCACTAATTAAAGTGAACACATATCCTTCAATACAGTCCCAGACACGTTTGACTCATGGGAAAAACAAGGACGAAAAAAACAGTTGATACAC